>JAKSZP010017174.1:0-202313 GCA_022478985.1 Massospora cicadina
GGACAAATACTTAAGATCTCATCAGGAGAAGTTGCTGACAAAATAGGGGCATCTGATAGTGATTAACTATCAGGTGTACTGATTGGGATCAGTCAGGTTTAGTCACTGACTTATTGGGAATGAATAGCAAGTTGTGAGGCGAGTGATGCCATCTGCAACTAGCAAATTGATTGGTTGGTGCGTGACCTGCCTTAATGGGTAATAAGTCCCATTACCTAAGCAGGTCGCTAGCCAAATATGGTTGATTCACTTGGATCAAGAGGAAAACATTATAAAACGTTTTCTGACTCTTTCCATTTAGGTCTTGAGGATGTCCAATGACAGAATCCTAGCCAGGATTGGGAAGATCATTGCTGCTGAGACAAGGATGGGTAATTTAATGGCAATGGCTGCCGTTACATCAAAGAGGTGTCAACTGAGGGTTAGATGACCGAATCCCCACTATAAATTCCCTAGGTTTTACTATAATAAAAAACAGCAATTACAAAAACAGAGTTATATAGTTCTAAGCTATTCATTTGCTATATAGTTTAAAGAGTAAACTATCATCAGCTTCCATTGTGCTATTCTTTCTCAAGAATATTATTGCTGTGTGCAATAATTGGAAGACTCTTAGAGAAAAGAGTAAAGATCTGAGTGGGGGATCTAGAGAAGAAGGGGACATAATTGGGGATAGCTGCCAACTGTGTGTTGGATCAAAGAGACTGTCCTCAAGGAATTTCAGTAAAGATTGGGTTGGACAGAACAAGGGAACAAATCCTATGATTACGACATCACAAGTATTTAACTCAGGAATACTGGCTGAGCGTTGGGCTGTAATATAAGAATTCCTGCTCAACTATGGATAATAGTCATCATACTATTATAGAACGATAATCTATTATACTATACAATGTGACGAAGTGCATGAGGTAACTGAACCTGTGCAGTAAAAAGGTTACTAGGGCTGTTGCAAATAATAACCCAAACTAGTAAATTTTTACAGCTGTCTTGGGAGACCTTTATGGGTACTTGCGCGATTACATACATGGATGACATACTGGTCTTTTCCCCAGATGCAGAATCTCATGCCCGCCACCTTGTGTCTGTCATGGAGAGACTTTCACAGGCAAACCTTAAAATTAAGGCTAGCAAGTGTGCGTTCTTCCAACCCAAGGTCGAGTTCTTAGGAAACATTATCTTCTCCCATGGTCACATGATTACCCCAGATAAGGAAGCAGCTATCCGCGATTGGGTTACCCCTCATCTCTCACAGAGTTACGCAGCTTCCTTGGGACATGTAACTTCCTCAAGAAGTTCACTCCTCAGCTCTCTAAGTTGCCGCCCCTATCTACACCGCTTCAGGGAAGAAGACTTTTATTTGAACCAATGAATGCAACGCTGAATTCCACGCCGTCAAGTCCATACTATTGTCCAGCCCGGTGTTGGTACATGCAGACCCCAGCCGCCCCTTTATTGTCGCCACAGATGCTTCCAACTTTGCAGTGGGAGCTGCTCTGCTACAAGAGGGGGAGGATGGAGTGGAACGGCCTGTTGCTTAATTTTTCTAAGAAAATGACCCTGGCGCAGCTCAACTATGCAATATATGATAAGGAACTCCTTGCAGTTGTGGAGGCAGTACAACACTAGCGCCACCATTTGCATGAGTCCAAGTGGCCATTTACTGTCCATACTGACCACAAGGCATTGATGTACTACCGCGCCCCCAGAAGCTATCCCCTCGCCAGTCCCAGTGGTTAGAAATTCTGTCAGTGTTTGACTTTAATAATACTTCATTAAGGGCACCCAGAACATGTTACCTGATGCTCTATCCTGGAACCCTGCCCTAGCACCTGACCCAGCACTAGTTGACACCCACAATACCCGGGTGTTGATTAAGCTGGAACAGGTGAAGGAGAGCCCACTGTCCAACCCCCGCTCTGCTTATTATGGAATTTTTGGAAAGTGATGCTGACAACCCTTATTGTGTTAGGTTGTCCCAACCTCTGTCAGCTGACTATGATAAGATTAAGCAGGCCTGCCATAGAAATGGCAAATCCCTGGACAAGGGTTATCAGTTGATGGATGGGGTCATACTCCAGCAGAGAAAGTGGTGGGTACCTTCTGGACCCCTGCGTGAGTAAGTGATCCGTGAAGCTCATGACCCTCCAACTGCTGGCCACCCTGGAAAGGACAAGGCGCTTAGGTTAAACCGCCGCTCCTAAAGTTGGAAAGATATTGCCACTGATTTGGCAAAATTCACAAAGTCCAACTAACGTGCAACCGGCCAAAGCCAAGCTGCCTGAAGAGTGCTGGATTGCTTGTTCCCCTCTAAGCTGCTGAGGGCCCTTGGACATCAGTGTCTGTCGATTTTATTGTGGAACTTCCCTTGTCCCAGGGTTATGATGCAGTAATGGTTGTGGTGGACCGTTTCACAAAGATGGCCCACTTCATCCCGGCAACACCACCATTACTTCAGTTGAGAAAGCCCGCCTCTTTGTAGATCACATCTTTTGCTTACATGGTCTCCTCAAGGAGATTATCAGTGATCGGGGCCCACAATTCACCGCTTATTTCTGGGAAGCCCTGCTTTTCATCCTCATCATCCGCCCGTGCCGCTTCACAGCCTTCCACCCCCAGTCAGATGGACAGACGGAGAGGGTGAACTAAGGTTTAGAGCAATTATTGCGTAGTTATTCCTTTTCTGAACAGAACAATTGGTCCTCTCACCTCCCACTGGCGCAATTCGCTTATAATAACCTTACCCATGCCTCTATAGACACTTCCCCCTTATTTGCAAACTATGGTTACAACCCCAGTTTCAACCTAAGTCCGCGGATTGAGTCCACCGTCATCGCTGCCAATGAGCGCGCTAAAGGGCTCAGGGACATACATCAGGAAATGAAGAACCATCTCTTTGCTGCTGTGAGGATCTACAAAGCATATGCTGATCAAAAGCGCCATGAAGGACCTGATTATAAGCCTGGTGACTTGATCATGGTCAACGCCAAGAATCTCTACCTGAAGCAACCCTGCCGCAAGTTAGGTTCCAAGCGTGTTGGACCCTTCAAGATCCTCAAGGAAGTTGGCCCATCAGCTTACCAGGTTGACTTACCCCCCTCAATCAAAGTTTTTTAGCACCTTACATGAATGCCTCCTGACCCCCTTCAATGGGCTCATGCCACCTCACCCAGATCCCGTGATAGTAGATGGTGAACCCCAATATAAGATTGATGCCATTCTTGCTTCTCGCCTATCCCGACGCCACCTGCAATACTTGGTGTCCTGGAAAGGATATGGCAAGACAGAGAACAGATGGGTATCTTATCAGGACATGACCAATGCTCAGGACCTAATTCATGACTTCCACTCTAGATTCCCAGATGCCGCAGGACCTGCCACCCAAGCCTCTTTAGCTTCCATGAAGCTACCCACTCCCCACAATAACTTTACCTTGGCCAATGTCCCCTCAGGTGGTGTAGAACCCCGTCCAAGAGCGGAGGGTGATGGCACAACTAGTGACATATTTCCTGGAATTAACCGCCCTTCTAAAGCCAAGTCCAGCAAGACCTTGGGGTAGAGACCAGAACCCCTAATGGTCACCAATGACCTATCTAAGGTCATTGATAAAAATGGGGTTTGGCTTTGCCAGCCAGGTCTGAGGAAAACGGCTTATTTGAGGCAAAAGCCCAGGCGGGAATCAAACTTAAACCCAGAAAATCACCATATATGAGGTTACAAAATCTGGTCAAATTCATAATCTTTTGATTTTGTTGAAAAACGACGAATTTGTAGCTCATATCAGATTCAAACAACCACTGGAATCTTCGTGAAGCAACCCCTATAAATTAAGTCCCAAGAGAAGAAAAATTTGCTTTTCTCAGATATTCTGATCACTCTAATAAAGTCTAGAAATTTTTGGCCATTTTCCTGTATAATTTTTGTTTTCTTGAACAAAAAAATAATATACTTATCTGAAGATCTGTGATGGCAGGAGTTCATTTTCCGCTTTGGTTTGCACCTCCTGCTGCACGTGAGCCCTCCACCCACTCCGCCACCTATTCTGCTGGCTCCGCCTCCTCCTATTTTTCTGGCCTTTGCCTTGGATATTACGCACCCCTTCCCAGCTCCCAGGGCCTTGTGTCCCTGATGGTTGTGACCAGTTTGGTGTGCGTTTTGCTCCAAAGATTTATATGGAAACATAATACTGACCGTTTAGGGCGTCTCTTCATTTTGTTGGGTCACTTGGCCTTGTTGTATCACCTTTGGCCTGTATCTTTCCCTCCAGCGACCTCCTGCGCTCCAGTTTCCCTGACATAGGGCAGGGAATTGATTACAATTTACTACGTCTATTTGTCCATGGGATTTTTAGAAGTTATCTTTGGGTTAATTGAGCGATTTCTTATGCTGAATACTTGATATTGTTCTCAATTATTTGGGACCAATTGCCAAGTTTTGTTGCATGTATAATTAGCTAAATGTACAAGGATATTCAGCCTGAGCTTTTTTAGAATAATTGAATTTGATTGACGTTGAGATAATCAGCCTGAGCCGTATAACAGCAATTGACTTTTAGCTAAGAATTAGAGTATTAGCCTGAGCTTTGGGAGGATAATTGCTCCGATTTTTTGGTTGTCAAAGGGTTTATTTTTGGGTCAACCACCATAATCTGACATTTCTCCCCACCTGAATCAACATAAGCATTAATATTCCTGATTAGCCTTCATTGATCTTCATCAAGTGTTAATTTTGGAGTGAATTTCCAATAGAGTAGGCCAAGTGCATAGCCTAACTTCAGCCCCAATTGCCAATGGACTGGAGTTGGATCCTCTCCTCATCCTTAAGTGTGAACTAAAGTATTAATTAGGAAATAGTAAATTTATATTTATTTGAGGTACACTGATCAGAGTATGGACATTACCAATAATCAAATGAGCAAAAAAACTAAATGGAAGAACAAATGGATCAAAAAAACCAAAAACAAAACAAAACAAAACCTCCAACCAGGTGGCGAGTGGATTGTTGCTAACCCACCACGGCAGATGGTGAGGGGGGATCAAGCAGCTCTTCTACAGACTTTTTTTGCTGGGCAGCATCATGGAAGTTGTAGAACGGACAAAAGCGGAGAGCCAGGGCATTGGAGCATCAGCGTGGTGGGGGTGGATGTGGACAAAAAATCAGTTACCTTCTTTAATATCAGCTTGGAAGACAGCTTCAACTAATTCTGCAATGTGGTGTTCAGCTTAAATGTGGGCTTCAGGAAGTTGGAAATATTGTATATACTTTGGTGGGTGATTTTAGCAGATGGATCAAACTCTTCTAGGTTCGCCACCTATGAAAGTGGCTTCTGCTTCATAAAGAAAATTGGTGTTTTTGCCTAATGCTGCTCTGGGGAAATCAGGGGGGAAGGTGAGTGTGGTCAGCCCTTCATAGAATTGGGAAATGGATTGGGCCACTGCTTTGCATAAGTTTAGGCAATAGGGTGAGGCCACCGCTGCTAAGGCGAGCTGGTGGTCACTTTGGTAGGGGATGGCATTGGGTTTAGGAGCAAATCGCTTAGGGAATTGGGATTTTTCAAAATCAGAATTGAAATTTGCCCAAACACAATTGAGATGGCTGAGAGGTTCACAGATTCCTCATTGGTGACAGCGTTAACTAATTTGTCAATCTCAGCCAATAAGTTCCATGGATTTTGGTTCAAAAGAATTGTGAATAGAGAATTTGGATGGGTAGGAGTCAAATGGGCTGCTTAAGTGTAAATGGTGGTCCAGTCCTGACTCTGATTGGCGTGGGTGAAATTGGGTGGGATAATGTGGGTGGGTTTGGTGGAGGCTGATTTCCCACTCTGGCCCATCAACTGAGAACGTTCAGTAGGAGGGGGCAACAAAAAGCTTCATTCAGAATATGCCAAGTATGGCTCAGAGGCCACGCCAGAGGAAGTAGCTTGGGGCCAGGCTTTTTTGTAATAGTCAAGTCTGAAACAGAGGGGACAAATTTGGTGACCATTATCCACCCAAGCTCAAAAGAAATGCTCAGGTGCCGCTGTGATACAAGCATGAGGGGATTTGTTGGACTATGGCAGAGTGGTGTGGGATTATGGTGGCAGTAGCATGAGGGGCAGCAAGGGGCTCTGCACCAGATGGAATGGCAAAGATAAGGTTGGGCTGCACCTCATAAGCAAGAAGCCCTACCATCAACTGATCATATAATATCTGGGGTGAGAGGCGAGATGGGAGGGATGCAAAGGACACCACCAATTTGGTGTCTGAAGGAAGGTGAGTTTGGGTGGTAGGAATGGGAGTGTTTTTGTAAACTAGGGGAGTAGAAGATGCTGCTGCGGTATCCTCCTCTGTCTGGAAGCCAATATTGAAATAGCACTTAAATGGGCGGAAATCAATAAATCCAGCTGGTGCAAACGCAGCAGTGGCTACTTTAATTATTGCCTTGTTAGCATATGGGAATAAACGCCCATAGTCAACTCATGGGCAAAATCAGACATTGGAACGAGGGAGGGTGAGAGGATGGGGGTGAGAAGGGTGGATGCACGCCAGGTGGAGTGCTAAGTCCCGTGGGGGACAAAACAGCCAGAAGAAGATGGAAGGCTATTAGACCCCATGCAAATGTGTTTGCCCGCAGGGCAGAAAATGCTAGGCGGTGGAGTAGTGGTAGCCCTCTTTGAAGCAGCAGGTGGTGGAGCAGCGGACATTTTTAGGAAAATGGGAGTGGCCAGATGGTGGTGGAAAATTAAACGCTTTTTTCTTATAAAATTTTCTCAAAGTGAGATTGATTAGAAAAAAAATTTAATTAGGTAAAATTTTTTAATAAATATGTATATTCTTTTATTGTTCTTTTTTATTTTTTATTTTTTTTATTTTTATTACTTTACTATTTTTTATTATTTATTTTTCTTAATCATCAAGCTTATTAAACCTTCTTAGGAATTTTGCATGGACTCAGTTTTATATATGGCTGGTCCATATCCTTAATCGTGTATATGAACTGAGATGTCTTCTCAATTATTTCAAATGGCCCCACCCGGATGCAATCTAACTTTTGCCTTTGGCCTGATCCATGTGTGTTACAAAATATAACTTCATTGTTAACTTCATATTTGGTCAATTCGTAGCGATCTTCTAAGTCCTTTTAGGGTTAGGCCTTTTTCATGGCAAAACTGTTGTCAAAGGCTTGAGCTTGTAGTTTAATTAAAGTATCCACAGGCTTCTTGACATATTGAGGATAAGTGTTTTTTAATTTAATCTTCTAGGACTTAATATAGTAGCATTGGTAGGGCCATATGTATTCCATATAATACTTGAAAATGGGACATCCTAGTTGATGAATGTTAGGAGATATTGTAGGCAAATACTGCCAAAGTCAAAAAATTACTCCATTTGGATGGTTTAACTAAATTTAATATTCTGATAATGTTCACCAACGTCCCATTTGCGCGCTCAACTGTGCCATTAGTTTTGGAATGATATGGAGCAGAAAGCAAGACATGTACTTCCATTAATTGGTTGAGCTTGGCAAGTACATTGACAGCAAAATTCGTTCCATTATTGGTAAGAATAACCTGGGGACATCCATGCTTATGGAGGATATTTTCTAGGACAAAATTGGCTATAGTTGCCACTCCTGCTTCCCAAATAGCTTTTGCTTCAACCCATTTGGTCAAGTGGTCGATGGCTACAATAGTGTGCATGGCCTTCAGGTTGCTTGTTGGAAGTGGGCAACAACGTTGATAGATATAGTGTGCCAGAAAACTTAGGCAAACAAGCTGATAAGATGTGCTTTTTCAGAACAGTTTTTCTCCTTGACACTCCGCACAGCATTCTAACGTTTTTTGGATGTCAAAATGCATAGACTTCCAATAGTAGAAATGCTTCAGATGCTCTTTCATCTTTTTGAATCAGCCATGCCCTATGGCCTTATGCACTGTCAATATTAGGTCTTTTTCAGGCTGATGTCTTGGGAAAATATACCTCTTTTCCTCAATGATCTTTTAAAGTGTCCCATTTTTGATAGTTGTATTTTTTCATAAATCCGATAATAGTTTTTAAACAGATTTGGGCTCATCTTGTAACCTCCATTGATCATTTTCTTAAACAAATCATTGGCAGCCTGACTAAGTGTTGCAATGGTGGGTAGTCAGGAAAGGCAATCAGCTTTTTGATGTTTTGCCCCAGCTTGATGCTCAATTGAGTAGTCATAAGCTTAAAGCTTTAGTGCCATTGGGCTAATCAGCCATCAGGCTCTCTTAAGTTGTTCAGCCATCCTAGGGAAACAGGATTGGTAACAACTTTGAAATTAGTGCCATGCAGGTAGACTCAAAATTTGCTTGCAATCATATATGGTAGTTAAGCAACTCGTTATGTCACTGTGTAATTTCTCTTATAAACATTTAAGATCAGACTATCAAAGCGACTGGATGTTCTTCACTGTCTCCCCCAATTTGAGATAATAGGGCTCCCACTGCTTTTAGGGATGCTTCAGTTTGGACAATAAATTCACGATCAAAGTCCAGGTAACAAAGAACATGTGCTACCAATAGTGCTGATTGGAGTTGGTTAATGCATTTTGGCAAGCTAGAGTACAGTCAAATGTAATCTTATCCTTAAGTAGATAGAAAAGAGGCTCTCCAAGAGATGCAAAGTCATCAATAAATTGGCAATAGTACCCAATCATGTCTAGGAATACTTGGATTTCACGCTTGAATTTGGGCCATTTCATTTTGGAGATGGCATCCAACTTAGAGGTTAAGGCTGAAGGCCCACTTTGTCAATTACAAATCTGAGATAAAACAGCTGGTCTTTGAAGCATTGGCACTTTATGGGCTTGATTTTTAAGTTTACAGCTGCTAGCCTTCTGAAAACCTTCCCTAAGTGTTCCAGGTGGTCATCAAAAGTGCAGCTGAAATTGTTGATATCATCAAGGTACACTAGTACACATGACAACTTTAAATCTCACAGGATTGTGTCCTTGTCCCTATGGAAGGTAGCCGGGGAATTGCAGAGCCCTTGAGGCATTCTCATCAGCTGGAATAGGCCCACTTAGGTTATAATTGCACATTTCTCGCGCTCCTCTTTGGGAAGATCTATTTGCTAGTACTTGCCGATAAGGTTTATTGCCAAGAAGAACTTTGTGCCCCCTAGCCTATCCAAGGAATAGTCAATTCATGGCAGAGAGTACATGTCCTTCTTTGTAATTTGTTTAACTTCTGATAATCAATGGCTACTCAGTTGCTTCCATCCTTTTTCTTCACAATCAAAGTTGGTGCCGCCCATGGACTTTTTGAAGGCACTAACATGGCACAATTGAGGAGTTCCTTAATCTCCTTGGATAAAGTTTCTTCTGATGATTTTGAGCATCTAATTGGGCATAATCAAATGGTTTATGATCTCCAGTATTTTATTGAGGGTGACACCCTTAGCACATCCCAAGTATAAATCATCTTGTGTGAATATTTCCTGATATTGGAGAATAACTCCTGAGCTTGGCTTTTCTCAGAGTTGTTCAGGTTGCTTAGTTCAGCCATGGGGATGACATTATTTATGCGGAGTAAGTCCTTATTGGGAAGCCCTAACTTGACAAAAGTTCCAAACTAATGGAATGAGTGAATTTCCAAGGTAGGGAACAGATGGAGAAATGCGATTGTTTGATGTCACTTAATGGAAATGGGCCAATTTTGCAGTTCTGCACACAAGATGTGTAATTCTTTTTTAGCACTAGTGGTGTCCAACCCAAAAGGGGGAGCCGCCATGCAACTTTATTTGCGAATGAGCCAAATAAAGGGATTATTAGAAATAAAAAAAATCCTAATATAGCCCCTGAGTTATCAGCCTAGGAAGTCATATCAGAAGGCGAGGAAGCTTTGAGGAAACTTTTGTCCAGCGCCTGCTTTAACTGGCGGACCATGGCGGACAACATAAGGGTGTGGGAATCAGCAACATGTGGCATAAGGAGGTATATTTGGGGTTTTCAACATTAATGAGGCCAGTGGTATCCATCGTCTCATTTTATTGAGCAAGTTGATGCTCAGCAAAAGTGATGAGAGCCAGCACACAAGTGAAAGACTTGATGCGCTGGTGGGTTAGGGGATAATTGGGGTCAAACAGAGAAGTTTTAGCTGCATTGATGCAAGTGCAGCTTGCTCCAAAAGTGAGCTCCTCAATTTTATACTTTACATCCTCATCAAAATCATGGGGAAATTTGGGATGTGAATAACCACAACAAGTTGTTCCATCACCCCATGAAGATGTTGGCAGAGGAGGGTTTTGGCGGGAGCAGCTGCTTCCTCTACCTCCAGTAAGATGTGTATTTCTCCATGGCCAGGAATGATAATATCAGGGGCAATGTTTGGCTCAAATCAAGATTTAGACCATGGTTGATATACCTCACCATCAGGTCCTTCTGGGATACTAATTGTTAGTCCTGTCAGGACATTTACTTGATCTCCAGATGGTATAGTAAGGTGATAATTTTACTGAAGTGGAATGCCCTTTGACTAATTGATCTGGGTGGGTAGTGTTTTATCTTTGACTGCGCTTTGACATACTCAAATGGTACTACTAAATCTTTGTAGGCCATATTTATGAATAGCTGGGTTTCTTTTTCTCAACTACCCCATCCCTGTTATAGTAAAGCGGGATATCATGGCCAAGAATGGTGAGAGTATCGTCCTTATAATTGCTAACAAATCCATGTCTTCTTAGGAAATCAGTCCCAATTAGAAATCATAATTTGTATTTGGCAACACTATAGTAGGTGCTGTCACTAATATAGATCCTAATCTGAGAGGTAGGGTACTGTATGAATCCAGCGATTTAGTTGTATGCGCTCCAGCTGTACAATATTCCTGACAGTGGGAAACATTGGGCGCTATTTTAATTTTTAACCAACTTTTTGCTGACTATATTGTATAGAGCACCACTATCAACGATGGCCCAAACTCGTACCTTGTTTACTGCTATATCCACATAAGTACAATTGTAGTAGTTTTCAAAGGTATTTATTGTATGGATAATGTAAAGCTGCCCGATTCCAGATGTTATTTCAGACTTGAGAAAATATCTGGGAAGTTATCAGCTAAGTTCTATATGGGTATGGCTACTTGTACATTGATAAGTAAAGGTAGGTCAGTTGAACATCCAGGGTGGAGGTCTAAACCCTGATCAAAAATCTGTTTTGCGAGAGGTTTTGATACCTCTGCTCGGGCTTCTTTGGTGGTTTTCAAGGGTTTAGTTGCTTTTGCTGTGGCCCAAGTAGTGACCATCAGGACATCATTAGCCACAATATGGTGGAGGTTATATTCAGCGACATCTTTAGTCCTAAAGAGCTCGCCAGGGTCAGGTGGAATGGTTTGAACATTGGTGGAGTTGAGCATTCCGCCTCTACTCAACCTGCTCTTTTCCCGCCTCGCTGTCAATGTTGATTTCTAGTGCAACGTTAACCCAGGCTTTTTGTTAGACCATCTGTAGCATTGGCTAGAAAATACGCCTTTTGGCCACAGTCGTGGCATTTAATTGGCCCTGTTTGCTGCTTTTGCTCGAACTTTTGGCTCATAGTTCATGAATTTTTCCCTTGGCCATACATAGTCTTACTTTTTAGTCCTGAAAATCGGAACTTTTGTTGGTCCTTGGGCCAATTAGGGGTGTTGAAACTGTGAGAAAAGCTCCCTAAGTAATTGGTAAGCTCTTGGGTTTCCATTCTCCATTGAATGCAGGTATCATGACTTGGTGCAATTCATGTAGGGCATGACTGTGTGTTCCATTGCAATCTTAGCATCAAACTTGTCTACTGCGTTGCACCCAAGCAAGAATTGTGCCTCATGGAAAAATCTGTCCACAAAGTCCTTAATCGTCTCATTCTGCTTAAATTCAATATTAATAAACATTCTTTTTTTGTGCTTCTAATTTCCCAGGCCCTTCAACCTGTTTTATCACCGCAATTTTGGCATCCATATAGGACCAATCGTCACATAAATATGGCATAGTGAGGTCACAGCTATGGGAATTGAGTGAGTTAATCAGTGTTGATCCTTTTGCATGGTCTGATGCTCCCTGCATTGCTTTTTCAAATAGCTTGAGAAATGAGTGAACGTTCCCATCCTTATTAAACTTTGTTAAGTCTAATGATCTAAAGTCATATCTCTCTGTTTTAGGAATAGGTGTTGTACTTCTTCTTGAACGTCTTAGTGTATCATCACTTAGGAATCGGCCCTTTTTCCGTTGGGGAGTATCTGGAATCAGGATTGATGCCAGAACTCTAGGCATAGGATGGATGTTCGATATATCAGTTTCTGCATTGGTGTCAATTTTTTCAATGATTTAATTTCATGATACTACTCCAAACTACTAAATTCCAATGCTTGAATTCAGCCCTTAGTTGTTTTTCCAAATTGTTTTTTGGCCAAATGGGCAGAGCTTTTTCCAATTTCTCTTTTGTCAAGGCTGGATGAGCACTGTCAGCTTTGCTTTTGAGGGATTTAAATTCTTTTTTAAAGTTGTCATATTCCTCTTTGTAAAACCTGACTGGACGTTATGCTTTTAACATCTTTGGCCATACTGTTTACTCAATAATTTACAATTAATAATTACATTCTAAGTTTTCAATTCTCTTGAGTAATTTCAGTAAATCTTGCCTGCAACCTTGACACAACCGTCCAATTTTTTGAAAATTCCTCTTTGATCTGGGCGTCCTCCTCATCCATATTTAGGACAGCTGGTTTTGCTTCAAGGTCTTCAATGATTTTAAACAGAGTATCCAGCTTGACCCAAACATAATTCTTGAAATCATTGTGCTTTGAATTTAAATCCAGGTGATTTCTTTGTCTCAAAGTGGCATGTATGGTGAGTTGTTCCATATGATATAATAGAAAATAAGAATGAGTCTTCAGTTTTTGACAGCGGGTATTCATGTTTGGTACCCATTCATGTAATAGCCCATGGTTTTTAAGAACTTCTGTAGCTACCTTCAGGACTCCTTTGTTTAATAGCTCCTCAAGTGTGTTTGATCTCCCATGAGCTTCATTGGCAAGTCACATATTATCCACAAATGCTTTTTGGACTTCAGTAAAATGGAATTTAATTTGTCCAGTAGAGCATTTCAGAAAATTATTCCTCTCCTTGCACACAGTAGATTTCCGTGAGTTCGAGATTTTGTCTAGCAGGGATTTGCTGATTATGCTTGATTGAGGTTTGGACAAAGTTAACTAGGAATTCGTTAGTTGCTTGACTGTCTATGAGACGTTTGACAAGAGATGCCATAGTTGCGTCGCAGTACTTCATGCATTTCTCCATCTTGAGTGCCTGATACTAAAGTTAGTAGAACAGGCCAAAGGAGGGATTGATTCATGAAGTACCAATCCTAAAACCCTGATATAGAGTTTCCAGCACAGCTTTTACGCTTTCAGATGTAAGGTCAATTGGGCTTGTTGTATCTACATGAGATCCCCTCACTGTGATAAGATCCAGAGATTAGAAGGTACTCACATCAGAGCCTTGACGTCTAATATTAAAATAATCTGATATTTTCTTGTCCCTAGTTTCAATCTCATTGTCACTTTTCCATCTGGACGAGTCTGCCAGGAACTGGTTGTGTGCATCCATTTCTGAGAGTGTAATTATTTTGAGTGAGCACCAGTTGTTAAAATTCAAGGATTTCTCGCTTGATAAAATTGATCCTGCACGATTAATCAGGTTGAAGTTTGGCCAAAGGATCCTCAATTTTTCCTGTGTATTATGATATTTTGATTGTTTGGAAGCTCACTAGGTGTATTCAAATAATCCTGACTCTTCTGGTCAACATTTGGCTTAATTTTCCCTTTGTATTTGGAACTTCACTAAGGAAGGCAACGGTAAAAGCTGTGGATTCTGAGTTTCTAGCTTGTTGACACTCTTCAAAAGGGACTTCAGATGAAAAACCAGTAAAGAATTTATATAAAATTTATCTTTATTTAAAATAATTTATTTGATGATTATTCATTAGGCCAGGCGCCAGTATTTATACTTCTAGGGCATTTCCTGGTCACATTTTAAGCATTCAATTTCCATAGATTATTTTCCACCTCAGTTTAGCCCTTGAACTGTTAAAACTATGACCTATTGCTAGGTTTATTGGTGGCAAAATACTCTCATATTTGGGACGATTTCAGGGACAAAAATCGTAATAAGAACATGCAAAATTGTCATATGATTATCTCAATTTAAGTTTCTTTATACTGTTGACAAAATACATCTTCTGTGAGATTTTGGCATCAATTTAAGTAAAAGGCACACCCCTAATTGAGACATTATCAGCCCTCTCAATAGCACAAGGTATCTCCATTTAGGCGGTCCATGTGCAAGTGCTATCATGCTGATTATGAGGATTGACATGCAAATTTTGCCATAGGGTAGAAAATTGATTATAATTTACGGCTGTCTATCTGTCCATGGAATTTTTATACATTATCTTTAGGTCAATCCCCATTTGATTTAATAGCTGAATAGTTGATATTGTTCCCAATTAGTCATGACCAATTGGCAAGTTTTGTTGCATATATAATTGTCCTGAACATGTGAGGATATTTGGCCCAAAATTTTGATAAAATAATTGAATTTAATTGACATTGAGATAATCAACCTGAGCTATATAATTGCAATTGGCTTTAAGTTGAGAATTATAGTATTAGCTTGAGTTTTTGGAGGTTAATCAGCCTGATCTGTTAGTTGTTAAGGATTTACTTTCAGGTCAACCACCAGAATCTGACAATCATGTACTATTAAATTTGCAATTCTAAAATTGCATATTAAAATAATGGTACTTAATGCTACATGGTATTCAGAGTAGATTTAATAACAAGTAAAACATGAGCTTAAAATATAAGAACTGAACATAATATACCAAAATCTCTCAAAATTGATAGAATTCAGCTGAAAAAAATCTACAGTTTCTTGACGTAATTGTATAATTAAAATAGATACAGATGTTTTAATCTATAAAGGAAACTTTCTAGGTAACCTAAAATCAGATTCTTTATTTGTAATGTATTTTTATTTTATAGGGTGGTTATCTTGACAGGGTAATTCCTACTTCCACTCTAGTGCAGGTTTTGTTCACATGTAAAAACCTGTACCGGCTATAAAAAATCTTTATGTGGTATATTTGTTAGAGGTTGACCCACCTTGATTACTTGAATGTATTTTTAATTCTACTTTTCCTTTACAAAAAAGCAACCTTTGATCAACTCATAACCAGTATTTCTGAGAATACTAAAAATAAAAGATGAAATATCTTGATGAGTGGTGGCTCCCCATTTTGGGTTGGTGTTGGATTTTTGCCCATATTCCCAGCCAATTAGATTACCAGAAATCGCTAAGGAATAATTTTTTAAAACAAAGTGAATTGGATATCGGTTGACCCTAATTTTGGGGTAACAATGTTCAGGGGATTTTAGTTATTCGCCTGTGTCAGATCTGTTGGGGGATTGATCCAGATGAATGCTTAAGATCTTGTCAGGCAGATTTGCTGACAAAATAGGGGCATCTGATAGTTGATTGATGATTAACTATCAGGTGTATAAATTGGGTTCAGTCAGGTTTCATCACTGACTAATTGGGAAAAATAAGGATCAAGTTGTAAGGTGAGTGATAATACCTTCAACTAACAAATTAATCAATTGGTTTGCAACCTTACTTAATGGGTAACAAATTACATTACCTATGTAGGTCGCTTACCACATATTGTTGGTTCGCTGGGATTGAGAGAAAAACATTAGGGACACATTTTCTGACCCTTTATTGTTTTAGGTCTTGAGGATGTCCAATGATCAAAATCTAGTCAGAATGGGGAAGACCATCACTGATGAGACGAAGATGAGTAATTCAATGGCAACGGCTGCTATTATGTTGAGGAGGCGCCAACCAAGGGTTGGGCGCCAAATTTCTACTATAAATTCCCCTAAGAATTCACTAATAAAAAAGACACTTTGCAGAACACTAATTATCAGAGTATTATCTTATTAAACTTTGTTAGAATCCATTTCAAGTTCTATTCTTTCTCAAGGAAATTATTGCTGTGTGCTCTAATTGAAAAACTCATAAGGATAAAGAGTAAGTATCTGAGTGTGGATCCAGAGAATTAAAGGTGAATCATATTGGGGATTGTTGCTGACTACGTGTCATCAGAGAGAAACTCTAAAAAGGGATCTGAGCGTGTATCAAGTTAGGTGGTACCAGGGAACGAATCCCTATTGAAGACATCTTAAATATTTAAGAGGAAATAATGGCCAAGCGTTGGTCCTAATTCTAGTACTTTATTCAACTACAGTTAATAGTCTTCATACTTTTTAAACGATTATAATTTACTATCAAACAATTCAGAGAATTTCATAATGACGAACCTGTGCAGTTAATACATCTATAGGGGTTATTAGCTGAGAATAATCAGAAAACCTATAAATTTTAAACAATTTGTGCTTAAAACAGGGGTGTAGTTGAGTAGAAGATACTCTATTGTGATGTTAAATAAAAAAAATAAGAAAACTCTGGATGGAGTTGGCAACCATTATTAGAACACCCTGAACTTGTTGGATCATCAAAAAATTGATGCCTTGGAGATTAGAGTCACCAGTATCAAGGAAGGGGTTAATAATGTCACAAGTTTTGAAAATGATTTACTTGGAAAAGTAGTGTCATTGAAGTAAAAAGAAATGACTTAATTTGAGAAGTCGTATTTCTAAATATAAAGCATGAAGTGGATCACGTTCATTTAAGAGCATTCAGCGCAGATACTGAGTGGCTGATAAAGCAGGTCAAGGATTTGAAGTCTCATAAATGTGAATGTGAGCCATATTTGGTGACTGATGCCAAAGAAAGAACTCCCCAGATGCCAGTTGGAAAGATAACTACCCCAAGAAATATGCTGCCCACTTTTACCGCTATTTTGGAGATGACACCCTAAAATTATTCCCCAAATGAGCTGAGTAGCTGAACCAAAAGAGGTGGCTAGAGAAACCTTTGAGAAATTCAAAGTGACTTCAAAATTGCTAACTTACCTTTGTGTTAATGCCCCTGTTTTAATGTAATTGTTCAATATGACAATGTACAGATATGGCAATCATCAAAAGGCATTGACAGTGATGAATTTCCTAGATACCAATTGTCAAAGCCTAGTGTTGCCCCATCTAGCGGGGACAGCTGGTCATAAGCAGAGGCCAAAGCAGCCATTATAAAGTAATTCAGAATCCTGATGAGCATGTCAAAGTGCAAACAAGAGACTATGGGCATTTGATTCCATAAAGATAAATCCTTATCAAGCTTCACCAATTTGTTTCTACCAGGAATCACAAAACTTGGTTGAAGCAAAAATTCTGGATGATTTTGATGCCCAAATTGCACTACAAGCAGCCCTTCAGCCCTACCACAATTTGCATTTAATGATGTCTTCTGTGTTTATGATAGAAAGTACCACCTCTCAGATGGTAGACAATTTAAAAATCTTGGGAGCTACCTTTGATGCCCAAGATAGAAGTTTCAGATTGAATCCAGTAAAAAATTTGAACCCCACAAAGTGTAGCAAGGGTGCTAAGGAGATGAATAACTGAACTGTTCTGGTAAATAAGCCTGAAGACTTAAAATGGATCAATAAGAAGGAGAAAGTTTGTTACCAGTGCGGCGGAAAAGGACATTTCGCTGTGCACTGCAAGAAACCCAAAGATCAAATTAATGTGGTCCAAGTGAAAGAGTCTGCACCTGCAAAGGAGTCGGGAAAAGGGCCTGCAGCCTAGATGGGGAACAGTATAGATCTGCAGAAAAACCTGATCCTCCTGATATTATGCACAATAAAATTGACATCAGTGATCTGTTAATGGATGAAGATATGCAGGATCAGCTGTATCAAGTAGTTAGTTTAGATGTAAACGTAGTAACAAGATCTGGGGCAAAAGGGATCAACACTGAGATAATTAAAGAAGTTTCTCAGCCACAAGCCCAGAAGATCGAAGCCATAGAGCGAATATCTGTGCTGAAGAGTTTCTGAGATAACCAAGTTTTCCTTGGAATGGTCAGATACTATAGAAGATTTATTTGAGATTTTGCAAGAATTGCTGAGCCCCTATTCCATCTGTTGAAGGATCTGAAGAAAAGATTTGTTTGGAATGAAGAAGCACAGAAATCTTTTGATGAGTTATGCCAGTATTTGATAGATTCTCCAATTTTGAAATATCTTAATTGTGATTGAAAATTTATTATACATACTGATGCTTTGTTGATGGTGATTGGTGCCATATTAAGCCAAGTAGATGAACTTGGGGATGAACATCCGGTGGCATATGTGACCAGACACTCTCAGCCACTGAGAGGAATTACACCATATTTGAGCGTGAATGCCTTATAGTCATTTACGCCTGTAAACAGTTTTGGGTGTACATCCACAGAACGCACTTCAAAGTGGTGACAGACCACTTCTCATTGTGTTGGCTTCACAATTTGTAAGAACCAGAAGGACAACTGGCCCAATGGGCATTAGAGTTACAGGCTTATGATTATGAGATTTTCCACTGAGTGGGGGCTTCTCATTAGAATGCAGATGGCTTATCATGGTTACCAATGGTTCAAATGGTATACTGGCAGGTGGATGAGCTATTCCAGAGAATGGTCAATGGAGAAATTTAGAAATGAGCCCCTAGAAATCAAAGGTGTGCTTTGAAAAGCAATGGAAAACACTGAGACCATGGATGGACAATTTTTTAAGATGATCAATGGGAAGCGGTTACTATTCTCAAAGCCATTGGAAAGAGCAGCTATCTTTCAAGCTGCTCATAAGGTTGTAGGGCATGGAGGCCTGAGAAAAATGACTGACCATATTCGCTAGTACCACTACTAGGAGTCAATCAACTTTGATGTCACCAACTATCTATCTTGTTGTGTGGAGTGCCAGTTGCACAAGCCACATAAGAATATAACTGGATACTGACTGGTCCGCCCTGGATTTGCTTGGCATATGGTGTCCATTGATGTGATGGGACCGCTGACAATGAGCACAGGGGGAGTCAAGTACATAATAGTTGTGATTGATCATCTGATGAAATGGGTCAAGATGAAGGCCCTGTCAAAAATAGATGCTACCAGTACCACAAAGTTCATCCTGGATCAAGTAGTATACTAACTTGGATGTCCGCAGGTCCTGCTGAGCAACAATATGACAAACTTCACATCTCATGTGATCCCACGGTTAAATGAGATAATGGGGATCTGAGGAGTCAAGTTTGTAACTACTGGCTGGAGATGAATGGACTGGTGGAACAAGTCAATATAATGCTGGCTGCGACGCTGAGAAAGCTGGTCACAAGAAGAACTTCTGCGTGGGGAATGTACCTGAGTTCAGTGATATTTGCCTACAATATCAGTCATCATATGCCGACGGAAAAATGCCATTTGAGTTGCTATATGGGAGGAAGGCCGCGTTGCTGCCAATTTTATATTTGGTGGTGGAACCAACATTGGGGATGAGTGCCAAGCAGTACCTGAACCAATTGACAAATATCCTGATTCAAATGCAATTTCAAGCATTTGATATGACTTTGAAGAAAAGGATATGAGCAAAAATGATGGATGATAAGAACCAACCAGCCTTATCAGAATATCAAATAGGTGAAAGAGTTGCCTATTGCAATACGCATGGTATTGGGAGAAGAAACAAACTGGATGCATTGTGGTCAAGTCATTTGAGATTATTGCCAAGAAGCAATGGTCGCCTACTCCATCAAGAACCTCTTGGATGGAAGGATAGTAAATCAAGTCCACGCTAAGTATTTGAAGCGATGGATTTATGAAAAAAATAACAAAAAAGAGTTCCCAAAGGACCACTAAACCATTAAGTTGGTATTGTCCTAATGATTAGGTCAAGTCTGAAAGAAAGGACCTCTAAACCAATCTAGATGGTTAAGTCTTAAAAAGTAAGACCTCTGAGCCATAGAAAACTGGTAGGTCTAAGAATACCTAGGATCCAGTTTGGGGGGAATAAAAATGGTTGCTGAACCAAAACAAGGTCAAGTTCATGGAAAAAAAGAAGAAAAAAATAAAAGATTGATAAAGATATTGGAAAAAAGTTAAAATTTAAATTGCATAAAAAAAGTGATATATTTTTATAATTTTTATTTTTTATTGATTATCCTTGATTCAGGGATGATTCTGCCTATGTCACCTCTTGGGGAGGGAGGATGGATTGCAGTAGGAGTGAATAACCCGTCAAAATCTATGTGAGATTAGATGCTAGCAAGGGCTATACCTACATGAAACCAAGTTCATTGAGTGGATGCAGATCCCTGTGAGAAAGCAACTAGGGAAGGGAAATTGAGATGTCAGAAGAAGCCAAACGTGCTACCCTGGAGTGGGGAGGGAAGCAGCAGTACAAGAAGAGGCAGTTGGCAAATAACCCCAAGTAATCCTGATATGGTACTGGAGCTGGAATATTGGTCTTGAGTGCTTGCCAACGGGCTTCATTAAGAACACTGGACATATGGGCTGGCAACAGACATGTGATACTAGAAGGGGTTGCTGAATCATGCCCCCTATCAAAGCCATCAGTAGAAGATACCTGATGGGACATTCCAGAAATGAGATAGTTGTGCAAGGAGCAAATGGCATCCTACAAGTGACGACTATGAGCTTCTCAGAAGCTGAAGCAGAAAGAGCGATGGAAGCTGGGAGAGGCTGGAAGCTTTGTGGCCCAACTTCAAAGAACTTGGCTGGCAAAGCGAAGAGCATAAGCTGCAAAATTTTGATCTAGGATGGTTTCAAGATCAGAAGAATTCAGAGCTATGGATAAAGCCTCAGTGACTTGGGCCCTTAATTCTGCGTAGAGGAGTTCAAAATGTACGCTGTTTTCAATGGCTAGTTCAGTGGCCAAGACAGCTGGCTTGTAATATTGACCAAGTCAGAAGAGGAACTCCAGAAGCAAGTTTGATCCAGTGAGGAAGGAATGATCAAGAGCGAAGGGCATTATTTCAGGGGGATCAACGATGATGTTAGGCACATCTGCAAAAGGAGCCAAATCCAGGAGAGTTTCAAAATCTAACTCTTGAATTGATGATAGAGGAAGGATTGACCGCGAGATGTTCAAGATGATTGCTAGCCTAGTTTCAGTGGGGTTTGTTACTGTTTCTGGTAATTCCACGGAAGGACTAGCCAATGGTGCCAGACTAGGAGTATGAGTCCAGGAAGGACTGTAGAAGAGTTTCCATCACACAGAATGACTCATCTGCTGGAAGAGCTGAAGATCTTTATCAGACATGCTGTTGAGCAGCTGTTGGTACCACGACTCAGAATTTGACATATGAGCTGGATGAGAGGGGAAATAAGACTTATATTTAGTTGACATTATGTACTCTGAAATCAGTTAGGCTTTAATTTCAGAGAAATTAATCTCAAAATCAATGGGATAAGCTCTCCAGAGAAGAGTAATAAATAATATGAGCCAAGAGGTTATGAAAAGAAAAATAACAAGGGTGAACATAAATGAGCATTCTTAATTGGGCCATGAAACAAACATTGATGGCAAGAGACTCCTGTTGAGGATGAGGATAAAATCAGGAAATTGAGGATGCCAACCAAGAATCATGAATATGACAGTGGGTCTTATGCCCTGACAGGGGGAAAACTGGATCCTGGGATAAACATCATCATGAGTTAATTGATTAGCCCAGCACAACAGAAGATCGTGAGGACTGCGCTCTGAGTAGGCAGTAGCGAGGAGGAAGAGGAAGAGAGCCACATGCCAAATGTTGTTCCAAGTAACATTGAGTACTGATTGATCATAATCCACTTAAACAAATGAAGTATTTGACCGAGTGTCCAAAGTGGTGTTCTCTTGCCCTGGTCCTTTTCTCGCTGGAAATCTAGGAAAGATGTGGGACGTTCTGGGATTTTTGCCCATATTCCCAGCTGGCTAGATTACCAGGAATTGCTAGGAGTTAATTCCCTAATGTAAGGTGAATTGGAAATTGGTTGACCCTGATTTTGGGGTAAATATGTTTGGGGGATTTTAGGTTATTTGCCTGGTCAGATCTTTCAGGGATCAATCCGGATGAATGCTTAAGATCTTGTTGGGCAGAGTTGCCAAAAAAGAGGGGCATCTGATAGTTGATTAACTATCAGGTGTATTGATTGGGATCGGTTGGGTTTCATCACCATTTGATTAGAAATTTAAGATTCTAGTTGTGAGGTGAGTGATGCTGCCTGCAACTAGTGAATCAATCAGTTGTTTCACAACCTGCCTTAATGGGTAACAAGTCCCATTACCTAAGCAGGTCGCTTGCTAAATATGGTTGGTTCACTTGGATTGAGAGGAAAACGTTAGGGACACGTTTTTGACTCTTTCCATTTAAGGTCTTGAGGATGTCCAATGATGGAAACCTAGCCAGGATGGGGAAGACCATCACTGCTGAGATGAGGATGGGTGATTCAATGACAATGGCTGCCATTTCATCGAGGAGGTGTCAATTGAGGGTTGGGCGCTGAATCCCTTACTATAAATTCCCTATAATTCACTAATAAAGAAACTAGTAAAATAGTAATATAGTAATATAGAATTTACCAGATAATAATTTTCCAGACTATCACTTTTACATAAGTCTCAGCTTGGTAAAATTTAATAGCATCCATTTGTTCTATTCTTTCTCATGGATATTATTGCTGTGTGCAATAATTGGGAGACTCTTTAAGATAAAGAGTAAGGATTTGAGCGGGGATCCAGAGAAGAAGTGTAATCAAATCAGGGATTTCTGCCAGCTGTGTTTTGAACCAGAGAAACCATAGACAGGGATCTAAGAGAAGATTGAGTTAGATGGTACAAGGGAACAAATCTCTATTTCAAGACATCATAATTAATTTGAGAGGAAATACTGGCCAAACGTTGGGCTGAGATCTAGTCTTTCCATTCAACTATGGATAATATCGGCCATACCATTATCAAACAATTATATCAAATACTATACAACGCGGAGAATTTTAAAAAAACTGAACCTGTGCAAGTAATAAGTTTATAGGGGTTATTGGCCAAATATAATCAAGATCCTATAAATTTTTACACTTGCTTAGAAATTGAATCTACCCCCAGCTATAGGAAATATATCAAGTCAAAAGTCTATCAGAAGTTATCACTTTGCCAATGTTAAATAAGTTTTATTTGGTAATATATTAGTCCCACAATCAAAAACTAACGCTTCCAGTCCATTTAAATTACATACTAAACTAATAGACAATGGACAAATCCTTATGAAATTAAAATGGGATCTAAGTTGTATCATCTTCTTTTTTGGAAAAGAAGAGCATCTAATCTAGTCTTGTAGTTTCAGAGTTATGTGCAAACAAACAGAAAATGAAACATAAAATATAGGTTGAATTTAGAACCTTCTCCTTTTTCAAAGTCAGTTAAAACAATTCAAATTAGCTATAGTTAATCATTTGATAGAGTGAGTAAGTTGATAATACAATTCCCTTATCCAGGATCAGTTATTTGAGAAAAGGATCTACAAAAGTACCAATTTTTTAAAGCTTTGATATCAGATCATTTCAATCTGTATATACTAAACTAGGCTTGATCAATTTGAAAATTTGAGGATTGCTTGCTTGATAATTATATTCCTGCACACTTAATTGGGCCGAAGTTTGGCTGATGGATCCTTGATTTTGCCAGTGGCTTACGGTATTTTGACTGTTTTAAACTCACTAGGCATCCTCAAATAGCCACACCTCTTCTGGCTGATTTGGGCTGGATTTTCCCACTGTAATTGGGAACTTCAACCGTGGCAGGCAAAGGTGCAAGCTGTGGATCTTAAGATCCCAGCTTGCCAACATTCTCCAAAAGCAACTTGGGATAGAAGCCAAATGAGGATATAATAAATAGATTTTTATTAGACTAGAATATTTTATAATTATTCATTAGGCCAGGCGCCGGTATTTATACCTCTAGGACATCTCCTGGCCACATTCAAGCATGCAATCTCACAGATTATTTTCCACTTCAGTTCAGCCTATGACTGAGACCCATTGCTAGGTTTATTGGTGGCATTATACTCTCATATTTGGGAGGATTTTAGGGATAAATATTGCAACAATGAGCATGCAAAATGATCCTAGGATCATCTCAAAATGAGTTTTGTCATACTGCTGATGAAATACGAATTCTGGGAAATTTTGTGGTCAATTTAAGAAAATGACATACCCTTAATCGGGCCATCAGCAGGCCTCTCCTAATAGGACTAGGTACTCCCATTCAGGCAGTCCATGTGCAAGTGATATCGTGGCATTTATGTGTATCAACATACAAAAATTATTTTTGATAGTCAATCATGTTTTCATCAAACAGCTGATGAAAACAACTCCCTAATTGGGATGTCAACTGGCCCTCTCAATAGCACTAGGTACTCCCGTTTGGGTGTTCCATGCACAAGTGTTATCATGCCAATTATGTGTAATGACATACAAAATTTGCCCTAGGGTGGAAACCAATCCAGCCCAATCATGTTATTGTCATACAGCTGACAATATGACTCCCTAATTGGGATGTCAGCTGTTCCTCTCAATAGCACAGGTACTCCCATTTGGGCAGTCCATGTGCAAGTGCTATCATGCTGATTAAGTTCTTTTTGTCTTTTCATTCATGTAATTTGTAGATGTTCTCTTTAAGTTGATCTTGAACGATTTCTCATGAAGATTCCATAATAATGGTCCCAATTAATTGGGACTAGTTGCCAAGGTTTAGTGCAGAAATAATTGGCCCAACTTTGTGAATGTATTCGGCCCAAGCTACCAATAGAATAATCATATTGAATTAGTGTTGAGTTGATCAGCCTGGCTGAGTAGTTGCAGAGAAGATTGGCCTAAATGTGTGGGGTATTCATCCTGAGCTTTTTATAATATAATTAAATCCATATTATGATGTCCAGCCCAAACCGTGTTATTGCAATAGGTTTTAATTATATTATTAACTCAAGCATTAGGAGGGAAAATAGCCCAATCTGTAGTTTGTCGAAGGGTTTATTTTTGAGTCAACCACAGAATCTGACAATTATAGTTAAGGCATTACCTAATTGTCATATCCTAAATTACTCCTTCCACATACAGGGAAACTTTAGATTTATCAAGAAAGATAAACTACTTAGTGACATATCCAAAGGGCTATCCAAAAAGAGTTCTTGCAAGGATACTGATTTTATCTCTGATATAGTCTATCTATATAATAGTGATAAATCTCATATATAGTGTAAAATTGATCCAAAGCCTATTTTAGATGAAAAAATGACCAAATTTTTGAGTCTTATAAGTCTAAAACATATCTCTAAAGCTTTTGGACCTGATATAGCCAATACTATCATATAAGTAAAAGTTTCCCAGTATGAGGTCTATAGTACTTTAAGTTATAAGTGATTATTGAATAGGGTAAGCTGGCACAATCCAGGTATAACAGGTAAGAGATGGTATATTAATCCTATCAATTATACCATCTCATAGACTTTATTACTATCTGATGTAACAGACGGAAAAACCCCAGTCACAACTGCCATATAATTGAACAATTTTTTGGTGTGCCAACAGTCAACCAAAGAAGCCTAGCTGAGTAAGGAGAGGTTTGGGGCACCAACAGCGCCAAACATTCACCTACTATTGGTTGGTTATGCCAAATCCTCTGGGGGGATTGGTCCAAAATCAACCTACACAAAAAACTCCTCGAAGAGGGAAAAGATCAACAGTTAAGTGAGGTATGCAAACCCCAAAACAACCTTTCTTTTATGCTGGATAATAAAATGACCCGCTGACCAGAGCTCATCTGGGAGCAACCAACAATGCTCCCCAGGAAAGGGACATGCTAGGGTGAAATTCTGAAGTGAACTTCAGAATGGCCAGGTGCGCCTTATAAAGGCACCACTTTGGGGGCCTCACCTGAGTTATTGATTAGGCTTGCACAAGCCTAATCTACAACTTGGGCGAGGCACAACCCAGCGCCCAAAATGACTGAACCAAAAATATTTTTTAAAACAAATCGGCTCAGATTCAGAAAATCTGAATTTGAGCCAATATGCAATAATCAAGTCAAACTCGACCATTACATCTGATTATCCCAGAGGAAACTTAGGTCTATCACTGATATTGAGTTCTTTATATAACAATGAAGATTTCTTATAAAATGATCTCTAGTTAAAGATTTCTTAGGCTATAATCTATATTCTTTTTTAGCACTAGTTGTGCCCAACCCAAAAGGGGAGCATTTAATTCATATTTTTATAAAGTAGGTATCTCCACGCTGGTGATAATTATAATCTGTAAACCTAGTAACTTCCCAAGTTTTATTACTCTATTAAGGGTTTTACTAGAAAATTAATAAACAATACATTTTTTGGTCAATCTTCTGGTTGGTTGGCTTTTAGACGATTAGTCATCCTTTGTCCTGTAAATATCTACCTTATTTATAATATCTTCCTTTCACTAATAATATCACTCTACTGAAATATGCTTAAATTAATTAAGCTTTGGTCTATAGTGTACCTGGTATTCTAGTATTGGCAATAACAGTTTAGAATAAGTAAGAAGCTACAAAGTCTTCCTCACATCATTAATAGATCACCTAATTTTGGCTCCTGATTCAACTGTTATCATTAAGGTTGTTCCCTGAGAGGATTGTTATACTTTTATATGATAATCTTTCTTGCTTCTAATAGAACATCTTATCTCATGTAGCATAATAGTGTTCAGGTTATAACCACATAATCAAAATTCTTTTATTTTACTCTGAGTCTAAGCCTTTATTTCTCAAGTCAGACACTCAGGGTCCTATACCTCAAATTTAAATTTCTATACCTTTAACGTTGTTGCACTGATTATGTCAAAGTGAGGTCCCCAAGATGGTAGCCTCAACTATTTCAGGTTATCAACCAGTCAAACCTTACACTAGTCATAACTTTTCCACTAGCCACCAGTGCATTTCAGACTCTAGGAATTAATCAAACCTGTTTTGAGTAACTTGCGACTCAGATAACCCAAAATCTGATTTGAATAGAAGCAATATAGCTCTGGAAACTAAAAATGGGGCTGGTAAGGTGTAGATTAGTTTTGGTCTGATAACTTTTACTAAAATAAAATTTTACTATCAGAACTATATATGTATCATGAAATGGTCCAATGCTCACAGGCAACTGAAAGGAAACTCCGGTCAAAAAGTTATTGCTGCTATTTTGGAAGAAACTAGGATACCTTATTTCAGTGTTCCATGCTGCTGGATACTTTGCGCTCTTATGATAGTTCTTAGAATATTATACGCCCAAACAACACTACAACTTACTCCTCCTATAGATCTTTATGTTTAGAAGAATCTAACTTAGATGCTTTCTACCTAGAATCTGGACTCTCTTCACCAGCAGATCATATACCAACCACCAACGCAGTTGATACATAGGCTCTAAGATTCATCATTATCTAAATTTGGCAAATGCTTATAGGTTACCATACAATCCAGTGCAGGCGTTATAGGTAGGAACTTCCAGGTAGTCCTTAAGTGGCTATCTATGTCCTAGTGTTATTGAGGTAAATACCATGAAGATAATTAATAGATCCTTACATAAAGCTTCTACTTTAACTTAGTATCCTTGGAGGCATTTGTTGGAGAATTTGTGATGTTAGTACATAGCTGCCAGCTACTCACTTTCAGTTACATTGAATGGGGGATAGAATCCAACATTTCATGATCCATTATAGATCTTTGCTCTCCTAGTCCCTGCTATGAAAATCTTACATGTTGTTAAAACATTGGTTTGTTGATACTAGTCCACTAAGATAAACTGAACAGGCTCAGTTATTATGTACACTATTTGCGTTGATTAATTATAATGTAATTAATTATATCAATAATAGCGTCGATACTATTATCCATAACTGAATAAATAAACCAGGTTGATAGGTGGTCCAACGCAAAACATGGAATGCTCCACTCAACACTGTTTATAATGACAAACAGGGGCTTCTTCCATCCTTTGGCTGAATTCAATCTAACTCTAGATTCAGAGGTTTTCAGCCTCAGTTCCCACATGCTGAGTCATCAGAGATCTGCTTCAAAGGTCTGCTTCTCCTATAAGGATATCTGATCCTTACTCCTTATAAAAAAAGAGTCAACAATTAAAGTACTAAAATAATAATAAACTGAAAATGAATAGAGCTTAGAACTGATAATTATCTTGATCTGCTTTATTATTATAAAAAACTAGTAAATATATAAGGGAATTCAGCGCCCATCTACTCTGTTGGCACCTCAGTAAGAAACAGCAGACGTTGCTATTAAATTCCCTTCAGGGTCTCTTCCAGCGATGGGCTTCTCATTGGGATAAGGATACCGCTGTCAGGCATCCTAGAAACCTAAACTGGAAAGAGTAAGAAATATTGTCCCTAACGTTTCCGCTCCATCATATCAAACCACCCATATTTGCTATTGACCTGCTTAATTAATGGATTATTTACTCACTTTAACAGGTTGCAAACCAACTGGTCAATTTACTAGTTGCAGGCAGCATCACCCGCCTCACAGCTCCTAGATAATTGCCAATCATTAAGTGATGAAACCTGACTAATCCCAATTGGCACATCAAATAGTCAATCATTGATTAACTATCAGATGAATCAATTTTGTCAGCAACTCTGCCCAAGGAGATCTTGAGCATTTACATGGATTGACCCAAATGGATCCGATCTCAGTAAAGTTGCCCAAAAATCCACTGAAATCATTAAATCAATATCAAAATCAATCAATATCCAGATAATCCACTAGCGGGACTTATCCCCTAACAAACCAGCAGATTTTCTAACCTAGGGATCTGGAAATGTGGGCAAAATTCCAACACATGGCTACTGACAAAGTGCTTTCATAACTGACAGCTTTTCCATAATGTTTGCATAGTCTTGAATCCACATTAGATGCAATGAGATCATGTAAACCCCATATCATTTCAATTGAGTGAAATTTTAAGGTTGTTGTGGATTAGATGTTTATATCTCAATCAAAATATACCACTAATGTTGAAGGAAAGTGGTCTTTAGGGACTTGGTAAATGTCCAAGGCTTGAAGGGAACCATCTTTTGGAAGACTTCTCTAGCATGGTTTTTCCTTCACAACATCTTAAGTCTGATGGGATATTATCTGAGTTGATTATAAAAACCTCAACAAACTTACATTAAATAATTTGCATCTTATTACAATTGAATTAAAAACTCATAGTACAATGAGAAAGAAGAGCGTATTTGAAGCCAATAACAAATCTTAACTGGATAAAGATCTAGTAAAATTAAGTGTGGCTGAATACTATAAAGACCAGGAAGTGTCTAATAGCTTTAAGTGATGCCTCTGGGTTAAAACACACCAGATATCTTTCAGTTAAAATGGATGCACCTCTATGTGATCTTCTAGGTTTCTTCGCCATTACTGATATAAATGATATAATTACTATCTCAAAAATTTGATCCACCTTCTATTAAATTGCACCAATTGGCTGATCGTCATTATCTATCATCTTACCTAAAGTTTTGCAAGTGTAAATTTAATTCTTGAATCACCTTCCAAGTAACTATCTAATTTATAGGGGCACATGATCGCCTCTTACTGTCATGAAATCTGCTGAGTAAAGTAAGACTGGGCTTCCAACCTGGATGTGTAACAACCCACTGGAAAGCCCAGAATGCCAATGGCATAGAAATTATGATCAGATGTAGGAAGGATCCCTATGATTCTTGTAAGGGAAATAAAAGTTAAAGAACATACCAAAGGCTCCATAGAAAACCAAATGGCCGCAATGTGGCAACTGCGGGTGTTGTTGGTCATCTTTCAAGGGTGGGAGAGGCAAAGAGGATGAACAATCCTCCTGGGTTTGCAGTTAGTGTCCTTTGGGCTTTTTTTCCAAACCTTCTGATATTGTTATATCATAATAAAAGCTCTGAAAATCATTTAAATTTTAACTTTTTTGAAATGCTGATTGGGTTCATTGATCAAATCAAATCAATTCAACTGTTGGGAGGACTTGGGCTTCGCCTTGCACCTGTCAAGGAGTTTCACAATGGGTCTAGGGGTCAGGGACGTCACCAGGATGGTGGATCAATTTTATAACTGTTTTGGGACGGATTGGCCCTTAACGAGATGGCCCAGATAGTACAGTGCCTGGTTACTGCATCATGGTTGTAAGGATGGCCATTTCTTGCTTCCAAATGGAGAATTGTAATTAGCAGAGATGGTCTCATTCCGCCTGTACTGTGCCAAACCACCAACGGATCAGTGGGGCTAATTAGTCCAAATTCTCTGACTATTTCACGAAGTGGTAAGCAGACCTGTAGCTTGTCTACTGAGAGCCAAAGGAGGAGAAAATTGATGTGAAGTGTTCTCAGATACAAAACTCTTTGAAAGCAGTGTATTGGCATTGCATGCTTATGGCAAGATCTTTGATCATCGTGATTACCATATGGTGGGCCACTAGATCAATGGCTTGGAGGGCCATTCAATGACCATCATCCCTAAAAAACAGATCACTGTTTAATTATCTGGGTTAAGTAAAAGTTTATTGGAAAAAAGAGATGGAGTTTGCAGAGTAGGTTTGGGTAAAGATCAGCTTTAATAAAACTAAGAGGGAAAATGGACTAAAAACTGCCCCTTCCAGAGGCAGTTGCCTTATATGCAAAAAATGGTGAAAAGGGGGTCATGGGTGTTATTCTTGGAAAGGGGCAGCTGATGTACTCATGGGTACTCAGCCTGGCTTGGGGCGTCATCATTCAGCTTATGCAAGATGTCATGAAAGCTCTTGCGACATAATTTTCTGATCCACCAGGGAGGGACCCTCACTGATCCAAACTTGAGCAGATTTGCTCAGATCAAAGGGGTAGCAGAATTGGACTCCGCCAGGGTTTATTACAACAAATTTTAATAAAATTTAAAATTTTTTGTAAACAGATTCTTGACTCAGATTGACATTTGTGAACCCAGAATTTTGGATTCCATGTTTTGGCCCAATTTTCCTGACTCATGAACCATTTACTGAGTTTTGAGGCCAATTTTCTTCCTTTCTAAGGAAGTGAAGGATGGCGGGGTGGAGGCCAGTAGAGGGTGGAGGTGGTGTTGGTGACTTCTTGCCTATTTTTCTCCCTACATACATCCTTTATCCTTTCATTAAGGGAAGAAGCAGCCAAGGGGATACTGTGAAAAAATCCTTTGGGGCCAATGCTGTTACCTAACGTTCATCAACTAAATGTCCCAAATCCCCCAGTTGAGCAAAGGGCTCCATTGGGGCATTAGGCCCCTTCTTCTTTCTATAAGAGACCTTTTTCCGGTCCAACCAAAAGGTTAGGTCTCCAGGCTTACATTATACTCTCCTTATTGAACGGGTAACATTTCTACTACTGGTACGTGTCCAGGTCATAGTTCTTGCGTCTAGTAGGGTGTTTGATAGCCAAAATGGTAGCGATTTTCTTGGGTGAATAGGGGGCCTTAGAATGTGACTCATGGGACTCAGCTACTAACTCCTTGCATTTATCACAGTCCCTTGCACTTACTCAACTATTTTTATAGGCTGAGTAGCCTTTCCATGCAACCAGGTACTGGACCGACTTCCTGGATTTCCTTGAGGCCAATATTGCCTCCACATCTGCCTCTTTAGAGTCCCCCACCAATAATAGGCTCAGGTTTAGAAGAAAGCTCACCCTTAAAGGGGGATAGTTGAGAGATGTGGAATACATTCAGTTGTTTCCAATGGGCAAGAATCTTGATGCGGTATGCGCCATTACCCAAATCATTTTTTTCTTCAAAAAGGAACAGAGAGCTTACTAGCCAACTTCCTAGAGGGAACCTTCATATATAAGTGGTGAGTGTCAAGCATAACAAGTGATCCTACAGAGATGTCATACCCTGGGGATCGTTTTCTATCTGAAAACTTCTTATAATCTCCAATAGCTTTTGATAAGTGCTCTTGGACAAGCTTTTTCAGTATTTTGGATCTGGGTGATCCGGTCCTCTGCTACAGAGACTGCTGAGGTTAAGCGTGCTCCAATCTGGAAAGATGGTTGTAACCCAATGTTGTTTCAAAGGGGGAAAGGCCAGTGGAAGAGTGCGGGGGATTGTTGTAGGCAGATTGTTCTAAAGGAAGGTCTGTGGCCCAAGTGTTCTGGGTGGCTGATGAGTAACAACGTAAATATTGTTCTATAAACTTAATTAACACTCTCAGTTTGTCCATCCAATTGTGGGTGATATGCTGTAGAACGGCAGACTTTGATACTAAGAAGTCCCAGCAAGGCATCCCAAAACCTGGCTGTAAACTGTGGAACACGGTCACTTTAAAGTTCCCGTTGGGAGTCCAAACATGGAGAAGACATGAGTGATGAAGAGTGCTGCAGTATCTGCAGCTGTTATAGTAGTGTTACATGGGATAAACAACGCAAACTTGGTGAACTTATCCACAACCACCATTATGGCATCAAACCCCTTGGACATGGGAAGTTCAACAATGAAGTCTACTGAGACAGACGTCCAGGGACCCTCAGCTTGTAACAGAGTAGAAAAGGCCCTTTTTTCCTGTGCGGTCTGATTTGGAGCGAGCACAGGTAACACAGCTTAAGGCCCAAGCTGGGACCTTCTTGGAGAACCCAGGCTAATTGTAGGTTCTTTTGGCTAACTCAGCACATTTATTTGAACCAGAATGTCCTACTGCGGGCGGGGTAGAGTGCTCTTTTAAAAAACCTGCATGCGCAGGGTGGGTGGGACTAAATCCTATCCCAAAAGAAGATTATCCATCCTATAAGTGGTACAGGGGCTGTTTGCGCTGCTTAGTCTCCATGTCATTTACCAATTAAATTCCCTTTGGGAAACATAATTGACCTGCTAAAACGCGCTCACACATGGGTGTTTATGGAGAGATGTCAGCATATGCTACCATAATAGGGGTGAGGGAGAGGATCATGGTGCGGGCACCACTTTGATTAGCCCATACAGGTCCTTCTCTGGGCCTGGAGCCAAGGCAGGGTTGCGACTCAACATATCAGGCAGCACATTTAGTATCCCTTTAATGAACTTATAATTGAAGTGAAAGTTACAAAGATCCCTGTATGCGCGTACTTAACAGTAAGCCACCTTTTGGGTTTTAAGATAATATAGTAAGGACTTATGGATAGTGCTTACTGTGACTTCATGCTTTGCTCCCTGAAAAAAGTATCTCTAATGGGTCAGCGACCATTTCACCGCATCCAATTCTTTATCATAGATCGCCCATGCTTTTTTTGTGGAAGTAAATTTCCTTGATAAGTACTCCACAGGGTGCTCCATCCCTTCATGCTCTTGCAACAGTACCACTCACACTGCAGCTGCTGATGCATTACATGACACAATAAATGGCTTGTATGTGTCATCATGCCGCAGGACTGGCGCTGACAGAAAAGCTCTTTTGATTGCCTCAAAGGCTTGTTAAAACTCCTTTGTCCATTTGAAAGGGACATTCTTCCCTGTCAGAGGATGGAGGGGTGCGGCCAGCTGGGCAAGCGCAGGAGAAAACTTCTTTAGGAAAATCACAGTGCCCAGGAAGCTTCTTAGTTGTTTTTGATTGTAAGGATGGCCATAACTGAATGGCCTCCAGCTTACAGGGGGGACATCATACCCATCCTTAAGGTCCAGGTTCCCAAAGAAAGTTACTTCCTCACGAAAGACTTCGCATTTAGAAGGCTTGAAAAAGAGACTTTTTTTTAAAAGGGCTGCCATTACAGCCTTCAAATCCTTGGTGTGCTGTTCATGGATTGGGGAATGGATTAAGATATCATCAATGTAAGCGACAGAACAGGTAAATCTTAGGTCTCTCAGGACATCATCAACTAATTGTTGGAAGGTTGCAGGGCGTTCTTCAGTCCAAAAGGCATCACCTTAAACTGGAATATACAACGCCTTGTCCTATTGGCCATGAGCCACTCTTGGCCCTCTTGACCCTCACCTGGTTAAAGGCATTAACCAGGTCTAACTTTGAAAATACTCGGGATTTAGCAATGGCCTAAGCTATGGTTTTCTCCAAGGGGAGAGGGTATGGATCTGGAACTGTCACATTGCTAACATGGCCATAGTCCATGCATGGGTGTAAGGTCCCATCCGCCTTCTGGGCAAAGACAACTGGGGAGGCAATGAGGGGGCTTTCTTGATACTCCATCCTTGTCCAGCATGTAATCTAGTCATATTCCCAGCGCCTTGTATTCTTCTTCCATGTGAGGGTACAACGGGCAGTTAATCTTAATAAGATGCACTGTTAGCTGGAAGGAAAGATCATATTCTGAATGTGGAGGAAGTCGAGTTGCAAGTCTCAAGTCAAAGTCATCTTTATATGGGGTAGGAAGTCAGGAAAATCTTGGGGAAGGTCCAAAGGGGGCAGCTCAGAAGAAGAAATAGAGCTAAGTGAGGGCTCCGTTTTAAGAGTTACAATTAGTGGGAATTCCCCACTATATTTCTTATTAGCAAAGGATAAAGTGTTAAGATCCATATTGATGTTCACCTGTTGGAGATGCCACCACCCTACCCCATGATGACAGGGTATAGTTTTTCAGATAAAGCTGAAAAGTGGTCACAGAAGCCAACTTTAATGATAAAAACTTCAATGGACGTTGGACAGTGTGGCAGGTAATTGGTGTAGATGAAGCGCCTAATATAGAAGGGGCTAGAATCGTGTCCAGTTCTATAGAGTGTGCAACTCTTAGATCCATAAAGCTGCCTCTGCTCCAATATCAAGGAGTGCTTGTACTGTGACCTTCCGTACTCCTACTTTGAATGTAAAGGAAAACAGGAAACAAGCCTGGTCCTCTTTATTCATCTTGAAAAGAGAGAGGGCAGAGGAAGTGGGGTTGGCCCCATAATAAGAAGAGGCCCCTTGGAACCAATGAGATGCACTTATTCTCCTCATGGGATCCCTCTGTGAGGTTCTCCTGGTCCCCAGGCAGGATGGGATTGGAAGGATCTACCACTATGTTTTTGTTCATCACTGTGGTTGGGGAGGAACTTTCAAAGTCAAGTGTGGTGGGTGGTGCTGGCCCAGTAGGAGAAGGACTAGGATCAGTGGAATGAGGATCAGTTTCCTGATCAGGTGCTACATGGGCTTCCACCTGGGCCATTTGGATGAGTGTTAGAGTAGGATTACTTGGGTTCAATATCACAGTCAACTCTTCATTTGAAGAGAAGGGGAAGGAACTCTCCACTGGTGGTTTGTTACTCTTCAAAGTAATCTGCGGGTAAAGAGATACCACTACAACCTCAGGGGAGCGCTTCCCTGGACCCTTATTTCCTGAAGAGGTAGGAGCAGGTGTTTTAGACTGGAATACACTAGCTGTGAGGGGGTTTGCGGTTGGAGATGTCATTACTGCCACCGATGATATATTTGCATGGAAGGTTTTTGCCCCCTCTGGATATGCTAAGGAAAATGCAGCTTCTATGGATACTGGAAAAGGATCCCATACGGCATTGCTGGCTGCAGAGTTGTCCAAGGCTGCTCTGAAAGCTGCCACTGCAATGTCTATAGGGATTCCAGCTGAAGGTACTAATGCTGTGAAGGCCTCTACCAGTGATGGTAAATCAGGGACCTTCTGGAGGAGGGTAAAGAGACGGTAGGGGCGGGATGCTCTAGATTCAGGTGCTTGTACTGCATCAGATACTAGACTTTAATAAGGGAGGGTGATTCCCCATTATGTTTGCAACCCTTAATACTCCTCTGACCCAGCGGCGTGTTTCTCCATTGAAAGCATCTAAGAGAGCCACACTTCTCTGTGCATCAATGGGAGTGAGAGTTTGAGAACTCCCAGCTGCAAAGCGTACATGAAGCTCTGCTTGAGCATTTAGAACCTGTTCTGCTACTTCAGGAGATGGGACTGGGAGAATTCCCATTGTCACTACACCTGATAAAGGTGCAGCTTAATTTTATGGTGCTGGATGAATGCTATCCTGGGCCAAAAGAAGTTGTTTGCATGCCCTGAAGAAAGAGATGAGTAACCAGCAAAAGAAGGCAAAGTCACATAGGGAATGCAAATATATTGTAATTAAGTAATCAACTGCTTGATTGATCCCATAAGGAGGGCGGAAAGTGCTGAAGTTACTGGTTGGTCTATTATGTCATGGAATCGGCTGATTAAAGTAAGACTGGGCTTCCAAGCTGGGTGTGTAACACCCACTGGAAAGCCCAGAATGACAATGGCATAGCAGTTCTGATAAGATATAGGAGGGATCCTCTATGATTCTTGTGAGGGAAATAAAAGTTAAAGAACATACCAAAGGCTCCATAGAAAACCAAATGGCCGCAATGTGGCAACCGCGGGTCTTGTTGGGCATCTCTCAAGGGTGGGAGAGGCAAAGAGGATGACAATACTCCTGGGTTTACAGTTTGTGACCTTTGTGCTCTTTTTCCAGACCTTCTGATATTGTTTCATTATGACAAAGACTCTTAAATTCATTTAAATTTTCAAATATTAGAAATGCTGATTGGGTTCACAAATTGAATCAAATTAACTCAATTCAACAGTTGGGAGGCCTTGGTGCTTCGCCTTGCACCCGTTGAGGGGTTTCATGATGGGCTGAGGGGTCAGGGACGTCACCAGGATGGTGGATAAATTTTATAACTGTTTTGGGACGGATTGGCCCTTGACGAGATGGCCCAGATAGTACAGTGCCTGGTTAAGCATCATGGTTGTGAGGATGGCCATTTCTTGCTTCCAAATGGAGAATTGTAATTAGCAGAGATGGTCTCATTCCGCCTGTACTGTGCCAAACCACCAACGGATCAGTGGGGCTAATTAGTCCAAATTCTCTGACTATTTCACGAAGTGGTAAGCAGACCTGTAGCTTGTCCACTGAGAGCCAAAGGAGGAGAAAATTGATGTGAAGTGTTCTCAGATACAAAACTCTTTGGAAGCAGTGTATTGGCATTGCATGCTTATGGCAAGATCTTTAATCATCGTGATTACCATATGGTGGGCCACTGGATCAATGGCTTGGAGGGCCATTCAATGACCATCTTCCCTAAAAAACAGATCACTGTTTAATTATATGGGTTAAGTAAAATTTTATTGGAAAAAAGAGATGGAGTTTGCAGAGTAGGTTTGGGTAAAGATCAGCTTTATTAAAACTAAGAGGGAAAATGGACTAAAAACTGCCCCTTCCAGAGGCAGTTGCCTTATATGCAAAAAATGGTGAAAAGGGGGTCATGGGTGTTATTCTTGGACAGGGGCAGCTGATGTACTCATGGGTACTCAGCCTGGCTTGGGGCGTCATCATTCAGCTTATGCAAGTGGTCATGTCTTTCTCTGGCAACATAATTTTCTGATCCACCAGGGAGGTAACCTCACTGATCCATACTTGAGTGGATTTGCTTGGATCAAAGGGGCGGCAGAATTGACTCCACCAGGGTCAATTCCAATAAATTTAAAAAGATTTTTCCAAATTTCTTGAAAATGGATATCAAACTCTTTTTGGCATTCCTGGACCCAAAATTTTGGATTTTGTGTACTAGACCGATTTTCCTGACTCAGGAACCATTTTCTGAGCTTTAAGGCCAATCTTCTTCCTTTATAAGGAAGTGAGGGATGGCAGGGGGAGGCCAGTGGAGGGTGGAGGTGGTGTTGGTGACTTCTGGCCTATTTTTCTCCCTACAAACCTCCTTTATCCTTTCATTAAGGGAAGAAGTTGCCAAGGGGATACTGTGGAAGGATCCTTTGAGTCCAATGCTGTTACTAACGTTCATCAACTAAATGTCCCACGTTCCCCAGTTGAGCCAAGGGCTCCACAAGGGGCATCAGGCCCCTTCTGCTTCCTATAAGGGACCTTTTCACAGTCCAACCCAAGAGGTTGGGTCTCCAGACTTACACTGACAGGGAGGAAGCCAAACACTACTACCCCACCCATCTACCATTGATGAGCATAGAATCTTATTTTTACTTGTAATTTTATTGAAAATTTATCCAGATCATCCCAAGGTAGCAGCCTAATTGTAAATGCCAGAAGTCCAAGTTATAACAAAAACTTGGATTTCAGCAGTGGCTTTTAGGAAAAACGTGTAATCCTTTAGAATTTAGGGGAGCGACATGTGGAACATTCATTGTGGCTTTTATAGCATGCAAGTCTAAAAATTGCAAAATCTGCTTCTTTGAAAATATGTAAAGGAAAAGACAAGTAAAATATATCACTGGCTTGCAAGAACTTTCAGCTTAAATATATCATCTAAAACAATGTGTGTCTTGCGGTGATATATCTTTAACTAGCTAGCGCCATTACATCTGCTGTCATGAATCATGACATAATTGAAGGAGTGAAATGAGCAAAAAAGGGGAGCTATTTATGAAGCTAAGTTGACTAAAATTTGCCACATCCCTGACCTAAAGCATACCATCAACAAGAGATGGTTAAGGCCAAAGTTGCCAAAGGCAGGTCCAAAACTTTTATTTGTAAAACTGAATTTAGATGGGCTAACACTTCCTCCACAATAGCCTAGTTTATCTAAAAGATATAAATGAGACAACTTGGTTGGAATCCAAGTAGGATATTAATAAACATACTGTTTAAACAATTGATAAAGTTAGTATAATTTTCTGAAGGATTACATCAAGTTTAAATTTATAATAATTTACATACCTCTAATGAAAATATCATTTGAGCTAAGGATTTTAGCTTAATAATAAAAACCATTCAGGATTTACCCACAATAACATTACTAGTGTTGACAATGGATCAGACCCTGCTGGGCTTTTCCCTAGTAGGGTGAAGCCTCAACTTTAAGTCTCCAATTTATTTATTATTTACACCAATTCTAAACTATGTACCTTTTTTTTTTAGTACTAGATGGCTAAACTATGTACCTTCATTTGATCATTGCTTTATTTGGCATAAACCCTAAATCATTCATAACATTAGATTTTAAGGTGTTAAGCTTTTTTTATTGATAACCTCCTGTTTTTTTCAAAAAATCATATAAATCACCTCTTAAGTTCTCCACTGAATTATATGATTAATTCAACAAATTAATATATTCATTATTCTAGTAGCAATAAATATGGTGAGACCTTATTTAAGAATTACCTCACCCAATTTCTACACAACACTATCCATTATATGTCCTTATTTACTGGTTTCCCAATAGCAGACTAGCTTTCGCTATCCTAGTCTACTTCCAGCTTTTGACTTGAAGTAACTCTCTTTAAATTTAATTTTTAATTTTCTTTGTACTATTTAGTATACCATTAATTTCCTAAATAAACTTTTTAGCATCTTACATTTATCTTTAGTTGGAAGTTCACTTAAGACCGCTGAACCTTGAACCTTGAATTAGGCTAAGCCACATAATAATCAGTCAAAACTGATTATTTTGCAAAAGTGATTTACTTTACCAACTTAAGAATCTCTCTAAGAAGAGCCAAAGTGCTAGATATATGCATTATTGACGAGATATTGCACTTAGTAAATTTCTGACGCTACCAAGCCTAAAAATCTTGTAGCCTTTGAGGGACTGGTTGACTATACCATTACCCAGATTTACAATAGGCCTCGTCCAAATTGATAATTTTTAATACCAACATTAATTGATTAGCTTCTTTCTTGACCACCTTCTCAATAAAACCCTTTTTTTGAAAACTAACCTTTTATCCTTATGATCATTTTTCATGAACACAGGTCCTGTCAAGATTTTTGGTCCCAATATTAGGTCTCTATCCATTTTTACAAGTTCAAATTCTCCAAGTTACTACCTCATATCTTGGTACTATTCCTGAAACATTGCTATCAATATCATTTTAAATTTTACTCATTAGCAATTTTGGTATATAACTTACCAGCTTACTATCAACATTTAGAGCTACAGAACCATCCTGACACTAGACGATTAACAATTTTTTATAACTTGTTGGGTATCAATTTATCCAAGAATCAACATTGGTTTGCATTAATTCCATCAGTATATTTACAATTGCCATGCTATTAATGGCCTCTGCCATGCTCTTTTTAAATGGACCTCCCCTTCTAAAAGTTCCATGTGATTCTAAATTTTCAATTGCCACAGGTAATCACACTTTAGATATTTCTATAAATGATATAAAACCTCTTGTTTATATACTTGAGGCCTATTGACCAATAAGTGAATCATTGACAATTTTGAAAATTACATAGATTATAAGGTAATTTTCCATACTTGTTCTGACTTAGATAATGTCTTTGATATCCTGCTTTCTTTGATTAGACAACCAGATTTCATCTGTGTCAGGATTCCCACCTTGGAACTGACAATCATTGCATTTAAATATTTCTATTCTAATATGACATTTCATTAACACTGATTGGCAACTTGGTCCAACCCAGTCCCAATTTTTATATTTTGGCTAAGTTCCCATTTCTGAATTTACCAATTGTTGTGCTACACACAGGTAGCGTTAAACAGAAGTTTTTACCTAAGGGTTTAGTTGTTGATTTGATAAAATGATATGTTATATGTCTCAAAAATTGAAAGAGAAAACTATCCAACGCAATTTATTAGAAAAAGTTATACTGACATAAAACATATTAAAAATCCTAGTTTTTGTGCATCTATGCCTCTAGTTGGCCTCAGCAGAAATTTTTGGTTATTTTAAACTTGCTGCTACTCTCTAATCCCTTCATGGTAAGATCAGAAAATCTATTTGATTGGACCCTGGTTCCTCCAAAATTTAATCAATAAAGATCTAGTTAATTACCGTTGGGACCATCTAGTACTAAAAAAAGATCTAGTTGATTACCTGGATTTAAGATACATGCCTGGTGGTGTGATCATAGTGTGGTTCTTCAAGGATATTCCATCATGAAAAATTTCAGTGTCACATAATTTTTTCAAGTTACTAAGTCTGGACTAGCTGACTACTTTTTCAAATTCTAAAATATACTCTACCCAACCACCTTGGTATTTTCAAAGTGGCCCACTCGCTCAGCTGGTGCTGTGAAAGGGTCTGAGCCACTGATATTAATTTTTTGCTCACAGGGTGCACCGCTGGCAAATGGGAGGTTCTAGCTATTACATACATATGAATTTTCTCATGGTTCCAATTATGTCCAACCACGTGAAGCCTTAAATTATGAATAGAGGGTGCTCCTAAGCACACCAGAACTCTTTCAACTTCTGCTGACAATAAGAAGGCTAAATCTGAACATTTTTTCAAAACAAATATATTTTGCATTATAGCACTATTTAACACTGACAATGGTAGAAGGAAGAAATTATGAACAGAATTATCTACTGATATAACCATAAAAAAATTGTAATATGAAATAGGGGTGTTCAAGTAGAACTTAATTTATATCAAACCAAGTTTTACATAATGTGATAAAAATTTGTTGCTTGGTCTCAGTACCATCAAAGTCCAAATCTTTGATCCTCTGTATCTTCTGGGTTTCTTTCTTAGATTGTATGGAGCTCTGTCTGCTTGTGGCCATGTGTCATGCTGCTCTGTTTGCTCCCGGTATTATCATGACCTTTGTGGCTGTTACAGCTGCTTAGGTACATCAGTGGTCATAATTTTCGATCTTGTAAAAAAATTTGGTTCCCAAAAATTTTTTTGTATTATCCAGCTTTGTCCAAAGAGAAAACTATCTCCAAAAAAAGTATTTTGAGATTTCCCCATTATAGCAGTCAAACCCAAGCGTATATAAAGGAATTCCTTTGAGTCATCATCTGCAACATCATGCACATAGTTTACTGAACCAGTACTTTCAATTTCCAGGTCCTCTGCCGTCATATTGACCATCTGGTAAATTATTTTGGCGGTCTGGGGGTATATAACGGCCTCTGTCAATAGGAGTTTTAGCCCCCAAAGCCTATGAAAGGGTCTTTGAACTCAAAAACCTTTTTCTCGCTGACCATGTTAGTTTGGAATCAAACTTCATTCTGACTGGCTAGATTATTAGTACATTTATCAATATTATTGTTTGGGGTTTTAAGGAAGGGTCTTACATAGTTAGAGGAATTAAACCTTATAGTTGAGCCTTTCTCAACACTACCTTCCCCAAGAAAAGACCCAGGGAAAGTCTTTAGGTGCCGCTTATGGACTTGCTTATATGTGATTTGAGTAGTAGTAACCTTAATAAAGTAATTGGGTTCTTCTTTTCATGACAATGGTTTCAGGTCCCATCCAGATATCCTTAAAAACTTCTAATGTTGTCCTTGCTCAAGTGGTAGAACATCACTCTATTTCTCACCTCAAATATGAGAAAATCAGGTCTTTGCTCCTTTTTTATACTCTTCTTAAGTGGCTTCATAATAACATTGCTGACATTCAATTGTATCATGACTTACTTCTCCACCAACTTTAATTGGTATCTTCTGGGAGGTAAATTCTTCATATCTGCATCCTTCATGGGGCTAACAAGCTTAACAACGAGGCTTCACTTCCATATAGTGCCATAAATGGTGACATGCAAAAGTTCTGTAGTAGATCAACAAGTAAGCTAACAGGCTGATGGTAACAAAATAACCCATTTTGATACATTTTGGCTGTAATCTTTTTTTAATATTTATGTGAGGATCTGTTTAATTCTTCCATGCTTCATGCCTGAGGGTGTATATGGTGTAGTAAACTGCTACTTGACTCTCACTAATTAAATCAAGTGTCTCACAATATATTAGATGAAGTTACATCTAATAATGAAAATTAGTATCTGAGGGCATCTAATGGATTGATAACCTGGTTATATAGCAGGTTTGTAGTAACTATTGAGGTAAGCGCCTTAACTTCAATTGCTTCTACCCAATTAGTGAAAAACTTATTATAGCAATATTAACTTATTTCAGCTGGATGACTTTAGAATTGGTCTTTCAACGTAGATGAAAATGTTGTTAAAGTGTGCACCTGGAGGGACATAGGAATATTGAATTTCTTTGAGAGTGGTTTGTATTGGGCACATTTAACGCAAAGGTCCAGATCCTGACTGATGTTGTTCAACATTGGCTATCATTAAAATCTCTCTTTAAGATGATGGTATGTCTTCTGTATTCTTCAATGACTTTCCTAGAGATGTCCTTCCATGTTTATTACCATTTGTTTAATCAGCTTACGTAGGGTAACAACTTCTCATGTACTAGATTTTCCAGCTGTTATTCTATAACCCATCGCTCTTGAACAGTTCTTCTGGATTGTCATTACTGAATTGTCTTTTTTCTTATTCCTCTTTGGGTCTTACAATTTTTTGAGTTACATACCTCTTGTGTGCTTGAAAGTGGAAAATGGGTAATTGTGACAAGCCACCCATATCAAGTGCTTCTCTGCTGCTCAGTATAGGATCTCAGTGTTGTAACCTTGCCACTAATTATCTCATTTTTCAATTCTTCCATCCAGTATTTTCATGATCATTGATTATCTCAGTGAGGCGTGATCTATAATTATCTTTAATTGTATACCATAAACATAGGGTCATAAGTGGCGTATGCCTCTAATTATGATTAGGTATTTGAACTCTATGGCAGTGTAGTTGAGCTCTACTTTTAGTAAATTTCTTCAAGTAGAACTATATAGGATAATTCAACCAATATTAGTCCAACTGAACTAAGATGGCTCCCAACCCAAGTGGCTAGCGTTGGTGTATATGTATTTGGTATTTTCAAAGTCTAGGTATGTCAGAATTGGGCTTCCCATAACTTATGCTTGAGTTTTTGAGGGCATCCTTTTTACTCTTTTTCTAAATTAAACAGTACTTCTTTGTTAAGCAGGTGCATAAGTGGTTTGCAATGTCAATAAGTATATCATAAATTGGAGGTAACATCCTATCATGCTCAAGAACACCTAAACATCTCTCATGCATTGCGGATAACTAATCTTTTTAATAGCTATGTCCCACCTTAAGGGTCTTAATTCCTCTCTGGCTCACTTTATGGCTGAGAAATTCTAACTAAACCTCTAAAAAAGCACTTACTTCTCTTCAGCTCGATGTTGTTTTCTCTCTGGTGGGTGAAAACATCCTTCAGGTGTGCAAAATAATTCTTGAATATCTTTCTGAACATCATAATGCCTTTAATTAATAAGTATAAATTCACATCTTTCAGATCTCCTTAAATCTGATCATAACTAGTTGTAACATAGCTGAGTTATTTCACAAGCCCTTATACATATGTTTTGTTTCATAAAGTCACAGGATGGTTATCAGAGCACAATTCTCCTTATTTTCTGGTAAAAACTCCATATTCCAGTATCCAATTTGCAGGTCCATAGTGGAGAACTAATGTAATTCTCTAAGTCATTTTTAATGCATTGTTAATGTGCAGTAGTGGATATTAATTTTTCTAAGTCAGGCTATTGAGTCTTCTATAAGCCATGATTAATTTGAGGGTCCCACCCTTCTTCTGATTATAAGTAGGAAGGCGACGCCTAAGGACCCTTGGATAGGTGTACCAGGCCTGCATCCATAGGCTGTTGTAAGTCTTTTTAAAATGTCTTCTTCACTCTTGGATATGCAGTAAGGCTTTTCTTAGAAGGGTATGACACTCCCAATGTCAATCTTGTGAACTCATCCCTTGAAAAGGCATAATAATTGGTTATGATGCTGAAAATATCTGAATATTGATCCAAAGTTTCTTTAATTAACTTTCTTCTTAATGTAGTTCGGTCTTTCATCAAAATCTTCTTAATGCGACAATGGAATAAACTTATTCAACATTAGCATAGTGGTAAATCTTCAATTTGACTATGTTTTAAACATTTTTATCTGAAAAGGAAGCTTGAAAATGTTTCTAAGGAGGACTTTGATTTCCCTTGGTATGTATAGTTGTAAAATCCAAGCATCACTCAGGGTTATGATCAGATACTCCTTTAGGGGCAATAGATCTTGAGCATCGTCAGTTATGGCATATTGTTACTGGTTTTTTCCCAGCGTAAACTTCTGTTTTCTGGGCAGTAGATCCATATCTGTCTGGCGTACAATGACAAACTAGGCTCTTCTTCAACTGTCAGTGATAGCTGATTAGTTCCCTTTCTTTATAGGGTATAATTGACTGGGTACATGGAATGTTCAGTTTTGACTATGTCTACTTGCTTTTTCTTTTTCGCCTCGTCCTGAAACACAGGTGTCATATGGTAATTGAGTAAAATGACTGAACTCTGGGTAAGGTCAAGGATTCCTTCAAACTCAACTTGTAACTGAGATTCTTTGAAGAAATCGTAGTTGTTGTTTTCAAATGCTACAACTGGAGCAGACAAGACAATGCGTCCAAATTGCAAGAATAACGCGATTTATTCTTCTAGCGCTTTTGTTGACTCAGGCCCAGAAGTATTGAACTTGGCTGATATTAAGTATCCAGAGAAACTTTAATCTCTTCATGAACTTAAGGTATAATTTTGACAGGAGGCCAGTATCCAATACTGGTAACACTTTGGCTTTGTGTTTGGTGACTTCCACCTTTGTAGTACACTTGCCAATAGTCATGCCTACAGTAATAATTACACTGATTGTTTAATTGATCCTCCTAAATCTTAAGTAAAGCAGGGCTCCTTGCAAGCCTCAGGTGACTTTAAATCATTTATTGCAAACTTTTTGAATGTGGTTTCCACAATATTCAAGCCATTTGAAATACTAAATATGATCTAGATGGTCTTGGAAGATTGATCCATATAAGACTGCTATGTAAGCTGAAAATTTGCTTATTTAGGTTTGAAGTAGCTGGCACCACCACTTAACTTGGGGCTCCAATGACATAGTATAATGACTCAACTTAAAAAAGAAGGTTCAATTTCATTCATTTCGCTAATGTAGTATGCAATGCAATTAACTGATACCACAGCCTCCTTTTTCATTCTTACTTTATATCTTGATTTATCTTATGAAAATTTTTCCATAAGTTCACTTCTTGCTGACAGTTGTTACATTAGAACTTGGACAAATTCTAGGTACTTATATCCAACTACTTGGTAAGCATTCTCCTTAGGCTTATCCTTGAAGCTCTAAGCAACCTAAACTCCCTTTTGGTCAGGTCGGCGTTGCTAATGGCTCTGATGGTTCTGGTCTATTTAATTCATCTTATATGCTGCTTTGACGTCAATCAAGGCCTCCTTAATGACCTTCAGAGATATAGCGACTTTCACAACTAAGGTCATATGTATCATTAGTTGTGAGTGATATTAAGAAAAACAAGTAAGATAGGCTTTGAGTAAACTATATCCAAGGCTCCATTTGTCCAAATCTGTTTAGCCTTGAGGTAATACAAGTTTGCGTAATCCATAACTGACTCATTCTTCCCCGTTCTAATGGTGAGGAATTCTTGCTTCATATATTAAACATTTTGTGCACTTCCAAACTTGGAGATAAGAATATCTATTTTCATACTAAGTGTGGAGGGGTTGAAGTGTGAAAGTAAGCACTTCATGTGCTTCTCTACTCATTCATACTTAAACATGTTGAACTTTCTGTTTATTTCTGGCTCCATACATGCTATGCTTATATAACTGAAGAGATCTGAGCTATAGTTTCCTTGTTGGGAGTGAACTTAGTCAAGTGTGGCCAGAAATTTAGATACTCTTCAAAATAATTTTTTGGACACTCTGTACACCCATTGCTGAGGTGCTGGTACTGGTAGTGCATTCTCTTAAAGTAGGTAGCTGTCTAAGTGGAGAAGTCAACTGACTATAATATTGTCCATATATAGTTTCAAGCAATCCAACTTGTTGTTTTGGATTGACGTCTTGTTAGAAATTTTGTGTTTAAACTTTAAATTTTACGTCTCTCCCTCCCTTTAACATACTTCTCCAAAAAGAGTTTAAAACAAGAATTTTATACTTTTTTTGTGCTGATGGTGGTCTGACTCTTTCTAGCTCACTTTTTCAAATGAGCTATTTGCTTTAACTCTTTAAGAAAGTAATAAACATTCTCCAGATCTCTATATTCTGAAAGTTTTTTTCCATAGTAAAATTTTATGATATCGTCATATAAATCTCCATTATTTCTTAGTGATGCCCCCTGTAGTGAGCACCAGTTATTGCTGAAGTGGCCCGCTCACTTAGGAGGTGCTGATTGAAGAGTTTAATCCACTTTTGATAAGATGCTAATTTTACAGGGTGCATCACTATGCAATTTAGTAGTTTAGTTCTTGGGTATGTAGATAATTTACTTGTGATCCCAAGCAGGTCCAATCAAGGTGGAGCCTTTAATGATAGATAATAATGGCTTTTCCTAAGAACATTGGAGCTCCTCCCAAACTCTGCTTATAACAATAAGGCTAAGTATGAATCTTCTACAGTAATTCTTCTATACCTGACATTATTAGCACCAAATAAAATGCCAACAAAGGCAGGTTCTGCGAAAAAAGTTATTTATATATAGAAATATGGAGCGCATACTTAGTTTCTAGGTATTAGAGGTGCTTTAAGTAAGACTTGACCTGTAACAGGTCAGCTTCTTCTCATAAGATGACTTTATTTTATCTTGGTTTCAGGTTTGGCAGATTATGATCCTATGATTCTCTTTAATCTTCAAGAATTATTCCTCAAGTTATATTGTATGCAGCTCTTGTATAGTTTTAAATGTACAGCTGCTGCTCTGAGTTTAACTGTGGCTTCCATGGCTTTTGCAATTAAATTTGTACTTTGGCCTTCTTTTTTAGCACTAGTGGTGCCAAACCCAAAAGGGGGAGCCACCATGCATCTTTATTTGCAAATGAGCCAAAGAAAGAGATTATCATAAATTAAAAAATTCCTAATATAGCCCCTAGGTTATCATCCTAGGAAGCCATATCAGAAGGCGAGGAAGCTTTGGGGAAACTTTTGTCTGGCGCCTGCTTTAGCTGGCGGACCATGGCGGACAACATAGGGGTAGGGGAATCAGCGACATGGGGCATAAGGAGGTATAGCTGCAGGTTTTCTTTGTTTATGAGGCCAGCAGTATCCATCGCCTCAACATGATGAGCAAGTTGATGCTCAGCGAAAGTGATGAGAGTCAGCACACAAGTAAAAGACTTGATGCGCTTTTGGGTTTGGGAGATAGTTGGGGTCAAAAAGAGAGGTTTTTGCCGCATCTATGCAGGCGCGGATTGCACCAAAAGCAAGCTCCTCAATTTCATATTTAGCATCTTCATCAAAATCAGAAGGGAAATTTGGGATGGGAATACCCTCAACTAGGGGTTCCATCACCCCATGGAGATGCTGGCGGAGGAGGGTGTTATCAGGGGCAGCTGCGGCTTCCACTGCCATTTAATTGATATTTTTATAACTTGGAAAGCCACTTTTGGAGTGAAAACGGTGGGGGCACAAATCAGGAGGATTAATAAAAAAACTCCTCCAACGCGAAATCCAGCTTCACAGTGTATGGCTAGTTAATATCATCAATCCAATCAAGACACTCAAATGTATTAAACTCAGCTAGCGCTGGCCCAGCCACAGGAGTTGGTATGGTGTCAGAACCTGATTGGCTATGAACAGTCAACCATGGCAGCTCATCCAAAACTGTTTCAGCCAATGACTCAGGATTCTGTAACCTGGCCAAATTATTCAAATTTTTTAAAAATTTTAAATTCTGATTGGCTGCTGCTTTAAAAGCAGTGTCAGAATTACCCAAGGGTGGGGGTGGGAGGATCACACCCCATTTGAAAAATTGGGGTGAGGCAGCCACTGGGGCAGCACCAGAAGGAGGGGTGACAGAAGCAGCGGAAGCGGAAACTGTGGGGCACTTGCACTTTGAGTGGTCAAGCTCAAAGCACAAGGGGCAGATGGCACGGCCATTTTTGACATGTGCCCAAAAAGGATGATCAGGGGAAGACCTGATTACGGTGTGGGGGGAATTGCGAGATGGGTGTCACAATTAAATGGGCAGATTATCGCAAAGGCGTGAGGGCCTGCCAGATGATCCACCCCATGGGGCACCACAAACTGCAACATGGGGTCTGCGCTGTAAATGGCCAAACCCTTTGTGAGCTCATGATGGAGGCATTCAGGGGAAAGAAAGGATGGCAACCCAGAGAACTGGACTACCAAAGTGGCCTCATCCAGGAGCTGGGTGCAAATGGTGGGCAAAAGAATTTTTTATAAATTAACTGCAGCTTGGCTGTTGCCGCTGCATCAGCTTCAGAATGGAAGCTGAGGTCGAAATACCCCTTAAAGGGGTGGAAGTCAATATAGCCAGCAGGTTTGAAAACTGCTGTGGCCATCTTGATGATGGCCACACTTGCATATGGGAAGAGATTCCCATATTTGACCTGGAGGCCAAAACGCAAATTGCTCCGTGGGAGCACCAAAGGCTCTGGAGCACTTTCTGAGAGCTTGTGAGGTGGTGGGCCAAGTCCTAAGGGGGGATATAATGCCTGGTAGCGTTGGGAGTGCTAGCAGAGCCAGCCCAGGTGCACTTTGGTGGTGGCTGAAAGATGCCAGATGGCGGCGCACCACCACCCCAGGCTGGAACAGCAGGCGTTGATTGCATTGACATTGGTAAGCTTTGGCTTGATTGAGCGGTCATGTTTTGTATTTTTTAAAAAAAGCCAAATTTTGCTTCAATTTAGGTATTGAAGCAAAAGAAAGGCTTGTAATTTGCCCTTCTCTTTCAATTGTGTTTTTTAAACTAAATCTGCTTCCCAATTTATTTTTGTGCTCATTACTTGGAGTCACATAAATGAAAAACCTTTCTGTATAGGCTTTGGTAATTTATCCATCATTAAAGTAAGAAACAAAGGTATAAAAGGGAAAGCCTCAGGGAACATTTGCAACGTTGTGCTTATACTTTTTTGACTGGTATTTATACTGGTGCGTCCTCTGACATCATTGTAAGTGCCTGTCAATGGTTGAGGCAGTTGGGGAGTATATATGCCTCCATTGTCAGGATTTTTAGGCCAATAGAAACCTTTTGTAGGGGGCTTTGTACTATATATATTAAGCTTATTAATGGCTTTACTAGGAGATACTTAAGTCAATTTAGCCTGCTAGAATATTTTACTAATATATATATCAATAGAATTGGGGGTTTCTTAAGGGGTCTTTCCATAGGGCGAGGATTCAGCCAATTTAATTGAGCTTTTTTCATCACAAGTCTTTTATAATCTTCACTAACTTTGGTTACAACTTCCTTCTCTTAAGGAATTGTTACTCAAATTATGTAGAAGCAGTCTCTTAATTGCTAAAGCCATTAAAAAGTTGTCTTTAAAATAGCTGAGAAAGTAGATTATTATATGAGGTCTGTAAGGATAATGCAGTTAGAAAGAAGGTTTGTTCTAAGATTAAAGAAAGTGATATATTTTTTGTAAAAACCGGATATCTTATCAAACTGAACTTCAATAGATTGGGGTATAAGCATATTGGTCCTTATCATGTTATCCGGAAGGTTAGATATGCCTCTTAATTGTTTAATACATCTCCCAGTTTCCAAGTGTCTTCAAACTACCCTCCATTGTCTCAGTCCTTATGATAGCCCTTTTGAATGCACCAGATCTGTATCTAGTAGAAGGAACTCTAATAAGAGTTGGAAGGCACAGTAGCTTTATAATGGATGATAAATTATTGGTCAAATGGAATAGAATAACCTGTTGCATGTTAAAATTCAGGTTTCAGTTTGATATAATCAATGATCAGCATATTAATTAGTTTTGTTAAAGTATGTCTCTGGAGTTAGAAAGTTCATTACAAGTTTTAATCTTGGCTGAAATGAAATTGCTACTTATCATAGGAACTACTTATTTAGCTGTGATGCCTCATATAGGAGAGACCAATTTTTAAAGAGTCAAATTTGATACAAAAGAAACTAAAATTATGTCTAGTATAGTCTGCCAACACAAGGGTGATATGTCCCAAGTTAAAACGAAAAATTGGTAAAATTTAACTAAAAACTGACAAAGTTGGGACCAAACGTTATAAGTTCAGTTAATTACTATATAGCTTTCTATAATATAATCAACGGTATCTTGAAAGTAATGGTATCTCAGTATGGAGGTTTGATACTAGAAACGTTATAGATATCCCTATACCAGCATAAGCTAGCGCAATATAAGGCATTTCAGTCTTAAAGGATAATTTAATCAAGTCAAGAATATCTGATTTCAAAAATTATCTTGTATTTGTTTAACCAGAGAGCTTTTACTAGAACAAATAATTATATATTTAATTTATCTTATTAAAAATATTTCCAGTTAAATAAATAATGGAAACAAAAACCCATTACAAAATGAATAGTTGTCATTAATTCAGTTAGCTTTAAAATTCTTTTAAATTTTCTTCTTCCTAGTTGGTATAATCATAAAGTGTAGAGTTATTAGTAAAGATTTTTAATACAATGCCTATTTTTAACCTATGTGACATCCAATGTTATCTAATTCTTTCTTTTAAACTTTGCGATGTTCACCTCATTATAGCTCATTTTTATGCATTATGGTTAGATGCACAAGTTATTAAGATATTCATCATACAATATAAGGGTACTTCATTACTTACAACAATAAAAAAACTAATATTTGGAAACATTTAAAGATACCCTCTTTAAAATTTGATTTAGCATGCAGAGCCATCAGCTGTCACAGATATTAATATTACTTAGCTGAACCAAAAAAAGAATCCAATTATAAAGGGCAGGAATCTCTGAGCTTTATTATATAATGATTGTTAAATGTGTAGCTTTCTATTTTGATACTACCAAAAATTAAAAAATTTGTTTAGTACTAATTACTTTTGAAAAAGGATAATCCATTACTTCTTTTTTTAGTACTAGATGGTATAATCCATTACTTCTTCTCTTTTAGCTTAACTATCTCTCCATCTTAGGATGATATATACTTTTTGATATTAAATCAATTTATCATATTTACCATTATAGGGTTTCAGACCTAAATAAAAAATATGTGTAATCTTACACTGAAAAAGAATGTTATGTACAAAGTTCTAGTTTACTCACTAGTTTGTATTCTTGATCAAAATAATATTATACCTAGTATTATAAAAATTTTACCCTCAGATCATATCTTTTAGATAACTTTGTAGTAGTAAGGATGTCCTGAAAGTATACTTCCTACGCCTAAAATATATCACAAAATTAGCTAAGTACTATGAAAGTAAATAGAGTTTAATGTTTGCTAGTAGCAGGTTCTATTAGTTTTTAAAGACTTGTGCTAACTATGTAATATTTAAAGTTTTTAACAGCAGAGTTTAAGATGACTATACTAAAAATTGTAGTATGTAGCAAATGAACCTTTCAATAGAGCCTACCAAAATTATATTTTGCTTCAAAAGATATTATCAACCAAAGCTTAACTTTTCTATTAACATAGCTTAAATTATATGCCTTTTAGTGTATGAACGCTTTGCAATCCCTTCTTATCTTAAGTAGACTCATTAATAAGCCAGTAAACTAGAAACTTAAGATGCCATTATCAACAGTATTTATTACCAATTTTCTGAACATTTTGATTATATGTGCAATTTTGTGCAAGTATGGAAGCCATCTTTAATTAAACGTAAACTTTTAGGCTGTTCAAGTGGATACCTATTAGAAATTTTAATTTAACAATACTTTTATTTTATGAAATTTAAATAAGGTGTATAAGGGGAATTTATTTTAACTACAAACAAATCAAGATAGGGAGGATACCCAAGTGGTAGAGTATGGACCCTCTACCACTGCCTCCCGAGTTCGATCCCGGTAATAGACTTTGGGTAGGGGACGATTTTGACTGTGTTGGTTTTGCGCGCCAATGCCCCGAACCGAGATAGCGAATAGCAAAGGCGGTCCATGGAGTTCCTGGCCTATCATACGCCGCGCATGGAGGTTTTCCGGGTTTTATCCTCCTTTCCCATTTTCTTCACTTTCCTAATCGGTGCGGTATCGTCCCCAGGTCGGCCCACCTCGAATAAAATTTAAAAATACAAACAAATCAAGATGCCTCAGGTTCCCAAAATTAAAGTATTTGCCATGATCTTTATACTATCATCAAGGCCAATATTTATGATTTATATAGTATGGAAAATTTGTCATATTGGGGGTGGAAGGCGAGTCGGTAGGGCGTACGGCTACCAACCTGAAGGTTGCGGGTTCGATTCCCGCCCTTCGCACATCGATCGGGGTGCCAGCCGAAGGAAGCTATTGGCGGTTAGTAGGTATAATAACACGAAAACCTTACCCATGACGTAACCAGAAAAATCCGATTCCCGATCCGGAGATGAAAAAAAACTTTCTACGACAGGGTTGACCCTGCTCAGGTTTCATGTCGATACTTTCTCTATTTCGGCAATGTCCGTCCCCTGGTCGGCTTGCCTCGAATAAATAAGAAAATTTGTCATATTGTAAGTTATTGTTGTAAATTAAGTTATAGCTTAAATTTATTTGTATTTGGCCTATAGTACTATTTAAGTAACCATAAGCCAAATATTTAGCAACCATATATATTTTTTCTGTTATCAACAACCCCTTTTCTCAGCTAATTAAAAAACCTACAGAGATGAATAAGGTATCCTTGGATAGAATTTTTTACAACTTCTTACATAGAATACTAAGTTTTAGTAAAACATGGTGTTAGCTTAAAATCTAAGTTAATAGCCAATAAGATGATTCCAAACTTTTGATCCACAAATGATTTTAAAATTTGTTATGTGAACGCATTAAGACAAAAAATATTAATATTGACAGTGAGTAAAGCAATTATACACAATGATCAGCTGATTTTGTTATTTTTGTCATAATTTTTATAAGTTATAATATTTTCAAGAACCAGTCATAATGTTCAATAATCTTCATTAATAGATCATAAAATTCTTAAGTCTTATAAATTTTCATTTATAAATTAATAAAATGACAAATAAAATTCTTGATGATTGCATTCTGACAATAGATACTGTATACAAAGAGATATTATAACCAAAAAGGTCAACATTATTAAACTCTACCATTTTATGTATATACTTTGCTGAGTACTTAATCTCAACACCTAACAAAAGATTAAATCATTTGGGGGTTCAATGTGTGTAAGTTTAATATGGGTTTACTGGTTTATACACAACTGAGACCTAAGATATAAAACTCATATATGCATTTTTCTTATAAAGTATTTTGTATTTATATGGTAAACAATATCATAATGGCTTTTTAATAACCTTTAATAAAAGATTATTCCTATATTCTGAAATTACCTTACTTAATTATGCCTACTTTATGTAAAAGTTATTAATAGTGAATAAAAGAAGAAAAACCTAAATAAAGTGCTCTTTTACTTTAGGTCTTTGTTCTCCTCCTTTTATAATTATGTTTTAAGAAATATTTATACAATACAAATGATCATAATTTATTATGATGTTATCTATAATATCTTCTGGTCAATGCATATATTTAACTTTTACTATATCAGAAATTAGAAAGGCATCCTGTTATTTGTTCCTTTACATTATGCCTCCAGAAATTTAAAAACTTTTTGATATTCATTTTTTGATGATTTAGGAAATTACAGAATTTATCAACTTATTTATAGGCACCTAACTTTTCAAATTTAATCTTTCTTAGTTAAGTCTACTTACCTTAAACTATGAAACATGATAAATAAATGTAGATGTTTATCAACTAGACTTAATCTATCATAGGTTGTTATCATTTTTTTCTGGTATAGGGCATATATGAATAAATGAATACAAAAAATTTACTCACTTTTAAAGAGCATTAGAACACCAGAGATATTCTCTAAGATATAAAGTAAAAAAATAGTTTTTATTTCTACATATATTTTAGCTGACTTTAACTTTTATTGTGATATTTCATCTTTTTTAGCCCTAGTGGTGCCCAACTGTTAAAATTTATAGGTTTTCTGATTATTCTTGGCTAATAACCCCTATAAATATATTAGCTGCACAGGTTCATCATTGTGAAATTCTCTTTATTGTTTGATAGTGAAATATATTCATTTGATAATAGTATGGAGACTATTATCAAAAGTTAAATAAAGTACTAGAATTTATGACCAACGCTTGACCAGTATTTCCTCTTGAAATATTTAGGATGTCTTCAATAGGGATTCATTCCCTGGTACCACCTAACTTGATACACGCTCAGATCCCTTTTTAGAGTTTCTCTCTGATGACACGTAATCAGCAGCAATCCCCAATATGATTCACCTTCAATTCTCTGGATCCACACTCAGATACTTACTCTTTATCCTAATGAGTTTTTCAATTAGAGCACACAGCAATAATTTCCATGAGAAAGAATAGAACTTGAAATGGATTCTAACAAAGTGTAATAAGATAATACTCTGATAATTAGTGTTCTGCAAAGTGTCTTTTTTATTAGTGAATTCTTGGGGGGAATTTATAGTAGGAATTTGGCGCCCAACCCTTGGTTGGCACCTCCTCAATAAAATAACAGCCGTCGCCATTGAATTACTCATCCTCATCTAACTAGTGATGGTCTTCCCCATTCTGGCTAGGATTCAATCATTGGACATCCTCAAGACCTAAAACAATAAAGGGTCAGAAAATGTGTCCCTAACGTTTTCCTCTCAATCCCAGCGAAACAGCAATATTTGGCAAGTGACCTGCTTAGGTAATGGGACTTGTTACCCATTAAGGCAGGTTGTAAACCAATTGATCAATTTGCTAGTTGAAGGTGGCATCACTCACCTTGCAACTTGATCCTTAAATTCCCAATTATCAATGATGAAACCTGACTGAACCCAATTGGTACACCTGATAGTTAATCATCAATCAACTATCAGATGCCCCTATTTTGTCAGCAACTCTTCCCAACAAGATCTTAAGCATTCATATGGATCAATACCTGACAGATTTGAACTAGGCAAATAATATAAAATCCCCAGAACATTGTTACCCTGAAATCAGGGTCAACTGATATCCAATTCACTTCACTTTAGGGAATTATTCCCTAGAGATCCCAGGTAATCTAGTTAGCTAGGAATATGGGCAAAATCCTAACCCATCAACCCTCTTGCCTAGGTTTCCAGCGATAAAAGGATTAGGGCAGGAGAACATCATGACAGACACTCAATCAAATACTTCATTTGTTTAAGCAGGAGTATGATCAATTAGTACTAAATGCTACTCAGGATGACCTTCAGCGTGCAGCTCTCTTCCTCTTCCTCCTCGCCACTGCCTACTCAGAGTGTGGTCCCCACAATCTTCTGCCATGCCAGGCTGAATAATTTACTTGTGATGATATTGATCCTGGGATCTGGTTTGCCCCCTGTCAGGGCATATGACCCACTGTCATATTCAGGATTCTTGGTTTGGCGTCCTCAATTTTCTGATTTTCTCCTTGACCTCAACAGAAGATTCTTGTCATCAATGTTCTTTTTGGAACAACTAAGAATGCTCACTTATGCTTTCCCTTGTTATTTTCTCATGATAACCTCTTGGCTCATATCATTTTTAATTCTTCTCTGAAGAGTTTATCTCATTAATTCTAAGATTAATTTCTCTGAAATTGAAGCTTAACTGATTTCAGAGTACATAATGTCAACTAAATATAAGTCTTACTTCCCCTCTCATCCAGCTCATATGTTGAATTCTGAGTCTTGGTACCAACAGATGCTCAATAGCTTGTCTGATAAAGACCTTTGGCTCTTCCAGCTGATGAGTCGATCTGTGCACTGGAACCTCTTCTATGGTCCTTCCAGGACTCATACTCCCAGTCAAGTACCCATAACCAGTCCTTCTGTGAGATTACTTATTTGGTAACCAACCCTGATGAAACCAGATTAGCAATTGTCTCAAATGACTTGTGACTTATCCTTCCTCTATCATTGATTCCTGAGTTAGATTTTGAAACCCTCCTGAAGTTGGCTCCATTTGCAGATACTCCTACCATCATTGTCAAACCTCCTGAAGCAATGCCCTCCGCTCTCAATCATTCATTCCTCACTGGATCAGACTTGCTTATGGAGTCTCTCTTCTGCCTTGGTCAATATTACAAGCCAGCTGTCTTGGCCACTGAACTATCCATTGAAAACAGTGTACATTTTGAACTCCCCTATTCAGAATTAAGGGCTAAGTCACTAAGGCTTTGTCCATAGCTCTGAACTCTTCCAATTTCAAAACCATCTTAGATCAAAATTTTGCAGGCTATGCTCTTCACTTTGCTAGACAAGTTCTTCAAAATTGGGCCATGAAGCTTCCAGAATCTCCCTGCTTCTATCTCTCATTCTGCCTCAGCTTCTAAGAAGCTTGTAGTTATCACTTGCAGGATGCCAAATATCCTTGCACAACTATCTTGTTTATGGTGCATACCATTTTTATCTTCACTGATGGCTTTATTAGGGGGCATGATTTGGCAACCCCCGCCTAGTTCTCTTGCTCAATGCTGGCCCATATGTCTGGTGTTCTTGACAAAGCCCATCAGCAAGCACTTAAGACCAATCTTCCAGCTCTGGTACCATATAAGGATTACTTGGGGTTATTTGCCAATTGCCTCTTCTTGTACTGCTGCTTCCCTTCCCACTCCAGGGTAGCAAGTTTGGCATCTTCCAACATTTCTATTTCTCTTCCCCTAGTTGCTTTCTTGCAGGTATCTGCATCTGCTCAACAAACTTAGTTTTAAGTAGTTCTAGCCCTCACTAGCATCCGATCTCACATAGATTTTGACAGGTTACCTACTCCTACTGCGATCCATCCTCCCTCCCTCAAGAGGTGACATAGACGGAATCATCCCTGAATTGAGGGTAACCAGTTAAAAAATAAAGATTATAAAAATATATTGTTTTTTCTATGTTTTTTTAATAATCTTCATTTTTCATATTTTTACCAATTTGCTTATTTTTTTCTTTTTCCATGGGACTTGACCTTTTTTCAGTTCGGTGGTCCATCTTTTTATTTTATTCCCTCAAACTGGATCCTAGGTATACTCAGACCTACTAGTTTTCTATAGTTCACAGGTCTTACTTTTTTAAGACTTAACCATATAGCTTGGTTCAGAGGTCCTTTCTTTCAGACTTGACCTAATCATTAGGACATAACCAACTTAATGGTTCAGAGGTCCTTTGAGAACTCTTTTTCTTATTTTTTTTCATCAATCCATTGCTTTAAATACCTAGCATGGACTCAATTTACTACCATTCCATCCAAGAGGTTCTTGATGGAGTAGGCATCTGTCGCTGTCTTGGCAATAATCTTGAATGGACCTGACCACAATGCATCACAACTTGTTTCTTCTCCTGAAACCATATGTATTGCAATAGGCAACTTATTCACTGATTCAGTATTCTACTAAGGATGTTTAGTTTTTATTTTCCATTGTTTTTGCTTGAATCCTTTTCTTCAAAGTTGTAGCAAATGCTTGCAATTGCATTTCAATCATGATATTTTTAATCAGTTTAGGTACTGCTTGGCACTCATCCCCAATGTTGTTTCCACAAAATATAAAAATGGTGGCAACGTGGGCTTCCTCCCATATAGCAACTCAAACGGCATTTTTCCTGTCACCATATAATGAAGATATTGTAGGCAAACATCATTGAACTCAGGTAAGTCCTCCATGCAGAAGTTCGTCCTATGACCAGCTTCCTCAGCGTCATGGCCAGCGTCCCATTAACTTGTTCTACCATTTTGTTCATCTCTGACTGGTAGGGTATAGACACAACTCCTTTGATCTCCATTATTTCATTTAATTGTGGGATCACATGAGATGTTAAATTTGTCACATTGTCACTCAGAATGACCTGCAGGCATCCATGTCAGTACACTAATTGATCCAGGATGAACTTTACAGTACTGGTAGCATCAAATTTCGCCAGAGCCTTTGTCTTAACCCATCTTGTCAGATGATTGATTGTAACTATTATGTACTTGACTCCCCCTGTGCTCATTGTCAGCGGTCCCACCATGTTAGTGAAAATTATATGCTAAGAAAATCCAGGGCGAAACAGTCAGTATCCAGTCATTTTCTTATGTGGCTTGTGCAACTGGCACTCCATACAGCAAGCCAGATAGTCTGCGACGTCATAGTTGATGGACTCCCAGTAGTACTAGTGAATATGGTTAGTCAATTTTCTTAGGCCTCCATGCCCAACAACCTTATGAGTGGCTTGAACTATAGCCACTCGCTCCAATGGCTTTAGGAATAGCAATTGTGTCACATTGATTGTCTTGTAAACTTGTTCATCTATGGTCCCAGTGTTTTCCATTGCTTTTCAAAGCAAACCTTTGTTTTTCGGGGCTCATTCTCAATTTATCTATCAACCATTCTCTGAAATAGCTCATCTACCTGCTGATATACCATCTAGACCATTGGTAACCACAATAAGCCATCCACGTTCTGATGAGAAGCTCCCGCTCAGTGGATTATCTCATAATTATAAGCCTGTAACGTTAGTGCCCATCGGGCCAGTCATCCTTCTGGTTCTCATAAATTGTGCAGCCAATGCAATGAGGAGTGGTCTGTCACCACTTTGAAGAGCGTTCCATGGATGTACACCTGAAAACGGTTTACAGGTGTAAATGACTGCAAGGCATTCACGCTCAAATATGGTGTAATTCCTCTCAGTGGGTGAGAGTGTCTGGATCACATATGCCACCAGATGTTTGTCACCAAGTTCATCTACTTGGCTCAATACAGTGCCGATTGCCATCAACAAAGCTTCAGTATGTATTATAAATTTTTAATCATAATTAAGATATTTAAAAATTGGAGAATCTATCAAGTACTGGCATAACTCATCAAAGGATTTCTGTGCTTCTTGATTCCATATAAATCCTTTCTTTGGATCCTTCAACAGATGGAATAAGGGATTACCAATTCTGGCAAAATCCTGAATAAATTTTTCTATAGTATCTGAACATTCCAAGGAACACTTGGATGTCTCAGACACTCTTCAGCACAGCCATCCATTCTATGGCTTTGATCTTCTGGGCTTGCAGCTGCAATCCGCTAGAGTTGATCATGAATCCAAGATATTCCAACTCTTCCTTGAAGAAGTGACACTTCCTCAGCTTAAACCTCAGATTGGCCATGGACAGTCTCTTGAACACTTCCTCCAAGTGATGTAAATGGTCAGTAAACGTCCTACTGAAAACATTAATATTGTCCAATTACAACAGGACATATGGCAACTTCAAGTCATTTAGTATAGCGTCCATGGCCCTCTGGAACTTTGCAGGCGAATTGCATAGACCCTGGGGCATCCTCGTTATTTTGAATAGCCCCTGCGCAGTAATAATCATGCATTTTTCTTGGTCCTCTCTTGGCAAATTGATTTACCAATATCTCAATATCAGATCCATCATGGAGAAATACTTCACTTCCCCCAATTGATCTAGCACATCGTCAATTCTTGGTAGGGGATACAAATCCTTCTTCATAAACTTATTAGCTTCCAGTAATTGATCACCACCCAATTAGAACCATCCTTTTTCTTCACAATAAGAATTGGACTCGCCCAGGGACTTGATGATGGAACTAGAAGCCCATGCTTCATTAGTTTACTGATTTCTTCTTCCACTATCTCTTTGGCCACTTTTGACCACCAAATCAGTCTCATCTTAATTGGCAAATTTTCCCCATTATTGACCTTGTGGATCACATCTCTCACGCATCCCAAATCATGGTCGTCTTAGGTGAATACTTCCCAACACTTTTTGAACAATTTTTGCACCTCTTCTTGCTGTCCTTCCATCAGATCAGCGAGTTTCTCTCAATCAACCAATAAGTTGATACTCTCAGTTACCCCAGTCAGTAATCCCATCTCATTGAAGGTCCCAATATCGTTGAATCTCCTCAGTATGGCCATTGGGATTAGATGAACAAATGTGACAATCTGATTCTTCTCAATCTTCATTGGTTTTTTGCTTAGATTTGCCTGGAGAACTCGAATTTCTCCAAGGCCTGGCATTATCATTCCAGGAGCCACTCAAGGCTTTACTCTAGACTTCTTCCAAGGGCTTCTGACTTCCCCATACAGTAGCTCCAGTATCTCTAATGTCAACCCCATGTCAACTATCATCTGTGATCCTGGCAGTATGGTTTTTGCATTCTTGATCCTTAGTGGAATTCCCCAATTTTCTAAGCTTTCCGTTGGCATTTCTTGTCGCTTCTGGCCAACTAGTTGGTTTCATATTGGGACAATGCTGTCATTATATATCAAGTTGATGAAGTTATTTCTTCTACTCAGTGGAGCTTCCCATCATTCTGATAGACCAATGGTAACGTCTGATCCAATATGGTCAACATATTATTCTTAAAGTTACATTTAACTCCATATTTCCATAGAAATTCCATCCTGATCAGAATTTTATAGTTTTGGTTGGCCAAAACTATTGCTGGCACAGATACCACCAAGGATCCAAATTGAAGTGGCAGAGCACTATATGCTCCACATGAGATGGTGGAATTTGGCCCAGCTGCCCCGTACTCCTTCTTGTGTTCCAAGTCAGGTGAGATCTTCATCATCTTCACCAGCTTGGCTGAGTCAATATTAATGAGTGCTCCACTGTCAACAATCGCCCTCACTCATACTCAGTTCACTTGTATATCTATATATATACACTTGAAGTATTGTAAAATAGTGTTTACTGAGTGTATAGTGGCATTATTTGCCAGATTGAGGGTATGATGATTTGCGCCAATAAATCAGGAAATGATTCCTTTATCACGCTGAGGGGGATTAACATGTTTTCCTCATCTAATTGAACTTTTGGTCAATTCATCAGGATTATCTGCAGCTCAAATCTTATCCACCAGTTGTTGGGCATACAGCCAGGCAACTTCCTTGATTATCTTGGGGCCAATCCCTTCATCCTGGATCTTATTACTGCATTCACGTCCAAGTTGACCACTTGATACAATTGATCCTGTACGTCTTCATCCACATACAGATCACTGATGTCAATTTCCTCGTGCATAATATTGGAAGGAACAGGCTTCTCTGCAGCTCTAGACTGTTCCCCGTCTAGGCTGCGGGCCCTTTTCCTGACTCCTTTGCAGTTGCAGACTCTTTCGCTTGGACCATGTTGATTTGATCATTGGGCTTCTTGTAATTTACAGCAAAATGTCCTTTTCTTCCGCATTAGTAACATACTTTCTCTTTCTTATTAATCCGTCTGAAGTCTTTTGGTTTATTACCTGGCATGGTTTGGTTGTTCATCTCTTTAGCACCCTCATTCCCCTTCATGGGATTTGAATTTTGTACTGGGTTTGATTTGATACTTCTGTTTGGGGCATCAAAGGTTGCTCCCAAGATTTTCAAGTTGTCTACCATCTGAGAGGTAGTAATTTCATCACAAACACAAAAGACATCATTCAGTGCAAATTGCTGTAGGACCAAAGGGCTGCTTGTAGTGTTATTCTGGATCAAAATCTTCCAGCACCTTTGCTCCAACCAGGATTTGCAATTCCTGGTAGAAACGATCAGTGAAGCTTGCTAAAAATTCATCTTTATGAAATTGGATGCCATAAACTCTTGTTTGCGCTTTGATATGTGCATTGGCTTCCAAATTCCTTCATAATGGCCGCTTTGGCCTCTGTGTACAACCTGCTGTCCCCCTCCAGGTAGGGGCAACACTAGATTTTGACAATTGGTGTTTAGGCAATTCATCACCATCAATGCCTTTTGACAATTGCCATATCTGAACATGGTCATATTGAACAACTGGAAAAATGCAGGGGCATTATCCCAAAGGAAAGTCAGCAATTTCAGTGTCACTTTAAATTTCTCTGAGGTTTCTCTAGCCACCTCTCTAGGTTTAGCTACTCAGCTCACTTGGGGAGTTATTTCAGGAGTCATCTCCAAATTAGCAGTTAAAGTGGGTGGCATGTTTCTGTCAGATGGACAGCAAGTAAAAATTATACTGGCCTGCCAGTCCAGATGCCAGATCATCCAAACAGCAAACCAGAATGCCTGAGGCACTGCTGCTGATATGACAAATATGGAACCGGAAAGGAGTTCCACCAATATCTGCCAGTGAGCCAGAATTTCATATAGGCACAAATAGAGTACCAAATGCACATGGCCGTTAACCCCGAGGGGTATGAGAATGTCAGTGGATAAGGCGGCTTAATTTTTAACATGTAAAAACTAATTTTTAGGAAGAATTTTTAATGGAAATTTAGGAAAGAAAAATTGACCAAAAATTTTCTCAGTGCAATGCAACTGATTAAATAGTAGTCAATTTAGGGGAAAACAAAGCTGGGATTGGGTCCCTCAAATTTGACCTAACCAGTGAATTATTTGGGAATGGGCAGGTTAGTTCCTTGGGAACCGTCATCACAAAATTTGGCAGCGGGCCAAGTTGCTGTCAGTTTGACCTCAAACGCCTGTTCAAAAGCTTGACTATGTTTCTGATGGTTGGTGCAACGGCATTTAGCCCAACAAGAGGCGGGAATCCCCCAAGGCCACCCCACATAGGGGTGGGCCCATTTGGTTGGGAACAGGTTTGGGACGCCCAACCTGCCCATGCTCAGTTGCTGGGCCATTCGTTCAGTCAATGGCATTGCATCAGGCGCAAAGCCCTATTTGTCAGCAGGAAGCTGCCCATTGGGGGTGATGCCTGTCATATTTGGGAGGGGAGAGATTTTTCCAAACATCATGTTAATCAAATTGCAACTGTCAGGTATTCCAGCCAATAGATCAGTCTTCATACCTTTTTGACCATTTAAAATCTGAGCATTGGGCAGACTGCCACTCAAATTGGTTACAATCAATTTTCTTTCAGTAATCTCAGTGCAGATTTCACTGATTCCTATACCAGTTCTGCCAGGGTTAGTGTGGGTACTGGAACTGGGATCCAAAGTGGGAGAGCTGTTACCCAGCGCTCATCTACTACGTGAGCAAGATTGCCCTGAGTAACGAGGGGTACAGCCATCCTCTTTGGTGCCTTCTTACTTGGAAATGACAAAATGGCCTGGTCAACACCTAGAGGACGTTCCCCAGGACTTACATTACCCTTTCCTTTTCCCAAGGGAAGGACCCCACCACTGGGGAACTGCGCAAGAGCCACATTCTTGTGAACCTTGGATAATTTGATTGCCATAATAGTCGCGACTTTTTGGACGGGGGATGGGGAGCTTCAGGGTGGGATAAATGGAACGCATCAACCAGGTCCATGCAATTTGCACAATTGCGCGCCTTGACCCAACTGTTTTCATAAGCTGGATACCCTTTCCAGGCCACAAGATATTGTACAGAACGTCAGGATTTCCGGGATGCCAGGATAGCTTCTACCTCAGCCTTCTCTTCATTATTGACAATAATTGATTCCAGTTCTGTGGGAATTGCACCCTTGAAGGGTGACAGCTGGGAAACATGGAAAACGGGATGCTGCTTCCAATGCGCAGGGAGCTTCAGTCAGAACGCCCCATTACCTAATACCTCCTCCACCAAATGGGGTCCCAAATGTTTGCTGGCAAGTTTGCGGAAAGGAGCCTGGATTTTTAAGTGACAGGTGTCAAGCATAACGTAAAAACCCTTTGTAAACTCGTGACCTAGAAGGCGCTTCTGATCTGCAAACTTCTTGTAGTCATCTATAGATTTGGTGAGGTGTTCCCACACTAAACCTCGAGTCAATCTAATATGAGCAGCATGGTCTGCGGAAGCTTGAACCTCTAGCTGCAAGCACGGGCTGACCAAAAATGAAGGATTATAACCCAACGTTGCTTTGTAAGGGAAAACCCCATGGACACATGGGTTCCATTATTGTATGCAAATTGGCGAGGGGGAGATCATTGGCCCAAGTATCCTGTGCAGCTATAGCATAGCAACGCAGGTACTGTTCAAGAACTTGATTGACCCACTCAGTCTGGCCGTCAGACTGAGGATGATATGCTGTGGAGAGATAGGGAGATACCTTTAGGATTGATAGGAGCTCACTCCAAAACTGCGTGGTGAACTGGGAACCATGGTCGCTGATGATCTCTTGGGGGAAACCAAACATCAAAAACACATGGCGTACAAAAAGGTGGGCAGTTTCTTTGGATGTAATTGCAGAAGTGCAGGGGATAAAGAGGGAAAATTTTGTAAAGTGATCCACCACTACCATCACTGCTGTGAACCCATTAGAACAGGGGAGCTTGATGATAAAATCCACGGACACCAATGTCCATGGACCCTCCGCCTGCTGTAAGGGATGCAGGAGGCCATTTTTGCCAGAGCGGTCTGACTTGGCCCTAGCACAAGTAACACAATCGCTGATCCAGCCCAGAACTTCTTTTGTCAAACCTGCCCAATTGTAGGCCCATTTGATCAAACCAATGCATTTCTTAGAACCATGGTGACCAACCGTGGGGGGTTGTGATGGGCGCGAAATACCTCATTTCAGAAAGAAGGGGGAACCCAAACGCGAGATCTAAAATAAATAAGACCCTCCTTCAGTGAATATAGGGAGTGTTTATGCTTCTGGTGAGATAACTGCTTGATCAACTCCACGCCCTTAGAGCAGGCTGTTTGACTGGCTATGACCTGAGCAACTAATGGAGCGTCGGGGCCAGAGTGATGGAAGAAATGACAGGGGGAACAATTGACAAGGTTTGGGTGGTAAGAATCACAGTAACGAGGTCTACTTCCTCCGGATCCATGAAACTGTGGGCAGGGCTGCGGCTAAGAAAATTGGGAAGTACATTTAGTGCCTCTTTTACAAACTTGTATTTGAAATTGAAACTGCACAGGTCCCAATAGGTTCAGGCTTGCCGGTGTGCCAATTTTTGGGGTTTACAAAAGTACAACAGGGACTGGTGATCCATGTGAACCGTTAATTCATGTCAAGCACCCTGTAACAGGTACCTCCAATGAGTTAAGGCCCATGCAACAGATGCCAACTCCTTGTCATAAATAGCCCAAGACTGCTCCATGGAGGTAAACTTTTGGGAAAAGTAGGCGACCAGGTGTTCCAAACCATCGTGCTCCTGGAGCAACGCTGCTCCAATAGCTACTGATGATGCATTGCATACAACAATATATGGTTTGGTTGGATTGGCGTGTTTTAAAATGGGAGGGGATACAAACACCTCTTTAATTGATTCAAACACCTGTTGGCATTTGTCAGTCCAACAAAAAGGTACATATTCCCTGTGAGTGGGTGGAGTGGGGCGGCGAGCTGAGAGAGTGCGGGGGAGAACTTTTTTAAGAAAATGATGGTTCCCAAGAAACTCCGTAGTTGTTTCTGGGTAGTCAGAGTTGGTCATTCCCGGATAGCATCCAACTTATTGGGAGGAATTAAGACTCCATCTTTAAGGACCAGATTCCCAAGGAAGGTGACCTCCTCCTTATAAAACTCACACTTGGACGGTTTGAGAAACAACCCTGCCTTATGCAAGGCGACCACCACCACTTCCAAGTTGATAGCATGTTGTTCAGGAGTTGGGGAGTGGACCAGAATATCATTGATGTATGAAACAGCACAGGTGAACTGGAGGTCACCCAGTACATTATCAATCATCCATTGAAATGTAGTGGGAGCATTTTTCAGCCCAAAAGGCATTACCCAAAATTGGAAAATGCCACGCTTCATCCAGATTTCTGTTAACCATTCCTGCCCTTCCATTACCCAAATTTGATTCAAGGCATTCACCAGATCCAGTTTAGAGAACACATGGGATTTGGTGATTTCCTGACTGGTTGTCTGCTCTAGAGGCAATGGGTAGGGATCAGTAACTGTTATTCTATTCAAATGGCCATAATCCACGCAGGGACGGAGAGAACCATCCGCTTTTTTGGCAAAGATGATGGGGGAGGCGATGGGTGAGGTTTCCTTGAACAGCCAACCTTTTTTCAACATATCATCCAACCAGGTATTGAGTGCAACTTCTTCCTCCACTGTATGGGGATACAGCGGACAGTTGATGTTCACCAACTCCATGGTCGTTCAAAACCCACAATTGTACCTGGTGCGTTTAGGTAGATGATCCGCCTTTTCCATATCAAAGATTCTTTAATAGCATATTAAGTTTTTTGGGGAAATCGGCCAGAACGCCTGCAGAAGTGACTAGGGTAGTGATGGAGCTAGTTCCTTATGTCTTCTTGAGAGTGTCAATCAAAGGGAATCCTCCCTCTGAATGATCATTGGTGAACGACAGCATATTAGACTCTAAATAAATCTTTACATGTTGTTGATGCCACCACCCCACACCTAAGATCACCGGAAACACCAAGTTTGGCATAGCTGAAAAGCGATTGCAGAAACTGAACTGGTGGATTATAAAAAGGTACCGGTCAGCAAATGACATACAAGGGCTGGTAAGCAGATGAGGCCACCATCACTGAGGAGCCTGCATACATTTCCAGTTTTAATTGTTGCACCAATTCAACACTCATAAAATTTCCCGCGGCTCCAGTGTCCACCAGGGCCTCAAAAGAGACGTGATGTGAACCAATACTAATCTTCATGGGAACTAAGAAGTAGGCTTAGTTCTCCTTTTTGGTAGTTGAGGATGAATCCAGTGATACCAAAGAGATGGTGGTGGAATCCGGGGAAACCAATGGGCAAATAGCTGCAGCAACTATGGGGTATGGTTTTGGAGGCTCAAGTGTGGCTGGTCTGATGTAGTCAGAGCTAATTTTCTTTACAACCTGGCTCAGTTGGAAAGAAGGGACCATTGCTGCACCTATACATGTGAGAAAGGTGGAAATGGCTAAGAAAAATGGTTGGTCAATTATGTCAGGTGGACAGCGAGTAAGAATTAGGCTGGCCTGCCAGTCCAGATGCCAGAGCATCTGAACAGCAAACCAGATTTCCTGAGGCACTGCTGCTGATACAACAAATATGGAACTGGAAAGGAGTTCCACTAATATCTGCCGGTGAGCCAAAATTTCATATATGCACAAAATAGAGTACCAGATGCACATGGCCATTAACCCCAAGGGGTATGAGAATGTCAGCGGATAAGGCGGCTTAATTTTTAACATGTAAAAACTAATTTTTAGGAAGAATTTTTAATGGAAATTTAGGAAAGAGGAATTGACCAACAATTTTCTCAGTGTGATGTGACTGATTAAATAGTAGTCAATTTGGGGGAAAACAAAGCTGGGATTGGGTCCCTCAAATTTGACCTAACCAGTGAATTATTTGGGAATGGGCAGGTTAGTTCCTTGGGAACCATCATCACAAAATTTGGCGGTGGGCCAAGTTGCTGTCAGTTTGACCTCAAACGCCTGAACAAAAGCTTGACTACATTTCTGATGGTTGGTGCAACGGCATTTAGCCCAACAAGAGGCGGGAATCCCCCAAGGCCACCCCACATAGGGGTGGGCCCATTTGGTTGGGAACAGGTTTGGGACGCCCAACCTGCCCATGCTCAGTTGCTGGGCCATTCATTCAGTCAATGACATTGCATTGGGTGCAACGCCCTATTTGTCAGCAGGAAGCTGCCCATTGGGGGTGATGCCTGCCATATTTGGGAGGGGAGAGATTTTTCCAAACATCATGTTAATCAAATTGCAACTGTCAGGTATTCCGGCCAATAGATCAGTCTTCATACCTTTTTGACCATTTAAAATCTGAGCATTGGGCAGACTGCCACTCAAATTGGTTACAATCAATTTTCTTTCAGTAATCTCAGTGCAGATTTCACTGATTTCTCATAACAGTTCTGCTGAGGTTAGTGTGGGTTCTGGAAATGGGACCCAAAGTGGGAGAGCTGTTACCTAGCGCTCATCTACTATGTGAGCGAGATTGCCCCAAGTAACAAGGGGTACAGCCATCCTCTTCAGTGCCTTCTTACTCAGAAATGGGAAAATGGCCTGGTCAACACCCAGAGGATGTTCCCTGGGACTTACAGTTTCTTGGTGTAGTTACCTTTCCAATTATCATACAAGGAGTTCTTTTTTCAGCATCCATCACTGCATATGGCTCACAATCACATTTGTGAGCTTTTAACTCTTTTACCTGTTTAATCAGCCACTCAATATCAGCGCTGAAAGCTCTTAAATGAATGTGATCCACTTCACTCTCCATTTTCAGAAATAAGACTTCTTGAATTAAGTCCCCTCCTTTCTTCTTTAATGATGTTACTTTTCCAAGTAACTCATTTCCAAAACTTGTGACATTATCAATCCCTTTCTCCATCTTGGCGACTCTTTCTTCCAAGGCTGTGAATTCTCAATGATCCTCTGAGTTCAGAGCATTCTGATTAATGGTTGTCAACTTAATCTATAGTTTTCTTATCTCATATATATATGACATCACTTCTAAGTTCTTCTACTCAACTACACCCCTATAGTGAGCACCACTTTGTAAAAATTTATGGATCTTGATTATTTTTGGCTAATAACCCCTATAAACTTATTACTTGCACAGGTTTGGTTTTTGTGCAATTCTCTGCATTGTATAGTATTTGATATATTTGTTTGATAATAGTATGGTGACTATTATCAATAGTTGTATGAAAGAACTAGATCCTGGCCCAATGCTCAGCCAGTATTTCCTCTCAAAATACTTTTGATATCTTGAAATAGGGATTGGTACCCTTGTACCACCTAACTCAATCTTCTCTTAGATCCATGTTTACAGTTTCTCTGGTTTGACACACAGTTGGCAGCAATCCCTAATTTGATTCTGCTTCTTCTCTGGATCCCCACTCAGATCATTACTCTTTATCTTAAAGAGTCTCCCAATTATTGCACACAGAAATAATATCTCTGAAAAAGAATAGAACAAATGGATGCTGATAAAGTTACTAAACTGAGACTTAAGTAAAAGTGAAAGTCTGGCAAATTATTATCTGGTAAATTCTATATTACTATATTATTATATTACTATTTTCTTTATTAGTGAATTCTAGGGAATTTATAGTGAGGGATACAGCACCCAACTCTCAGTTGACACCTTCTCAATGAAATGGCAGCCATTACCTTTTTACCCATCCTTGTCTCAGCAGCAATGGTCTTCCCCATCCTGGCTAGGATTCCATCATTGGACATCCTCAAGACCTAAAATGGAAAGAGTTGAAAAATGTGTCCCTAATATTTTTCTCTCAATCCAAGCAAACCAACAATATTTGGCAAGTGAACTGCTTAGGTAATGGGACTTGTTACCCATTAAGGCAGGTTGCAAACCAACTGATTGATTTGCTAGTTGCAGGTGGTATCACACACCTAGTAACTTACTCCTTAAATTCCCAATTGGTCAGTAATAAAACCTAACTAAACCTAATTGTTACACCTAATAGTTAATCAACTATCAGATGCCCCTATTTCATTGGCAACTCTGCCCAATGAGATCTTAAGCATTTGTCCAGATTGATTCCTGATAGATCCAACCAGGCAAATAATCTAAAATTCACCAAACATAGTTACCCCAAAATCAGGGTCAACCAATTTTCAATTCACCTTGCATTAAGGAATTATCCTTTAGTGATTCCTGGTAATCTAACCAGCTGGGAAATAGGAAAAAAACCCAACAGCAAGTATAAGATCATAGTGTGACAAGCTCAATCATTATAGATTCTTATCATTTTTACATAATTTGACTGATAAAAGTAATCAAGGTGGTTTGACCTTGGGACAAATATACCACAATGAGATTTTTTTATAGCCAGTATAGGTTTTGAACATGTGTTGAAAAAACCTGCACTAGAGTGGAAGCAGGAATTACCCTGCCAGGCTAACCACCCTTTATAATTTAAATAATAAAATAAACTAAATTAAAAAAGAATTATAGCAGATGATAATCAGTAACTTTAGCGTTTATTGACTAATTAAATCAACTAAAAGTAATTTAATGAAGTATTAGTAGATTTTTTATTAGATACTATATATAAAATATATACAAAAATTTTGTTTTTATATAGTAATAGTGAGGGCACAAAAATGATATATAGAGATAGTGATTTTTAAAATAAAATAGGGAAAAAGAACCACTTTTAAAATTAAACCAACTTTTTGGGGGGAAAAAGAACTGGGTTTAATTTTTTTGGGGAAAAAAAGAACTAACTTAAAAATGTAGGAAAAAAGGCTATTTTCAAAAAAATAGGAAAAAGACCCTCCTTTAAAAAGGCTCAAAAAATATAAAATAATTAAGAATAATAAATACTCAATAAAACACCTTTTGAAGTCAGCGCCATCTTCCAATATGACTTAGAATTTTACTCAAAATACATATTAAAGCTTATATTGGATTGGGCCCAAGTATAAACTGTAAGCAACTTAGAATATACTGTGCTGAGTATGTTTGTATATTTATAAATAGCTATTATAAAGCGGGTCAAAATATGGTGCTGACTTCAAAAAGGGTTTTATTGAGTATTCATAATTTCTCAATCATAAGGGTGGTTAGCCGAGCGGGTAAAACTGCTTCCGCCCCTAGTGCAGGTTTTGAGTTCGAAACCTGTACTGGCTAGAAAACATTCTCGGTGCGGTATATTTGTCCCAAGGTCGACCCACCTCGAATAATTTTATTTTATAATTTCTCAATCATTTCATACGTTTTAGAGCCTTTTTTAACCCTTTCACTGATTTTCGAAAAAAAGTTCTCTATTTTTTGGCCCTTAATTTTTGCAAATTTTTTTTAGCTGATGTTCACACTTTTTAAGCTCATTTTGGTCCTTGTCGTAACACAAATATTCGATAAGTTTTGAAATCTATGTAAATCTCATTTTTTGGATGCATATATATATTTTTAACCGACTTTGAAAATGAGTAGGTTATCAATTCGACCTGTATGTGTGTTTTTTAGATTTACACACCTCTCATTTTTGGACGCATATATGTGTCAAATCATTGAAAGGAAAGGAGATTCTCCCCCCAAAAAATTATCGGCGTATTAAAGGTGTCTCGGAGTTATCCAGTCAAAGTCTCGATCTGCGGATTGTGCGACAGAGTAAGGATGTGAGATTTACCGAGATTATGAGGCTAAAAAGGGCTGAAATATGAAACTGGTGACGTTTGAATAAATGCTTTTAAAGCATGGCTTGTAGCTATAAGCAAGGCTCAGAATAGTTTCATTTTCCATCCAGCCTCCCAAATATTAGTTGAGTGGCGGGGGCGAGGTTGTCATGAATAATTGGTAAGCGTAACTAAAATGACGTGCGCAGCTTATTTGAAGCACTAAGTCACGTGACTGGTAAATTGTCGGTTAACCGTAGTGTTTCGATTACCCGAGATATTTATCGCAGATGATTCAACCACCTGTACCTATTGGTAAAGTTCCAACTAAGCTTGATCGAGGAGGATTGTGAAGGGGAGTCGGTCCGCGGGATTAATCTTCAATAAGGTTTTAGTTTATTGCGCATAGCAAGTTTCTAAGCGGGGTTGGCTAATATTTAGCGCCCTTTAAAAAAAAACTTCCCAACTCAGCACCCCAACTTTCAAACTGTTTCAACTAACCTTCTTCATACCGTTTCTCTTTTTCCTGGTGCTGTTGTACCTTTACTACGACCACTACAACGCCCAGCAGGGGATGAACTCCTGGGAGAGCATCAGGAACCAGATAAGAAAGCACCGCTATTCAATCCATGTTTCGCAAGCCACATTTAAAGATTTCACCTTTGGCTTGGACCTTACCCGTCTATATTTCGTTGGCTCCCCACGACGATCCTCTGGCCTATCCTCAATCTTTTCCATCCCCATCCCCTACTCACCATCGGACGAGGGGTTGGATAATCTAAACTCGCTTACGCCCTCCCCAACCTCTGCGTCCTCCGAGACGCTGATAACCAAAAGTTTCGGTACCGGTTGTGAGTTTATTTTTAAAACTTTAGCGGTTGGTTTAATTTGGGCCCTTTAATATTTGTCCGCGACTAAAACTTCGCATCCAGGCAAAGCGGCTTTGGAGAACGATTGGACACCGCTTCTCGCCAGCAACTGGCAAGCTAAATGCCGCAAGCCGCCATCCTCCAAAGCGCTGGCGCAGCAGCTGGAACGGCGCCGAGTTTCCACCCATGGCATCCTTTCCTACCAATTCATCCAAGAGCACCAGCTCCTCGCGTTCCCGTACGGCGGCGATTTTTATACCTTGGGCTCGGAAGAGGTTTGGCTTCGTTGGCGGTTGGGTGGTTTATTGACTTGTGTAGTTTTACGCGTACCCCAAACTCCTGCAAACCCAAAGCGGGGCTCGCATCAACCCCAAAGTCGGGGGCCGGAACAACGATCTGGTCGCGTTCGTCCGCGATAGGGACCTGTGGGTTTGTAAGGTTGAGGACGGGGCGCACGAAGTTACCTTGACCGCCGACCCTATCGAAGGGCGTCACGACAATGAGCCCGAGAAGCTTTCGATTTCGAACGGGCTCCCGGAATACGTTATACAGGTAACTATGACATGCAGTTTATACCCGGGCAGCCAAGATCGATCTAAGGCTTATGACGTAGGAGGAGTTTTGCCGGTTTACCGGGTTCGAATGGGCGCCCCCGGGAGCGGGCTCGCAGATGGGCTCGAGAGGATCCTCTATACTCGAGTTGACGAAACTTTGGTTGACCTCGTCGCGATCCCCAAATCAAGCGGCCACGAGGTTGAATACTACAGGTACCCTCGCGCAGGTAGGTTTGAGGGTGGGTAGTTTGCTAAAATAAAGGGACCAAAAATGCCACCTGGGAGTTGAGGGTGGTTGAATTCGAGCGCGAACTGAGGGTAACCACGCAAACCTTACAAGCGATTAACTCGAGTTTAAGGTCGATAGGCTTCCGAGGATACGAACGTTGCCGCAGGGCCGCAACATCTTGAGCGAATTCCCTTGGGCCGAGTATCTGGTCCGGTTTGGGTGGCTACCGAGTGGGTTGAGGTATAGGTTTGGGTGTCAATGCCGCTCAACTTTATAGCGCGTGGGCCCAAATTTTAGACCGGAGGCAGAAACACACGGCGGTGATCAAAATCCCGCTCGAGTGCTTTTCCGCAACCGATACCGAAGCGCGGATGGAGATTCTGTTTGAGGAATGGACGGATTTCTGGATCAACGTAGCTGGCTAGCTTAAGGGATGCTTACCATTTAGGTTACCGACGTGTTCCATTTCTTCTACGACACGGCGGACGTGGTGCGGTTGATTTGGGCCAGTGAACGTTCCGGCTTCCGGCATCTCTATCTGGTGACCAAGGCGCGGGATGCGTCGTGGCACGCGCGCCCCATCACGCAAGGGTCGTGGCCAGTGGTGGAACAGCCCATCTTTGTTGACGAGGCGCGCAGCCTGGTGTACTTTTCGGGCAAACGCGAGTCGCCACTCGAGACTCACCTCTATGTCGCCTCCTTTGACAAGGCCGGCGATGCCCAGCCGAGCCTACGCCTCACTAAGCCGGGGGCATCCTATACGTTTGCCGGTGACGCTGGGTGTCGCATGTTTGTGGAGGTGGCCTCCAGTATCACGCAGCTTCCGGTGTGCAGGGTCGTGAGCCCCGCGTGGCAGCCCAATAGCGTGTTCCCCTCCCTCACGACCCTCTGCACCCTCAAACAGCCGCTTCACCTGCGCACGCCCGAGGCGGACCTCCCCGAGGTTGAATTCTTCCACTTCCCGACTGAAGATGGTTTGCATGGGTGAGGCGACGGCTGACTTCTTAGGGGTTGAGCTGCACGGGCTGATGATCCGGCCCGGGAATTGGCGTGAAGGCCGTTGCTACCCCGCCCTATTGAGCGTGTACGGCGGACCCAAGATCCAGGTAGAGCCCTATAACCATTTGATACGATGAACATGCCCTAGCGTAACCTCATCTAGGCCGTGAGCAACGACTTCAAGTATCCCAAGCTCTCGCGAGCTTATCTGGCAGCCAAGATGGGATTCGTCGTGGTGATGATCGATGGCCGTGGGTCCAGTGATCGAGGCCTGGGCTTTGAAGGGCAGATCCGCCACCACCTGGGCGAACTTGAGCTTAAGGATCAAGTGGCGGGTCTCCGCTTCGTGATCAACAATTACGGGCTGATCGATGCCGAGCGGGTGGCCATCACGGGATGGTCGTATGGTGGGTACCTCTCCTTGATGGCTTTGGTCAGGTATCCCAACGTGTTCAAGATGGCCATCGCCGGTGCCCCCGTCACCAACTGGAACCTGTACGACTCGGCCTACACCGAGCGCTACCTAGGCTTGCCTCACGAGAACTACTGCGGCTACCACCACAGCTCCGTCCTCAGCTTTATCGATAGCTTCCCTGACGGCGAGAACCGCCTGTTGATTGCCCATGGCATGATCGATGACAATGTCCACTTCTCCCATACCGAGGCGCTCGTCAGTGCCCTCATCTCGGCCAACAAACCATACCACCTCCAGGTTTACCCCACCGAGCGCCACGGCTTTAGGAATCACGGGGTCTCGGAACACTTCGATACCCTCATGTTCTACTGGCTCAGAAACTACCTGTGATGCTAGCCATCCCTTCAGACGAGGGCTCCGCATCCTGCCTTTGCTTTGGCTGTAACTCGCTTGTGCCAGTATTTGCTATGAGGTGTTAGCTCCAATCTCGGCTACTTTCTGATACGCCCGTGGATCTGCTCGTGGCGCTAGCCTATCGAGTCAACCAGCCATGCCGCCGCCTCCTGGTTCAGCTAAAATAAACCTTTATTTGGGTCACTGCCCACCTGCTACTATGCTTTACTGGTTGGCGGAGTGCGTATCAAGCCAGTCTCAACTACGGGCCTTTCTTTAAAGAGTCCTTCCTTTACAGCCTTCGCCAATTCTAAGCTACCACAGCTATTAACCATCGAGTCAATACCTTAAACTGAGCAACTATGACAAGCTACCTTCTAAACTATAAGGGCTAATCTAGTAGGGCTTCCGACCTCTAAAATCAAAAAGTGAAAGTTCAGAGTTGGCCCAAGCTGATTTTAACCCCCCCTTCACCCTCCCATTTTTTACGGCTGAGCGCTTTAAAAGCTACGGCGATAAGTGTAAACTTCGATCCAAGGCTGATTCATCTCGGATGCCAACTGAGGTGCTTTGATCTCACCTACTGATCAGACTAATTATATTTAGGCTAAATCCCTGTTAAAATTTAAGGATTGCTCTCCTGTTTATTGAAATCCTGCACGTATAATTGGGAAGAAGTTTGGCCAGAAGATCCTCAATTATTTGCTAGTGTCTTAGGGTATATTGACCATTTGGAAGCTCACTAGGCTTGCCTAAAATTATATGACCCTTTTGGTCTACTCAGGCTACTTTTCCCTACGAATTTGGGAACTTCTACTGGTGTAGGTATAGATACAAGCTGGTGATTTCTGTCCTAACAGTTTGTCAATACTATTAACAAGAACCAACTCTGATAAAATAACTTGATAAAAGAGAATTAAAAATATATATCTTTTATCAGGAGATATGATTTTATCTTATTAGATTAGGTGCCAATATTTATACCTCTAGGGTATCTCCTGGCCATACTTCAAGCATATGATTTTCCTCAGATATTATTTTCTATCTTAGCTCAGCCCAAGAACTGATACAACCATACCAGTTTACTAAGAATATTAGTGACAAAATACTCTCAAATCAGAAGATTTCAAGTAAAAAATTACAACTCAAATGTGCAAAATTATACTAGGGTTAGCCCAATTTGAGTTATCATAAAGCTGATTTTTTAGGAACTCCATTGCCATACAGCTGATGAAATACAATTACTGAGAAAATTAATATCAGTTTAAAGTTAATGATATATCCCTAATTGGGATAGTAGCGGGCCTCTTGATAGCACTAGGTACTCTCATTTGGGCTATCTGTGTGCAAGTGCTATCATGCCATTCAAGCAATGATATACAAATTTTGCTATAGGGTGGAAAACTGATTACAATAATTTGATGGCAATCTTATAGTTTTTATTAGCCCATTAGATTTTCAGAGCAAATTAAAATATTGATCCCAGGACAATTTCTTAATTTATAAAGCTGATTTTATGCATGGCTAATTGGGAATGATTACCAAGTTTATTATTTGGGTAAGTGGCCAGATTTGATCATTTTTGAAGGGTTTATTTTCAAGTCAACTACCAGAATCTGATATTTCCCCCACTTGACATGAAGATAAATCCTGAGGTTCCCAAATAGGCTGCAATGATTGTCAACAGGCAGCTTTGGTTTCAGCCTGCTTTTCTGATGGATTTGGTACTGGATCCCCTCCTCAAGAGCAAACAATAGCTATTATTTATAATCATCTATATATTTTATATTTTTTACTTTTTATTTTATTTTATTTTGTGATGCTAGTATTATATATAGGTATCTTAAATGGCTATTCTATTAAACCTTATAAACTTTGTATTGACATGGTTATATATATATCCAGTCCTAACTTCCTTGATTGTATAGATGAATTGTGATATATTCTCAATAATTTCAAATAGGCCAACAAGATGCAATCTAACTTTCGCAATCTGCCCAATCTGTGGGTGTTGTAAAGTAGAATATCACCTGCTTAAAATTGGCCAAATTGTAGTATCTTTGCATATACTTTTATATTGGGCCTTTTTTACAGCAAGACTTGTGAAAAGCTTTGGCTTGCAATTTGATTAGGTATCAATAAGTCTCTCAACATATTGAGGATATTTATTCTCACCAGGATCATCTAGAGCTGAATATAGTAGAAATGGTAGGGCATGATGTCTTCCATATATCAACTAAAAGTTAGTATCCTGGTAGCTGAATGGTAGGAGACATTGTAGGCAAACATGGCCAAACTTAAGTAGGTATTTCATTTAGATGATTTGTTTGAAGTTAATTTTGAATATCACCAACTTCCCATTTTCTCGCTCAACCATACCATTGGTTTCAGGATGATAGGAAGAGGAAAGCACGACTTTCACTCCTATACCTGGCTAAGCTTGGTGAAGACATGGGTGGTAAAATTGGTTCATTATCTGTAAGGATAATCTGAGGACACATGCTTGTGGAGGATATTTTCAAGGACAACTTGGCTGTAGTTGCTGCTCCTGCTTCCTGGATAGTCTTAACTTCAATCTATTTAGCCAAGTGGCCAATAGCTACAATAATATACTTGGCCTTTGAATTGCTTGTGAGAAAGGGCCTGACAACATTAATAGATATAGCATGCCAGGAAAACTTGGGCCTTTTAAGCTGATAAGATGTGCTTTTTTGGAACAGTCTATTTCCTTGACACTCTGCACAGCACTCTAGCATTTCCTGTATATCAAAATGCATTGATTTTTGTTTATAGATCTGCTTCAGATGCCCCTTCATCTTGAATTTACCATGCCCTATGGCCTTATGGGCAGTCATTATAATGTCCATTCAGGCTGATGGTCAAGGGAATATATACTTTTCACCCTTAACAATATTGTAAAGTATACCATTACTATTAATGTATCTTGTCATAAGTCTGATAATAATATTTGGACTGACCAGGCTCTATTTGATACTCTCTACTGATCATCTTTTTAAACAATTCATCAGTAGCCAAACTAAGTGTAGAGATAGCGGGAAGTCAGTATAGGAAGTTGACACTCTGATGCTTTACCTCACATGATGTCAATTATATAATTATAGGCTTACAGCTTCAACTCTCAGTGGGTTAATTAGCCCCATGCTTTCTCAAGTTTTTTAACTATCTTAGGGATGTATGATATGTAACAACTGCAAAGTGAGTGCCATAAAGATAGACCTAAAATTGCTTTCATGCATATATGACAATCAAGCATTCCCATTGAGTTACCATATAATCTCTCATGAATGTTTAAGGTGTGACTAGCAAAGGCAACATGATGCTCTTTGCTATCCTCTCCTATCTGAGATAATATTGATCCAGCTGCTGTAAATGATGCGTTGGTCTGGACAACAAATTTGTGATCAAAGTCCAGATATCATAGAAAAGGGGCCATCAATAGTGCTGATTAAAGCTGATAAAGTGCTCCTTGAAAAGTTGAATTCAAGTAGAATATACCTTATCCTTAAATAGATAGAAGAGTGGTTATTCAAGTTGTGCAAAATCAGCAATCAATTGGCAATAGTAACCAGTATTCTTAGTAAAAATTGGATATCACACTTTGATTTAGGCCATTTCATTTTGGATATGGCATCTAACTTAGAGGGTTGGGGCCATAGTCCTACTTTTTAATCACAAAGCAAAGAGATTCCTGCTGATCTATGAAGATTGTCAACTTTTGGGCTTTATTTTTAATTTTGCAGCGGCCAGCCTTCTTAAAAACTTCTCTAATTATTCTAGCTGGTCTTTAAAAGTGTGACTGAAAACATTAATGTCATCATGAGCACTAGTACACATGACAACTTTAAATCTTCCAGTATTGTGTTTACAGCTCTCTGAAAGGTTGCTGGAGCATTGCGTAGCCCTTGAGGCATTCATGTCAGCTGAAATAGGCCCTCTTGGGTTATTATTGCACATTTTTTGCGCTTTATTTTGGGCATATCAATTTGCTAATACCAACTAATAAGTCCATCGCTGAGAAGAGTTTTGCATCCCCTATAATATCCAAGGCATCATCAATCTGTGGCAGAGGATAAAATTACTTTTTTGTGATGTTGTTTAATTTGTAGTAATCAATGACAACTTCCTTGTTTTCATCCTTCTTTTTTACTATTAAAATTGGCACAGCCTAAGGACTTTTTGATGGCACTTGTATGCCACAATTTAGAGTTCTTCAATATCATCTGAAAAAGCTTCTGATGTTTTTGAGCATCTTATCAGTCATAATTAAATATATTTGTGATCTCCAGTATCAAAAGTGTGGATGACAACTTTAGCACATCCTAGGTCAAAATCAACTTGCATGAATATATCTCAAGATTTTGAAAGTAGCTTCTGAGCTTGGCTTTTCTCAGAGTTAGTCAAGTTACTCAAATCTTCCATTGATACAATGTTGTTAATTCTGATTAGGTCCTTGTCAGGAAGCCTTATTTTGACAAAAATTGTCAAACTCATGAATTGAGTTAATTCTGTGGTAGGGAATAGATAGAGAAAGATGCTTACATGATGTCTCTTGATGGTAATGGTTTTTTAGGTTTGCACATAAGATGAATTTCTCCATTGCTGGGGATAATGATACCAGATGTGATGTTTGGCTCAAATTGTGATCTGGACCATAGTAATATAATTTGTTATAAAGCCCTTTCAGAATTCCAACTGTCAATCCAATAGGGATGATTACTTGATCTCCTGATGTTATAATAATGTGCTGATTTTACCAAAGAGGAATGACCTTTAACTCATTAATCTATGTGGAAAATGATTTAATCTTTGATTTTGTTTTGACATACTCAATCAGGACTACTCCATTTTTGTAGGCCAGATTAATGAATAGGCTTGGCTTCTTTTTCTTAACTACTCCATCTTTGTTATAGTACAGTGGGATACTTTGGATGAGAATTGTAAGAGTATTATCCTTATGATTTGTAACAACTACAAATATTCTCAGAAAATTGGTTCTAATTAGGATTTTGCAGTTTGTGTTTGGCAATACTATGGCAGGTGCTGTTACTATAATAGATCAAAATTGTAGAGGTAGAGTACTGTATTCTCCAAGCTATTTAGCTGTATATACTTTAGCTGAGCCATATTTCTGACAATGGGAAATATTGGGCTCCATTTTAACTGTTTAAACAATCTTATGGTGACAATATTGATAGAAGCTCCAATTTCAACAATAGCCTGAACTCAGACCTTGTTTACTGCTATATCCACATATATACAGAAGTAGATTTCAGATCTATTTATTGATTGAATACCTTTATTGTTGGCTAATCCAGTTGTTATTTCAGACTTGGGAAGATAGCTGGAAAGTTATCCGCCAAGGTCTTTATCAGAATGGCCACTTGTATGTCATGGAGTTAAGGCAGGTTAGTTAACCATCCAGGTTGAAGGTCTAAGCCCTGATCAATAATCTGCTTTGCATAAGGGTTAGATACTTTTGCTTGGGCTTCTTTGGTAATTTTTGAAAGTTTATTTGTTTTTGCTTTAGCCCAAGTGGTGACCATAAGGACATCATTAATCACAATATGATAAAGTGAATCTTTAGCAACATCATCAATAAAGAGCTTGTCAGGGTCAAGAGAAATGTTTTGGTGAATATAAGTGGAGTTAGAGCATTCCAACTCTACTCTGACAGCCCTTTTCCCGCCCATTGTCATTGTTGGACATTTGCCTTCTCAGCTGAAAAAGAAGAATGTTTTAGGTCAAATTCAGATGAAAAGGGAAATGTCAGCCATTTGAAATATTCCAAGGTTGTTAAGAATGATTTTAATAATAATATCGATGGAATCAGCCAAAAGACCCTGGCCAATTTATGGTGGAACTCTGTTAATTGGGGAAACACCATTTTGAAATCTTCACGGGCAATAACCAAAAAATAAACTAATCAAATTACCCCAAACACCAGATGGGCCTTGGGGCAACTAACAGAAAGCACTCCCCACTCACCTCCAAGTCCTTCAACCCATCTGCGCGGGGACCCCCATTTATAGGGCTGGTGAGGGTCCCCCAAAGTGAAGAAAATTTCGCAAATGGGGATTGGCTGAAGTTCATATGGTCATTACCTCACAGGTATGTTCTAGCCAATCATAATCCTTTCTTTCTTTCATTCTGTTAATGTAAATTGAATATCTTGAGTTCCCATACAATAATTACAAATATTACCTAATCTGGAACTATGCTACACTATTCCAAACATATCCTCAAATTCCCCTCAACCCTTGAAATACTTTAAATACTGACCAGTCAAGTCTCATGTGGGATCATTTTCCCTTTTTTCCGTTTTTACTAATAAAAAACTCTAAAAATCCAAGTTTTAAATTAGTTTATATTTATTAAGAATTATAATTTCTTTTGTGAGATCCAGAGGCGTTAGCACCAGCGAGCACCAACCAGCTGGATTTCTACAGTCATTGTTGATTTCTAGAGCAACATTAACCTCAGACTTATTGTCTGACCATCTGTAGCATTGGCTATCAAATTATTTTTTAACCACAGTTATGCCATATAATCAGCCCATGCTGCTGCTTTTGATCAGATCTTCAGTTCACATTTTGGGAATTTTTCCCTTTGTTGAACATATTGTTCTTACTTTTTGGACCCAAAAATCGGAAAATTTTGCTAATACTTGGGCCAATTAGGAGCATCAAAACTGCTGTCAAAGCATCTTAAGTAATCAGTAAGCTCTTGGGGTTCCATGTCTCAGCTAAATCTTGGTATCATGACATGGTGCAAAGCACAATATGTCTTGACCACATGTTCCATTGCAATTTTTAGTGTTAAACTCAGTCATTGTGTTACACCCAAGAAAGACTTGTTCCTCATGGAAAAATCTTATGAGAAAGTCCTTGATAGTCGCATTCTGCTTTAATTTAATATTAAGAATCAAAGTTTTTAGCTGATAATTTTCCAGGCCCTCCAAATAGTTTTATCACCGCGTTCTTGGCATCCATATAGGACCATACGTAACTAAAATAGGGCAAAATGAGGAAGCAGCTATGTACAACAAGTGAGTTGATTAGTGTGGATGCTTTTGTATGGTCTGATGCTAATCACATTGCTATTTAAAATATCTTGAGAAAGGAGTAAACGTTTTAATCTATATTTTTTATGGAAAGTTTAGAGGTTTAAAGTCATTTTCCCTGTTTTGATAATAGGCTTTGCACTCCTTCTAGTATTTGATCATCTTAGAAAATCATCAATCAAAATTGGGCTCCTAATCATCAGGGAGTATCTGGAGTCAGTATTGATGCCAGATCTTAGAGCATAGGATGGATTTTTATTATATCAGTTTGTGCATCAGTATTAATCCCCAATGATTCAATTATATGATATTACTCTAACTGCCAGATACTGATACTTGAGTTTTGATCTTAATCGTTTTATAAGTCAGTTTTTGGCCCAAATGGACAGGGCTTTTTTTAAATCTCTCCTTCAAGGCCGGTCAAACAAAGGTAACTCTTCTTTTTTAGGGATGTAACTTATTTTCTAAGGTTGTCACATTCCTTTTTGAATAGAACTCTTTTGACATGTGTTTTTCATCTTTGTCAGAATGTCTACTTAGGAATTTGTTTTTGTTACTTGCATGGGTTCCCAAATCTCCTGAGTAATTTCAACGTTTATAGCCTACAATATTGACACAACTATCCATATTTTAAAAACTAATATTAAATCTGAACATTCTCTTTATCACTATTTGGAACTGATGGTAATGCAGCTAGATTCTTGATGATCTAATTAAAACACCCAATTCAGCATGGACATACTCTCTAAAGTGAACGTGCTTTGAATTTTTGTTAAGGTGTTCTCATTGTGCTAAAGTAGTTTGTGTGGTGAGTCATTCTGTCTGGGATGAGAGGATAATTAGAGTTTACAGATTTTGACAGTAATTATTAATCTTTTATACCATTCTTGTGACAACCCATTGTGAGAAAGAGCTTCTACAGCTATCTTCAGGACTTTCTACATTTAGTTGTTCCTCAATGATTTAATTTTTGATGAGCATCGTTGTCATGTACTGTATTGGCCTCAATTGCCTTTCAGACTTTATTTAATGAAAATTAACTTTTCCAGTTGATTAGATCAAGAAGATTATTCTTTCAATTGTACATGATAGAGTATCTATGAGTTCCAAATTTTGTTTGTCTACATTTCCTGTGTATGCTTGATCAAGGGTTGAATAAAGCTGAACGGGAATTCAGTATTTTCATGACAGTTTGTAAGATGTCTGGAAAGAGCTGCCATGGTCGCCTAACAATACTTAATGTACATCTCAATCTTGAGTGCCCAATCCTAGAGATAGTAGTACAGGCTGAAAGAGGGATTAAATTGTGATGTACCAAATTTAAATTTATGGAATAGAGTTTCCATCATTTTCTTAACGCTTTCATATGTACACCTTTCAGGAAAATGTGGCTAAATAACCTCTTTTGCCAGGATAAAGTTTAAGAATTAAGATGTACCCTCATTGGAGCCTTGGCGGGAGGTATTGAAGTACTTAAAGATTTCCTTAAAAGTAGTTCTTATCTCATTATCACTTTTTCTTCTGTTAGAAACTTCCTGAGGCTGGAGTCAGCTTACCAACCTTGGCTCACTTAACTTTAGAGGCCGCCTCACTGTTAATGGGGTCTACTCCACACGTATTAGGCACCAGACAACCTTCACTAACTTCACAATTTTTCTCACTAAGAAAATCCTCCTATGATGTTAGCCCTTATAGCATTGATTGCTTGGTTAAACTGTCTGCACCTATGGCGACCTTTTGAAACTCAGACATTTCTAACATTGTTTAGCCCTCAGGACTCAATGGGAACCTTTCCAACCTATTCCTTGGAGTTTTCAGCACCTAGGTATCCTCAACAGAGAGTAGATCAAAAATTATTCAATCCCAGACTGGTTACTTGCAATTACTACACTTAATACAACAAAAATGAAAAGAAAAGAATAAACTTAAGATTATGTAGAAAGGTTTTATCTAGACAAAACATATAGCATTTTATATTTCAAATGAAATTTAAGATAAAAATTTATAAGATATTGTGAAATAATTGGGAATTTGGGATTTTGACTTGAAGATTTTTAAGATCCTCTAGTCAGACGTCTTCTAAAACCACTTTGGTAGATTCATCTATTTGGGATAGTTCTTGTAGCTGCAAACACCATCATGCAGTGGTTACACCTGAACCTAAATATTTAGGGGCCTTTGTACTGGTCCCCGTTACTGGGTGTGGGACTATTGTACCTTCTTCTAATATTGGTTGATTACCAAACTTGGAAATTCATGTTTTAACTTCTGGCTTGAGCAATGGCACTCCTACAATGCACCTCAAATTGTGGCTTTGAGTGACTCTTAAATTGGATGGTTGCCTAATTTGGTAATATTTATTCTCAAGCCCTTAGATGCTCACATCACCATGGTTTGGTTTGCTCATCGTTTCATCACTGGCAGAATGCAAATTATCTTGGCCCCAAAGGTATATAAAGGAATCAATTCTATAGGAAATTTTGGTGGCAACGTCATCTTCATCTATAATCTCTTATAACTCATTTGGGCGAACAATATTTTGAATGAAGTCATCCCATGTACTCTATAAATTTATTAGCTCACCCATGTCTATAAAAGGGCCTCATTCGCCCCCATCCACGGTAGCTAATTGCCAGTACCTCCACCAATTTTGGGGTTAATTGTACTCATTCCTTTTGTTGAGGAATGACTTAGTCACCAGTTGCGGCCTCATATGTGTCACTTCCCCTTCCAAGATGAGACCTGGGAAATGATCTGAAGTGCTGGAAGTGCAACCTGTTAAACAAAATTTTGTTGTTGTCATCTCAGATGGAATACTCTGATCCTCTCTTAGTTAATATGGTCGTAGGTCCAGTCCATATGAACTGATGTTTTACTGGTCATGTTACCTGCAGGTGATAAAACAAAATCTTGTCTCCTATGTTAATCTCTTGTAACTTGGTTCTTCTCTTTTTCTCCCATTGTCTTGGAGTAAGGCTCGCTTCAATATTGCTTAAAGCTTTTAAATGTATTCATATAAACTCTTCTACTACTCTTCTTGATAATTACCAGGTGGTGGTTTTTTTCTATCCAATGAGATGATTGGTTTCAGGAGGGTAGGCAACGCGGCCTCTTGCCCAAACAGGGCTTTGAAGAGGGGAAATTCCAATCAATTGATGATGGCTTAATCAGATAAGCTAACAACGCTCCTGTCAACAGATGGTCTTATTTCAACTAGTAATCGAGAGCTATTTTCAAAAAAATTTATCCTAAGGTCCCATTCACTCCCTTGAAACTTCTATTGGAGGATGGATTGTAGGGGCAGTGAACTGCTGCTTCATTCCTACTGAATCCATAAATTTTTTCACCACATCCAAGGTAAAGTTCTTTCCTCTGTCTGAAAGTAGAACTTGAGTGCATCAGTGCCTTTTAATCACCTTATTGTACAAGAAAAGGGCATAGGAATTCTCAGTATGTGCCTTGACCATAAAGCCTTGACCCAATTATTAAAGTAATCAATTGTTACTAGGTTAAACTTGGCCCACTGGATGCAGGTGGCAACGATCCCACCGCCTCATAGAAGTATTGTTGAACGGTGCAGTGGGGGGAATAGACATAAACTTGAATTGTTTCTCAAGCAGGCAAAAGCTGGCACAAGGTACACACAACTACAAGGCTTGGTGTACTACGTCAGACATGCACTCCAAGTAGAACACCTCATTGAGGTATGCCAACGTCGTTGAGGGTTTGGCCTACTTCAAAAGGTCTGGTTCTTTTTCTTAGATAAATTAGAGTTTTAAACGTCTATTGTATGGTGACAATAGACAAAAAGGTGACAGTAATTAAGGTATAAACTTATTATGACAATTCAAGGCTGTACACTCCTGTCATTTACTTGTACAATTGCTCACTGCCCTGATCTTCCTGATTCCAAGTAGTTTTAACTTAATAAACTAAAGTTATTAAAGACAAAAAGCTTATATATTAAACTATCAGCTTGTTTTAATAAAAAATAGTTTTTTCTATAAAGTTAGGGAGATTTTTATAGGGTTCATTGCTAACAAACCTTACCCATGACACCTCGTCTTTCATTGACACTTAGACAGCGGATCACAATGAAGACTTCAGAGGGTCTATGAACTATGAGGCTCTGCGGTAACTCAGCTTGGCCTCATGTTCAGTGTCTTGCTGACAAATAGTTCAAGCCAGTATTTCCTCTGACACGTCTGAAAATAGATAAACTGAAGCTCCTCTTGAGTAATGGTAGCACATACTAAGGTGATTCATACCACTAAGAAGTATTTATTTAATCAGAATTTTTATTGATATTTTAATTAATTTCAACATAGACCAACAAAGCCCATAAGCCTTGGTCATTAAGTCACCCATTATTAAGCCTGACTTAATCAACAAAACACCCAAGCCCGTGTCATCTAGTCAAATAATATTAAGTGGTTCTGCTAGGCCGAAAATCCCAAGCTTTGGATATACTTAGGATATGTTTGGTCCATAATCACTGATAATGTCGATATGACACATAATAGATTAGCATCAGCTAATTTTATTTCTCCTATCAAATTACATAATGATTTATATACACTCAACCATTCACACTTCACCAGCCTTGGCTTGACAAAAGCGGAGGATATCCTTCTTCCTTGTTCAAACATCTAATATAATTGACCTTCAGAATATGGGCTCCAATCAATAGCCTCTCAGCCCTGGATAAACTTGTGTTCTTAGAATCCAATACTTCCATGCTGAGTTCTACAATTAACTCAGGCGTTTTGCCTTTGGTTTCTCAGGTTGGTTTAACCAGCTATGCTTTGATGGTTCTTAAAAGTTTAACTTCTAGGCCTGCTGCAACTCCAGCAATCCTTAGTGAACCCAAACGAGCCCCCTTGGCTTTGATCTTATTATCCTCCCCCTCCCAAAGAAAGGCCATTCAGCCCCAATGGCAACGATGCATTTGAATTCATGAATTAAACTTATTTAGTTGACTGTTATTGTTTTTTTCTTTTTTATGAGTTTTATTACTATTTTATTATTTTTTGTTTTTTTTGTTTATTTTTTCATTTTTTTCTCTTCACTTTTTAATATATTTCAATAGAGCTTGCTAAGTGTGTATGAAAAAAATCCAAAGAGTTAGAGTGTACTTCAAAGTATTTCCAATGCTAGGACATTTGTTGATGAATGTGTCAATTGGCATAGCTATATTTAACCCCCTCAAGCTTGGTGTATCTGCTGCATTGCTTGGCCCTTTAGCCAGGATATTTTCAAAAATTTGTTGCACATATGGTTTAGTGACTACTTCAGAGGCTTCAAGTATGACAGCCTTACTATGAGAGCAAGTCACCACAGGTACATCTAAAGATCTTCATTTGGTACTATAATATGGATAGTCACATTTGAAATCAAGTTCTCATGGCCTGCATTCTCTTGTTGTTCAGTTGTTACTGTCGTTTCAAGCACAATAGAGCGTCCCACATCTATTGTGATTGTTCTTTTCTCTCATTCTGCACTTTATCCAGAAGGACTATATTGGCACTAAGCTGACGGCATCTGGAGGCAAAGTGCCCTTTATAATTGCAGTTGTAGCAAGTGATCTCAATCAGGGGGTATAGGGCCCTTGTATTTTTGGTTGGCTCAGTTTTAACAGGCAAATCACAGTTGATTTTCTTATTGTATTTGAAGGGGTTTTCTGCAGGGGCAGCATGTACTGATTTGTATCCAGTATTGGGAGGTCCATAATTTTTGAGCATCCACGTAGATAATATACTAATTCAGCTGTCATAAAATTTTTACAAAAGCAGACAATAAGGTATTTGAAAGTTTTTGGTAGGGTTATACTACATGTTGTAATGCAATCATGGCATCAAAATTAATCATAGCCTTTGAGCCTGGAGAACTTGAGCTTTGCAATAGAATAGATCCATGATTAATCAATTATTACATAATACCTAAAGCTGATATTCATAAATTTGGATTTTCTAGTTGATATTCGTTCTGGACCTCCAAATTCAATAAGTACGGCCTCTTTGACTTTGGCGTAGGTTGGGTTTTTGTTCAATTGAGGCATAATTAGATCAATGCTTCACTTGTCTAAGCAGTTGATAATAATGGCCACTTTGTTGAAGTCACTGGCCCCATATGTAGCCATTTCAAAGTGTTTGACAAAATTGACTACAAATTATTTTTACCAAAAGCAGGCAAGTAAATGGTCTGTTTTTTATTATTCTCCCATTTATGGGTCTTGCAATTACTTTTTTGCTGGCTTGAACCAGGCGTATTAGGGCGCTGAGGCGCTTTAATACGATTTGAGGAACTTGGGTTAGCTAAAGCAACCATCTTATATGGCATTTGCCGATGTGGGTTCAGTAATAAGATATTCAGAGTCATCACTATCATTAGAATTGCTTTGAGCATGCTGACTTTGACCATTGTCCAATCTTTCAATATTGCAATTTTTTCATTCAGATTGATCATTTTGAAATTGAAGAGCAGGAATCACTTGATCCTTCTCTTCAATTAATTTCATTATAGATTCACTTCTCCATGCAAATTATCATTTGCCTCATTAATAAAAGTAACTTCTTCAGGGATATTATCAACTTAGACTCATTAATACCATTGAGTCTTAAAATTTGCAAATGCATTCTTGAAATAATTGATATAGCCAGGGGTTACTCCCCTGCTCATTATGGTCACCATCTGACATCCCAGCCATGAGCGCCACATTTCTTGAAGTTTTGGCCTACTTTAAATAGTCTGGTTTTTTTTCTTAGATTAATTAGTTTTGAGCGCCTATTGTATGGAGACAATAGACCAGATGGTGACAGTATATCTTATATAAGCTCCTTAGAAACAACACTTTGTGGCTGTACTCTCCTGTCTTTTACTTGTACAACGACTAACTTCCATAATCTTTCTGATTTTAAGTAATTCCTCAACTTAATACAACAAAAAAGTATTAAAGACAAAACGCTTATATAAAAAGCTATCAGCTTGTTTTGCAAAAAGATCATTTTTTACTTGTAAAAATTAGGGAGAATTTATAGGGTTTAATCTCAACCACACTTTACCCATGACATCTTGCCTCTCATTGCCACTTAGCCAGCGTATCAAAAAAAGACTTCAGAGGGTCTACAATCTATGAGGCTTTGCGGTAACTCATCTTAGCCTCGTGGTCATTGTCTTACTAACAAATACTTTAAGACAGCCTTTCCTCTACCACGTTTGAAAATAGCTAAACAGTTGATCCTCTCGAGCAATGGTAGCACATACCAAGGTGATTTGTACCAATAGTAAATGTTTGATTAAAAACTTGATTATAAAAACGGATTTTGACATAGACCAACAATGTCAAGCTAATGTCTGTAACTCTCTCATCCCAGCGTGGTGGTGCAGGTACACAGCCGCACCATCTTGGAACTAGAAATTAACAAGATCAAAAATAGAGCACCGTGGAGGGTGCCAGAGCAGAAGGGACCTAGGGCGAGGATGTACAACACAGTGTATAAGAGTAAATAACAAAGAAACAACAGAACCTGGTTAAACCCCAAAGAGGAATCCATAATCAGGTTGAGATTAGTGCTAGAGAGCTTGGGTGCCTCAATATGGAGGTGACCAAGGCGGATCACAGGTGTACTTGATTCTGCAGTTAATTTGGATAAAATAAAGTGGCACACGTTGTTGGAGACCTCCTCAAAGTGGTCTGCACACAGGTTTTCCCTAGGAACCATATTCAAAAAAACATAAAATAATGGGTAATAATTTCTTTAAAGTTGACCAATAAGAAAAAGTTGTTTTAGGTAAACATACTTAAACAATGGGGGGTGAGTCAGCAATTGATGGAAGTAATTCTAAGCCTAAGTGCACTAATAGGCGCACGCTACTTGTAGCCTGTGTCCTGCAACTCAAAATTGACTAAACTCAAGTTATGGATTGTAATTGGACTTGACCCAACTTAGTAATAATAAAACTGAAACAGGTTTTTAAACCCTGTTCCTCAAGCAACTATAATGAACTGTCAGGAGTAAGAACGTAGCAGGCTTTTTAACGCCCTGGCTGTAACGCCAGGCTGAGCATCACACACATTCCCAGGACCAACCTGTGCATATTTTGCCTGTACCCAGCATTGGTCCAGGGTATGATTAAGGTCAGGGAAGCCTGCCAACTTCACTTTTTGGCCTCCTGATGGGCAGCTTTGTACTTACAATTGGTCCCCTCAATCATGTCATTAAGTCATGACATTACCCTCTCATCCTTCTTGGGGCTCCATCCCCCAGGGGCTTTCTCCAGGGAAAAGTTCTTGTGGGTGGGGCCAACTTCATAGCGGTGACAGTTTGCTTTGACTGAGGTCCAGCATCCTGGCGAAAACGCGCTATGGAAAATTTCAATCAGGTCAAGGGCATGGCGCAATCATCCACTAGTACCCAACTGTTCTCTGCTGTGTCAAATCCCTTCCAGAATACTAGGTACTCAAGTATCCTTTTTACTTGGTGTGAGGCTATGATCTACTCCACTTCACACTACGGCGCCCCATCCATGAGATAAGCCCCTGGAGTCTCTGGTGGGGGCCATCAAACAATGTAAGCTTACTTTCAAGAAAGATAGAAAGATCAGAATGACAAAGTAAGATCCAATTGGTACAAAGCGTGGCCCACTTTCTGACAGAGCGAGAAATGCCCAATCATCATCAGTCCCAGTTTTTTTGCATGGGTTCTTATTATGGATGTTTCTAGCATCAAGAATCATGAAATTCCCTTCCTTGTACGCAGAACCTACCTATCTTTTCTCATCTTCATTATTCTTATAAGCTTGCAATACTGCATCCAAGTTTGTATTCGCCCATGGTGTACTTTCTTGATCATTTTTGCAAAGTCCACCACCGCTTTCACATTGGATCCTCAACTGGGCTCCATGTTGAAGGTGGGGTTGAAGCCATAGTTGGCGAAAAAAAGGGGAACAACCAATTGATGCATGTTGGGCGTTGTTATAGCTGAACCGGGCCATGGTGAGGTGAGAAACCCAATCTGAATGAACTGCAGAAGTGTAACACCGCAGGAACTGTTCCAAGTACTGGTTCATTCGTTCAGTTTGCCCATATGATTGGGGGTGATAGGTAATTGAATGGCAGTGGCTAATCTGAAGAGCCTTACACAACTCTTCATAAAAGACCAAAGTAAACTGGGGCCTCCAATCACTAATTATCTCTTATAGGACCCCATGAAGAGCAAACAGGTGGGAGACGAAGAACCTAGTCATCTCTTCCGTGGTTACCATGGTCTGCAGGGGATAAAGTGGGCGAACTTTGTAAAACGGGTAACCACTATTTGGAAACATCATAACCACAAGATGCGTGTAATTCCACAATAAAATCTATTAATAAAGAAGTCCAAGGCCCTTCAGCCTTTAGAAATGGTAACAACAACTCCACATGTGGCTAGAGATTTGGTTTCATCTGGTTGCAGACCAAGCACTATTTACAAAACCTGGCCATCTGCATGGCTAACCCCCCAATTGTAAGTGTGGCAAATTAGCTCCTGAGTCTTTGCCTTCCCAGGATGACCGATGGTGATTCCGTCATGATGGTCCCAGATGATTTCCAGGCAAAGTGGTCTGGCGGGAATCCATTGGCACCCCTGAAACCACACCATCTCATTCTTCACAAAGTAACTCCTGGTATTGTCCTCCTAAATTAACTTGCTCTTGGCGAGAACCATAGTAAATCCAGCTGACAAAGGCTGTGAAAGGTATACCTTTCTGAACGTTACATATTCCTCTGCATTTTCCAGAGGAGCAAGTGCTGGCCCGTGGGCTGAGGGAGAGGGAGGTTGAGACACAATCTTACCCAGCGGAATCATCAAGTGGGTATTATGAACCTCTACCTCCTTATGTTCAGGAGCTAGTACAGGGTTGCAGCTCAAAGCGTCCACCAAACCATTCTTCTTGCCCTTAGTAAACTCATAGAAAAATACGAATTGGGCCAGGGTCTCATGCCAGAGGGTTTGCCATGGGGTCAAGACTTGAGGTGCGCGGTAGTACAACAAGGCACGTTGATCTGTATGAACGCAGAATGGTTAAGATGTACCCTGCAAGTGATGACGCCAAAAGGTAAGCAATTACCCGCTGCCAATAACCCTTTGTCATAAACGGCGTAGATTAACTCAGTCAGGGATATCTTCCAAGAAAAATATCCCACAGGATGCTCTATTCCATATTCACCTACTTGTAATAGGACAACTGCTATAGCGAAGTTGGAGTCATTTGATAAAACAATAAACTCTTTATTGGGGTCAACATGAAAAAGAATGGAAGTGGACAACAGGGTGCACTTTACCGCTTGGAAGGCATCCTGTAAAACGGGGGACCAATGGAGCACTTTTGCTACACTTGCCTTGTACAGGTGCGCCGCCCCCTCAGAAAAATCCGGCGTGAGCTTCTTCAGAAACGTACACATCTCCAAGAAACTCTTTAATTCCTTGACCAAAGTTGAATTAGGTCACTCAAAAATTGCCTTCTCCTTATTTGGAGTTTTCACGAGGCCTTGATCAAACATGACATTGCCCAGGAAGGTGACCTGGGACTTAAAGAATTCACACTTACTGATTTTTAGCGTAAGTTTGGCTACCCTTAAACTCTCCATCAAGTGCCGCAGGTGTATTGCATGGGACTCTTGATCAGAAGTAAACACAAGGATATTGTCCATGTAAGCCACCATGCATAAACACAGCAGGTTTCCCAAGGCCATATCTATGTTGCGTTATAAGATAGCTGGGGCGTTTTTTAGGTCCAAAGGGCATAACCTGAAACTGGAAGATTCCATTCTGGGTATGGAATGCGGTTAGCCACTCCTTGCCCTCCTTTGTAAGGATAGTGTCTATAACTCTTCTGTTCCCAGCGTGGTAGTGCTTGGTGCACAGGGCCAGTTCCAGGGAACTAGCCATTTTTACAAAAAGTACTAGAGCCCAGCAGAAGGGGCTGGAGCAATAATAACTAAGTAAAGAAGTGCGATCTTAATTATAAATAACCAATCAAAAGTGACACGGTGAACATGAGAAGAAGGGGTAAGCGTCCCAGGTTGGAGGGAACCTGGGCGGCCCAACAGTGCACAAGGGGATAGCCTAATTGTATACAAAACAGAATGTTTAACATATTGCAAGATCTCCTTGAAGAGGTCCAAGCACAGGATCATCCAGGATAACATAAAGAAAATAATGGGAAAATGGGAGAAAATATATATTGTGAGAAGTTAGCTAACAAAGAATGTTGGTCACAAAAATCAAATTTAAGCTTTGTCAGGGTAATTTGAGGTCTGCTGAAGCAGTCCCAAGCACCAATTCACCAATAGCCAAACAATCCCATCTGAATTGGTAGAACACACCAAAACTGACTTCACTTGAGTAGCCAATTGAAGTTTTATCTTACCTGAACACATAATTTTGTAAATGAAATGAGGTTTAAAACCCCATTCTTCAATCAACTGAATTGAGCCGTCCTTGTTAATTGAATAGACTGTCCATTTTAACGCCTGGGCTGACGTTAGGGGCTGGGCGTTATGCACCTCACTAGTACTAACCTGGGCATATTTGGCTTGTACCCAGCGTTGGTCTACTGTGTGCTTGAGGTCAGGGAGGGCCTGAATCTTCACCTTCTGGGACTCCTGCCGCCCAGCCTTATCCTTGGGGTTGGTGCCCACTATCATGCCATTTAACCATGATATCCTTGATATTAATCTGATTAAACGCTTTTAAGCAGTCCAATTTTAGAGAAAACTCTAGCCTTCTCCCATAGCGAGAAATCTGAGAATACAACAGATTGGGATGCAAATCAGGTACCGTAACGTTGTTGAGATTCCCATAAATTACACACAGGTGTAAGGTATCATCAGCTTTAGCCACAAAGAGAAGTGAAGAGCATACTGGGGAGGTACGCCAAAATATAGAGCCTTTGGCTAACTGCTCCTTGACCCACACATCTAACGCTGCTTCCTCCTGTACAGTCAAGGTGTAAATAGAAGATATACACACCAGATTAATGGTGAGCTTGAACTTGCAATCAAACTCTGAATGAGCAGGTAGTACATTGGCTGAAGCTGAATAAAATAAAGATTCCAGCACCTCCAAAAAGGAAGGTAAGGGTACCTCTAAAGAGGGCTTCAGCAGCAGAGCTAGACTGAGTGTGTTGACCGTGAGCCATTAAGGAAATCATCCTGAGAGTTAGCTCAAGACAAAGGGACAACTAATTTATGACCATTTTTCAAAGTTAAGGATAAGGTATTGTCTTTTAAGTTAATTCTGACACCAAACTTTTGATAACACTCTACTCATAAAATAATGGGGCACAAGAGGTTTTGATTTCCTGGAAGCGGTCAGCCAAATGATATTTGCCAACTTGATAAAACACTAACTCCAGAAACTTCAGTGTGGGAATACCTTGGAAAGCTCCTCCCCTAACCATACCACCAGGCGAGTAATTTAACTCAAGGTAGTCAGCTAGGTCTTGGTAATAAAATTATCAGAGGCTCTGGTATCCACTAAAATAGAGATGTTAATTTTCCCTAGGAGGGATGAAAGTGTAGCAGTCAACAAAAATACCAAAATGGTCGTTATATAAAGCAGACAACGCCAACACTTCACCATAAAACTCTTCATCAGGAATAAGAATGCCTCCAGGGTACGTTTCTGCATCATAGAATGGAGAGGGGTAGTTGGCCACTCTTACTGCTGAGGCCACATATCACACCATATCTTCAGCAGTTGCATAAAAATTTTATATTGTAATTATAAACTCCTTTTCAGTCACATGTGTTCTGAGGATTGTGGTGGGGGTCAAGCGCAGGTTTTCAGGAGTAATTTGATATACTTAAATGGGGTCCCCATAAGAGCCATAAGAGATAATAAACAGCTATTTTTTGCATATCACTTGAGCCATAAAATTCGTTTTTGGGCGTCAACAACCCCCTAACCGCTCCAATGGCCAGATGTGCTTCGTTATCCAGGGCCATCACCATAAAGCCCATTGATGAAGCTTTTGCCTTGCACCACAGAAACGTGGTGCAACGAAAATCCTTATATTTATTAGCTCTCATTAAATTTAAGTCTAGACTCTCCCAGACCCTCAAATTCCGCCAAAGCAGGGAGGGAATCTATGGGGAGCTCTACCCCATTGAAAAACACTAATTGCGGTCACTGTAGCTATAGGGGCTTTTGAAGGTGACATCATCATGTCAGAATCATCTGAAACATTTAATTTAAATTTGGGGCTAGATCCCTGTTTGCCTTCAAATTTGGTGGGACTCAAAGATTTAGAAGATTAGATTCCTCCTTTTTGAGGGGCGCGCATGAGTTTTAGGGCCTGTACTATAGAAGCCAGCCTAGGTGAATCAATGACGGCCAATTTGTTTTGCCCCTTCCAGGTTGTGGAAGGGAAACCTCTCCAAAGAGCTTTAATCAGCTGGCAGAAGTTGGGAGAGAGCGACTTCTAAATCAGTAAGTTTCTTGTGGGGAGGTCCAAGGTGGAATAAATAAATGACGTTTTAATGACGTCAGAAAATGGTAGGGCCTGTGCTCTTTCACAAAATTCATTCAAATTTAGTTTCACTAAGTGGCCAGATTGACGCAGAGAAAAGAATATGTAGAAGGTGTGGATGGACAACATACCAGACAACGTTGCTCCAGGACATGCTCCAAACCCTCCACAGATCTTCACAAAAGCGGCTGTGTGTGGAACACTACAAAAACCTAGTCAGCTGCCTCTGGAAATAGCTAATATAGCAAATACATCCCACATAAGGGTGGAAGAGAACCAGACAATTTGTTATTATTAAAAGAAGCTTTGGGTGATAGGTAAGCAAGGGCCTATTATATTTTGCAGTAAACCTTGGGGGAAAGTTGGAGGATTGTGACAACAAGATAAAAAAAATCTAAGTCCACCAGGTACAAGCAGGAAAGGTGGGCACTTCTCAGTTGGTAGTTGCAATAATAACGCTGAGATGCGCCAAAAACAAAACCAAATGAGAGAACTGTTGTGAGCACCATAGTGGCTGCGACAAAAGCCAGAGCACCCAATTTACACATAACAAAAGCCCCACATGGATAATTCTCATGCACGTAAAATAAAAAGGTTGGTCAATTAATGTCAAGAGAGTGTCTGTAACTCTTGTATTCAACAAAGGTGGTTCATTATGCACAGCCACACTGCTAGGGAATTAGCCATTAGCAAGGTCAGAAATAGAGCACCACGGTGGGTGTCAGAGCAGAAGGGACCTGGGGCGAGGGTGTACAACTCAGTGTATAAGAGTCAATAACAAAGAAACAATAGAAACTGGTTGGACCCCAAAGAAGAATCCACAATCAGGTTGAGATCGATGCTAGGGAGCTTAGGTGTCTCGATCTGGAGGGGACCAGGGCGGACCACAGTTGCACCAGATATTGCAGTTAATTTAGATAAAATGAAATGGCCAACGTTATTACAGACCTCCTCAAAGTGGTCCGCACACAGGTTTTCCCTAGGAACCATAAAAAACGTAAAATAATGGGTAATAATTTATTGATAAGTTGACCAATGAGAAAAAGTTGTCTTAGGGAAACATACTTAAACAATGAGGGGCGAGTCATCAATTAGAAGTGGTGCTAATCCTAAGTGCACCAATAAGCACACGCTACCATCCTCCTGGGTCCTTTAACTCAAAATTGACCAAGCTTGAGTTATGGATTTTAATTGGACTTGACCTGAATTTTTAAGATTAAAAATGTAATGGGTTTTGAGACCCTGTTCCTTGAGTAACCATAACAAATTTGTTGGGAGTAAGAACGTAGCAGGTGCATTTTAATGGTCTGGATGTAACTCCAGGATGAGCATCGCGCACATTTCCAGGGACTTTATGAGCATATTTTCCTGTACTTAGCGTTGGTCCAGGGTATGCTTAAGGTCAGGGAGGCCTGCCAACTTCGCCTTTTTGGCCTCCTGATAGGCAGCTTTGTCCTTTCAATTGATCCTTTAATCATTTTATTAAGCCATGACAAACAAAGCCCATGAGCCCAGGTCATTAAGTCAACTATTATTAAGTCCAACTTAACTAACAAAGCCCTAAGCCCATGTAATCTAGTCAAATACCATTAAGTTAGACTTCTAGGCCACAAATTTCAATCTTTGGATATACTTGGGATATTTTTGGTACATAATTACTGATAATTTTTGATATGATACATAATAAATTAGAACCAGCTGTGTTATTATTATTTCCACCTAATGAATCACCTTATGATTTAGGTCCAGTCACCCATTCAGCAGCCGTCTTTTGGAATCATTTATGGCCCACATGCTTTTAGCCTCCATCGCTATCTCCATGCAACCACCAGCTGAATGTATGGGTATCACTTAATTTGGATCTTTTTTGCAGATTTCCATTGACATGTCAGGTATCTTTAGAATATCTGAGCAGGACGCTCTTCACTTTTTCTGTCTCATCCTACCCAGGGTTTTTCAGTTAGCCTAATTAGGTCATAGCGGCAATTGCTCTTAGGGGCTTGAAGGTGGAACACCATTACCCTTGACAAACCATCTGCGTTGAATTATTTGATCTACTCAATGTATGATTTTGAAATCATACCCTCTGAGGAGGACAGACCAATGGGCAAGGTGTTCATCTGGATCCTTTATATTTTTTAACCACTGGAGCGACACATAATCTGTGAGTATTTTGAAATGCACTCCATATAGATAAGGTCTAAAGTGCTTGAATGCTCTGATTACTACCAGGCATTTGCGTTTGGTAACCATATAGAATTTTTCTAGATTTGTTAAAACCTTTGAGTGATACTCAATCAGGTAATCTACTCCACCTTCATCCAGTTGTGCTAAGATTGCACCAAGTCCCACATTATTGGCATTGGTGTACATATAGAAGGTCTTGTTAAAGTCCATATACACCAAGATTGGTGATTCTACCAATAATGACTTTAACTATACAAATGCCTGTTTTTTCTCCAGGATCCATTAGAAGTTTGTCTCCTTAGTCAGCAAGTAGGTATGGGGCGCTGCCAAGTTTGTGAAGGGGGGATAATCTTTCTATAGTACCCACCATTCCTAATAACACTTGAGCGTCCCTCATACTCTTTGGTGACTCCATTGCCACGATTGTATTCACTTTCCCATTCTGAGGCTTAATTTCAGCTGTTCAAATCTCATGTCCCAGGATTACTAGTTGTCTCTCTTGATGAAAGTACACTTGCTTCTCTTCAATATCAGATTAGATTCATGCAGCCATGTAGAGATCTCCCAGAGGTTCTAAAGTGTTCCTGAAGCATGTGACTGAAAAACAATGATGACGTTGAGGTATATCACCACACTCAATAGCTTAAGATCTCTAAAGATGCAATCAATTGCTTATTTTAAGGTTTTAAAGGCGTTATAGAGCCCCTTTAGCATCCTCGTGGGTTCAAAAAACCCTTGGCTGCTGTTAAGGCACATTTCTACTAATCCTCATGTGAGGTCCATTTGTCAATAGACGCTGGCTAGATCCATTAGAAAAGTATTTTAACAACCCAGGTGCTACAAAGCATCATTGATGCATGCAGCGGTTATGATTCCTTCTTGGTTATCTTGTTTAGGCGGCAGTAGACCATGATAACCCTATGGGTCCCTACTTCTTGCACATCAGCAACAAAGGAGATGCCCATGGGCTTTTAGATTGATGGATAGACCAGATTTGGATAGCTAGTTGAGCTCTTGTGTAATAACTGCATCCTCTGTCTTCAAAGTGAGGTAAGGTTTAGACTTGAAGGGGATGATAGAACTGGTGTCCATCTTATGACCTCCCCTTTGAATATGCCATAGTTGTTGGGAACGATGATGAAGGATCATTAACTTCAATCAAAAATTCATCCAACACTTTTTTATTCTTAGGGGTCACATCCTTAAACATGTAAATGTCAAAACCTCCTAATTCATGGACAAATTCAATATTTTGGCAACTGATTAGGCGGGACAGTTCTACAATTTGTCCCTTTTCAACTCAAATTGGTTAGATATTGATGTTCACCAAAACAAGGTTTAGTTCTCCAGAGTAGATTGTATAGATGAAACCTGGTAATACTCTGGGTTCTTGCTCTTAGATTTTGTCTTTACTGTACACTTTTAATATGGTGTCAGGCGAAGTCTTTACATTTATTGATAACGTCATTCTGCCTTGGTCACCTGTACAAATTTCTATGGTTTCACTTAACTTAAAAACCATTCCTCTGCGCTCACAGTAGCTAGTAGGTGATTTATATCTTTCTCTGTCAAGGTGTAACAAATGGGGTAGATCTATTGATCCATTTGACCTAGATGTATGCTGTTATCATGGTTTAAAGTCCTCATCCTTGAACACCAGGGGGATTTGATAGCTCAAGTGCTAATCATGCTAGTAGTGAAGTCGATCTTCACCTAAACTCCAGTAGAAACTGTGTCCCAATTAGGAGTTCATAAAGATCATTGTCCAATAATACTGCAGTTGCCGTCAGGACCATACGCCCAAAGCATAAAGGCAACGCAGAATAAGCTCCATAGGTTTAGGTAACATCTGGTCCTGCAGTGAGGTATTTCATATTATAGTCAAAGTTAAGAAAGAACTTGAGTTTCTTCAAGTGTTTATAGGAGAAAATATCACCTGGACCTCCGGTGTCCAGCACTTCCAAACTGCGCACCTTCTTGATGATTACTTCCACTTCTGTTATGCTTTTGCTGAAGGGATTTATAGTGGCCAGGACATCAGTAGCAGAACTCTCAAACTGCCTCAATGAAACATTTCCTATATTAGCTTGAAAGTGTCTTAGCCATCTGGTGACACATTTTTAAAGTTGGACAGACAAACTGCTCTCCTTCTCCATCAGAATTAAACACTTGGGTAGGCTTATTTGCTTGGCCAAATATGTATCACTAAATGCATATCTGTCAGTACCATGAACTCATAATCTAGCTGGTACAGCCACCGCGCTAAATGCCCCTAACATGTGGTAACTTGCACTAGTAAGTCTTATCAAAGTGGTTGTCCTCACCCTCAGTGTGGAGATCCACTCAGTTTATGGTGTTAAGTGTATCCTCTTTTAGAGGTTGATTCCTTTGTTTAAGCCATAACTAGTTGTTGAAATTCCATTTCAACTTTATTTTAGCCTTGTCTAGGGATGAACCTATCTTCTACCCAAGATGCTTTATCAGATTTGGTAATTATCTTAGGAACCCTTGCCAACTAATTTACTTAAATTAAGTTTGATTTGACTTTTGGTTAATTCAGTACGATTTTAGCTTTTAAGATGAATACCAAGTGAACAAGCGACACAGACTAACTTGGATGGATTAATTGATATATCATGAATAAAATATTTAATGGGAATGATGTAAAATGAATGATGGCATGGGTTAACTTTGACAGAGTGATCTTTAAGAAATGATAAACTAGCCAATGAGAACACGATGCTAATTGAATGGCAATAAAATCAATTCATTCTGAAACATTTTAAACATTTAAGGAACAATTCACTGAGAAAAAGCTTTAAAGCAATAGTCAAGGTGATGAAGCCAAAACATTACAATCTACCAAGGAATATAATTATAACCACTTTTTTGGAGGGATTGGTATGATTCACATGAATAGTTATCCTCTTATCTGGATAACGTTCTAATTATATACTATATATAATCGTAATACAGCCAAAATCATCCTCACATGTTTATAAAAACTATGGAATCAATGATGCATTTCTGCATCCATGCACTGCTGTACCTCTGGAGCAAGCAGTATTGCAGTTCCCTATATTATAATTGCTTTATATGATATCAGTCTGTTCAGATTGTTACTTATATCTTACCTGACAATCTTATAAATAATGTTAGTTTTTTATAAAAAAAATCATTTTGGCTAATTCTTATCTTCTTGGATAGGATGTAACAACCCTAGCGGGTTTTTATTTATTTTTCAAGGTTCCTCAGGGTGTAGGCATCTCTGGGTAATTACAATTGCTGTAGTGGCCTTCCAAGCCCCATGTACGCCTTTATGATGCTTGAAACCTCTGTGAGAGTACTGATGTAACTTGGGCTTTCAATTGGTGCAGACCTTTTAGTGAATGAGGTACTGGATGAGAACCAATTACAGATAGACTTGGGATAAATTAGGACAGATGCTGGGCCTCCAAGGGTGACATATCCAGATGGGTGTTGGAACACTCAGGTTGAGATGGCCAGATGGGTTGAGAATGCCAGCTCTGGGCGCTAATGATATTGTTGGTCAATTATTGGTAAAGTTGCTCTAGAGGAAACCCACAGTTGAGAAGTTGTGCTGCTCAAAAAATTGCATTAAAAGAAGATGAGCCTGCTAATGCTGCTGTGCATAGGGGTAATTAGTCTTCATACTATTTATTCTGGCACATCAGTGGTTATCTGAACCTTTTGGAAAATTTTAATTTATAAAAACTAATAGTCAGGATAAAATGAAGTGCTCATGTTAATGACACTTTTGACACTTAAGTTCTTGATGTGGCAAGCGTTTAGGCAGTTTGTTGATCTTCTCCTTGGTCTTTTCACCTTATCATTGGTGACATAAATAGCTTGATTGATTCATTGAGGGGTTTTTGTAGGTGTCATGGCCTTGTAATCATATTTTTATGTCCCTTGTACATCAAGAAGCGCCTCCTAAATTGATTTGAGGGACGCTGCGCTCAATACCGCCAGAGTTAAAATCATATTAAGATTAGTATGCATATCCAGGGAGCTTAGAAAACGGTTTTAATGGTTAGCAGACCAATGTTTTCTGGTGTTCCATAAATGCTGGGCCTTGAGGTAGTAGCAAGAAGTATAACTTATAAAGTTTTTTATCTTCCCCATCTTTATCAGAGGACTCCTGTTTTATATTTTGGACATATCAATTACTATTAAACTTGGAGAGTAAAATTTTCTTGACTTTAGTCCAAGAAATTCAGATCTTAAGATCGCGCTGAGGATTTCTTAAGCCTCATGGATTATGCACCCTTGTATGTGGTGAACCTTCTGGCAATTACTAGCACCACCCATGATAACTTCATACATCTGGGGAAAACCTGTAATTGTTACATCTTCAGGTGTGTACATGGTCTTTAAGTACAGTTTAAAGTTGAGATCCTCTTCAACAGGATCGTCATGCATCATGGTTAGCTGAGTACAAGGTCTGACCAGTTGTGGTACATTCCTTTGAGCAGTACACATAGGTGCCTCCATTTTAGTTATAGGTTGAGTAGAGGTAGGCTTTGGTACTGTACGCCTCAGTGCCTTCAAATCTATTATATTCTTGTCCATCACAAATAGCATATTGTCATGCTGTTTCAAGTGCTATCCATATTCATTAAGAGCACTGATAATTTTGCCTTTCTCTTTTTCAAGGAATTAAAGTCTCTCCTAAAAGTTCTTAAGCGTAGCTTCCAATTTGGCAATAACTGATGGTCCTCTCACAATAGGTAATAATGCAATTTGGGCTCTTCTAGAGGTCTTCTTGACTTGCTCAAGATCAGTGCATATATCTTGCACTTCAAATTCCAGGGTATGGATCTATAATGAAGTGTATCCTCCTCCTTCACCATAAGTTCAGAGGAAAACTCCCTGTGAAACATCTCCATATCTGCATCATCATTAACTTGCTCAGAAGAACTTTTGTGGTCATCAGTAGGGACTGATGGTGACACCCCAGTAGTGAGCACAAACGTCAGCTCACTGACCTCAGCTCACTTAAATTTAGAGGCTGACTCACCTCTCAGGGGTCTACTCCACACAGCTTAGGCACCAGACAACCTTTGCTAACATCAACTTGTTCTTATTAAGCAAATCCTCTTTCAATGCTTCCTCTTGTAGCATCAATTTCTTTGTTAAACTGTCTGCACCCATGGCGAACATCTTGACAACCTTAGACTTTTTCAACATGCGTTGGCCCTCAGGACTCAATGAGGACTTATAAACATCTTCCTTGGCGTTATCAGCACCAGGTTATCCTCAACAGAGAGTGTTTTCTTCTAAATTGGTCAATCCAAGATTGATTAACAATTACTACATCTTATACGACAAAAATTCATACAAAAGAATAGACTTAAGATTCTTTAAAAAGATTTTATTAATTTGAAATGTGAAGTATCTTATACTCCAAGGGAATTCAAGATAAAAATATTTGAGATATTGAGAAATAATTGGAAATAGGAGTTTTGATATGAGGATTTTCAAGATTCTCTAGTCAGACGTCTTTTAACTTCTGTTTTGGTAGATTCATCCATTTAAGATAGTTATTATAGCCACAAACTTTGTCTCATAGTGGTTACCCCTGAACCTGGATGTTCAGGGGCCTTTTTACTGGTCTTCATTACTTGATGTGGGACCATTGTACCTTCTTCTGATATTGGCTGATTACCAATTCTATTAACTTATGTTTAACATATGGTTCAAGCGATGGCGCTTCTACTATGCACCTTTCATTATGGTTTTAAGTAAATCTCAAAATTGGATGGTTGCCTGATTTTTAAAACTATTCTTCAAACCTTGGATGCTCATATCAGCATAATTTGGTTTTCTCATTGTTTTGTCATTGGCAGAATGCAAATTATCTTAGCACCAGAAAGGTATTTAAGGGGCTCAATTTTCTTAGGAAATTTTGGTGGCAACTTCATCTTCATCTAAAAACTCTTCTGAATCATGAGGGCAAAAAATATATCACATGACTTTTCCCATGTATTCTGAAATTTTTTTTATCTTACATGTGTCTATAAATGACCTCATTTGCCCCTACCCGTGGTGGGCTGATTGTTAGCACCTCCGCCAGTTTGGGGTTAATTTTACTCATTCCACTGGTTGAGGAATGACTTGGTACACAAGTTGTGGCCTCATTCACAACAGCTGGTATTCTGGGTCCATATCAGAGAGTGTCTCCAGGTTTTGAGTGAGCACCATGTAAGATAAAAAATCACTCACTTGTTTACTTATATCTGAAAACTATAATTGAAAGAAACTTGGTAAGAAATATTCTCGTTTTTGCCACAGTCTTATGGTATACTGATTGATTGAAAGCTTACTAGGATTATCTGGAATTATATGAATTTTTTGGTAGCTTGGGAAAATTTTCCCCAGTGAATTTGAGAACTTCTACTGATGCAGGCAAAGATAAAAACTGGTGATTTCTGTCCTAACAGCTTGTTACACTCTTTATAAAAACTAACTTAGTAAAATAACCCAATAAAGAGAATTAAATATATATATATATTGTTTATTGATTGATATGATTTTATTTGATTAAGTTAGGCACCAGTATTTATAACTTTAGGGTATCTTCTGGCGATACTTTGAGCACGCGATTTCCTCAGATAATATTTTCCAACTCAGTTTAGCCCAAGATCTGATACAACCATGGCCTTTTACTAGGACTATTGGTGGCAAAATACTCTTAAATCTGTCAGGTTTAAGTAAAAAATTGCAACATATATGTGCAAAATTGTCCAAGGTCAGCCAAATTTGAGTTTTGTCATACAGCTGATGAGATAGAATTACTAAAAAATTAGCATCAATTTTAAAGTTTGTCATATTTCTAATTAGGGTGTCATCAGGCCTCTTGATAGCACTAGGTAGTTCCATTCAGGCTATTCATGTACAAGTGATCATGCTGATTTTGAGCATCAATATAAAGATTTTTCCATAGGGCAGAAAACTGATTGCAATATTTATGACGGCAATCTTATAATTTTTAATAACCCATGGGTTTTTCAGAGCAAATTAAGATATTGATCCCAGGGCAATTTCTTGATTTAAAGTCATTTTTTCACACAGTTAATCTAATAATTGCCAAGTTTATTGTCAGGGTAATCAGCCAGATTTGACTGTTTTTGAAGGGTTTATTTTGAGTCAACCAACAGAATCTGACAATCCCCAATGGCACCCATTTTAATATGGCAAGCATGTCTACTGGAACCTGAACCCTGGTGACCCAAAATCCAAAATTCTAATGCATCACTTGAACAAAGATCTTTTTTATTGCTCAGAGAAAGCTATAATGCGACCTTTAGCTTTAAATGTATAAATCTTATTTTATTGCATCCTAAACTAATTTATAAGCTAATATTAAAATTTTCAAATTTTCACATTTAGTACTCCGCTAGTGTGCCAGGCTAACAGTATGACAACTTCTGACCCTTGTTCTTTTGCCTTCACCAGCTACCTTTCATTTCAAGTTTGCACAGCAACTCCTCACCACATCTCAGCCAACAACTTCACCCTTGGACAATTAACAACAGTAGCTGGCCTAAAGCCTACTCTCCTTTGCAGACTGGCTGTCCTGTTCATCTCTCTATATGTCAGGGTTAATCATCCTTAGTCCCTCATTGTTGTTAGCCAATCAGGTAAGTCCATGTGAGGTTTTTGTAGCTCCAGGTGTTTGAATGGTGGTGCTGACCACTCTGGGGCTTCTTTACACCTGGATACTCTAATATTATCCAAAATATCAAGGCTAAAACTCAAACTTAACAATTAAAAGTTAGTCAAAAAAGGTCCTTTATTGAGAGGGAATTGGGGTATTTATGCTTAGGTGACAAATCCCAAATAATTTCTTGTATATTAATTAATATTGGCATCGCTCACCAGCAAATATTTTTTAAATTATCCTTGGCATTAAAAGCAAGCAACTATAAATCTGATTATAATTGGCACGAATTGCTGGTAAATTTTACTAAAAATACATAATATAAAATGATCAATTATCCTTGGAAACAATTACATATGATCAAAATAAAATGGTATTGGCAATTTGACCCAATAATAAGAAAGGCAGCCATTAAAATAGCTAAGATCGTCCAACAGAGGAGATATTTTGGAACTTGAAACCTTAAAGTCAAAACACCAAAAAAGCTAAATCAATTGGCAGCTATGGCCAAATTTATATTTTGCACTATTGGAATCTACCAAAAGAAATATATTCTGGTTAATATCTCAGCAAGAGCCTATTCCCTTAAGATCCATGGTAGGAGCGGCATTACAAGGACAAAATAACTAAGATGGTGTATCTAAAGCATTAGCGCTTGACCACCTTTTAGAGCTTATCTTTATAATTATAAATCCAAAAATCTTTCTTAACTGCATTATATCTATAAAAACGGTCAGTATGGTACTGATACCTATGTGAGCTAGGTCATTTATTTTAGGGTTCATAACATTATTGTCTAGCTTTAAGTTAAAATATTGCGGACCAGTAGTTTATCACTAAAATACAATAAAAATTACTTTTAGTCTTATTATAAAGTATATGAAAATAATTCATTTATTAATACACTATGGAAATTATAGCCTTAGTAAACACGTTCTCTGTTAATCTGCGTTGTCTAAATGGCAATAAAAATTGATAATTCTTATAATCAGCCATAAGCTTTAGAATAGAGGTTACTAGAATTCTTATGATTGGCCATAAGCCCAAGAAAAGAATTATAATTATTTTTAATACTGACTATAAGATATAAAGCAGAAAGTACTAGAGTAATATGAATAACTAAAAGCTTTAAATTAAACATGTGAATTCCTAAAATTTTGTTACAAGCTCTAGAACAGTAAACATGAGAACTTAAGAATGGCCACAAGCTATAGAGCAGAAAGCATGAGAATTATTATGATTAACCTTAATCTTGAGAAGATAAAAATTCAAGAACTCTCATAATTTGATACATTCTTAAAAACAAAACATAATAATTCTTAAAATCAGCCAAAAGCTCAAGAATACAAAATATGAGAATCTTAAGATTGGAAAAGACTATAGAATAGAAAATATGAAATTTTTATGATCCATCCAAAATGTGTTAACAGTCAGTTTTATCCTTGACAAGGTCCTATGATTGTTTGGTAAGTTTTAGATATATTGTGAGGACAATTTTTTACTCAGCTAAGATAACAATTTATACAGACCTATTAACATATACATACAACTTTTTTGAACCTAAAAATAAGATACATAGAGCCAGCTATAGTTTTTGGGCAGAGATTATGAAAGCTTAACTATGATAGTATTAAAAAAGCTAACAATGTTATAACCTATTGGTATGGGAAAAAGATTTTTAGACCCAAGCTTACCAGACAAGATTAAAGTAACATAGGGATATAGCTAGATAGTAGACTGTAGATTTGGGTGCTCTAGTTTGAATTTCTTTACAATAGCATCACCTTTTGCACAATAGTAAAATCCTATAAAATTTTATTTTGACTCCAATTATAAGCTTTTGACAGCAAAGGCGGTAGTAAGTTAAGCAAAAGCAATAGCTATAAAATTAGAGTGCAAAAAAGAGGATCATGGAAGGTTTTCTTATAATCATCAGTTATAAAGATCAAGCAGGCTGAATCATGAAGAGCAATTTGAAACCAGCAACCCATGCAACTGTTAATAGATATTGACAGAAAAATTGAACCAAAACACATACAAAACTGAGACAGAAGGAGGGAAATAACAAGTTGAGAAGTGCGAAATTTTAAAGAATTTAGCCTAGTGCAATCATTAATCAAATTGTGGTGTCAATAAAACTGGTAATCTATTGGCATGAAAATTTATTTGGCAACCTAGTCATATCAAATTTTCAATTCAGTTAATTAAAAAAGTTTTTAAGTAAAACAATAGATTTAACACTGAATAAAATGGTAAAAATTGCAAGGACAAAAGTTTATTTTGAGGACTTCATTATAGTATCCTACCATCTAGTACTAAAAAAAATTATAGTATCCTTGAATAACAAGGAAGCTTAAAAAAGTTCAGACAACTTGCATGAATTTAAAAGCTAACTGGCCATTAAAAAAATCCACAATAAAAATCCTCTACCTTATAATAAAAGTGCAGTATGTCAAATTTGACCATTTGTAATCACTTTATATTTGTTGTCTGAAAACTTTTTAATGTTCTTAAGTATTTTCCCATTTTTCAGGTGCCAGGAGTGTTTTCTTGACATGTTAGGCTATGGCCACCTTCTATAAATGGACTTAGAGAGATAATGGCTCTAAGAAGCCTTTGATGGAACTTTGCCTTAGTTACCTAGACTTTCTATATGGTTAGTTTATATAATTATATCACCATCTATAACTTAGAGTAGCACAAAATTTGATATCAGGTTAGTAAAGATGTATATTGCATATGAGGTTATCTAAAAAGGAATTAGCTAGAAAGTGCTGCAATAAACAGTTAGGATTCAAGCGGGTTTACATAATGAGACATGCGCTAAATAGGATCTTAAGGATTATAGTGGGCTATATCTCATGGATAGAAGAGCGTATAGACATAAGCGTTTGGCTAGGTTGAAGTCTAGGAAAGGGTGAGTTGCATGAGCCATTAGAGCTATAGGAAATTAAAGTCTAAAACTGTTATTGTTACTGAGGTCCTAATTAAAAGGGATATCTTTTATTGACTTAAATACCAGAAAATTAAGATACAATAACAATATTGCATTTTATGGGAATAAAGCCTGCTACCTGTATAGCTATTAGGGTGTGAAGATTAAAATAAATTGTAGCTGAAAAGTCTAAACCACAAAAAAGCTCAAATACATTTACCTCAGAGTTAATCAAAGGTTTTTAAGTTCAGTATGTGCAGAATTGTAGGCTTACCTCAAGCTAGATTATAAACACATGTAGGATTTTGGATAAGAGGGGAGGCATGCTTTACAAATGATGAGGAAGTGACATTTAGACATGCGCAGAACCACTCTGCTATAGGTTGGTAAAGATCATAAGTGACCCCTTCTTCTAACTAATTATTAAATTACCTTCTCCTTTACTTTTTTTACAATAACCTTTCTATAAGGTTTTTGGGAACTGAAGGAGCAAATCCAACCTGGCCTTTATTGTCAGGGTTCCAAAGCCCCCAACAAGTTAATAGGCCATTAAGGGCTTGTAAAGCTAATAAAGGAAAAGAGATAGTCTAGAAATGTGCTTTAATAAAATAAGCTGTGAGGTATTTATATGGCCTTGAGGCTATAATTGGAATTAATAAGGGAGAAATTGGAATAGGGAAAAAAGTCAGTATTGGTTGCCAATCAAGATAAAAAATATAAATATTAATACAAGGGGAGTGGGACCATCCTCACATAATTTGCTAGTGATCCCAAAAGGTGAGCTAATTGGATTTGACATTGGATAGTAATTCACAGCAAACCCAATTGAATTGTTTGCCATCCTTAGCATTTAGTTGCCAGTGTTGAGTAAAAATTAAACAAATATTTATTGAGGCCAATCCATAATACTTCAGATCAGGCTCAACCCAAGTTAATGGGTAACTCAATATGGCATCCACCTGTAAGTGGGTCGCAACCCCTAGTTGGTGCTTCCCTCAATAAAGGGAGAATTTAGACAGAGCCCCCTACAAGCCTTGACTAGGGGTCAGAGCCAAGGCAGGGCCATCAGCGTAGAGCCAGCATTGGGATTAACACCCAGCATCAGCGCAGGGGCCAGCATTAGAGGAGGTCCCAGCATCAGGATTAATACCTGGCATTGGTGCTGAGGCCAGCATTGGTAGGAGGTCCCAGCATCAGGATTGACACTCAGCACCGGTTCTGGGGCTGGCATTGGCATAAGAGCCAGCATTGTAGATGATGCCTGGCATTGGCGCTGGATCTGGAATTGGCGCTAAAGTTGGCATTGGGAAGAAGTCCCAGCATTAGTGATGACAAGCCAGTAACCTGGGCTTAGCTGCCCAAGCTAGTTTTGGGGGCCCTTAGTCCCCCCTCATCCTGGCTTGCCCTCTTGGGATCAGGGGCTAGAGTAAGCCTCAGGACAAAGGCCCTTGGCAGTGACTGCCCTCCTCCTTCCTGATTTAGCTCTCGCTGAGAACTAGGGGCACCACATAGTGAGCATCACTGTCAGGAACTTGGTGGAGCAACTCCAACTGGCCCATTATTGTCAGGGCTCCGAAGCCCCCAGCAAGTTAATAGTCCATTAAGGCCTTAGGTAAAAATAAAAAAGAAAAAGAGATAGGCGAGAAAAGGTGCTTGTTGAAATAAAACATGAGGTATTCATATGATCTCAAGGCTAGAATTAAAATTGGGAAGGGAGGAATCAGAATAGGGAGTGTTGGCTTTGGTTGCTAATCAAGATAAATAATATAAATATTATTACAAGGGGAACGGGACCATCCTCAGAACAATTTTCCAGTAATCATAAAAGGGTGAAATAATTGAATTTCACATCAGTGGAATTCTCCATGAACCCAATTGAATTATTTGGCATCCTTGGCATCTAGTCAACGGTGTTGAGTATAAATTTAATAAATATTTATCAGGACCAATCCCCAATGCTTCAGATTAAGCTCACCCAAGTTAATGGAGAGCCCAATATGGCATCCACCCGTAGGCAGGTCACAACCCTTAGTTGTTCATTCCCAAAATAAATGGAGAATTTTGACAAGGTTTAAAATGTGTATTTTTTGGGAATCTAATAACTTCCTATCACTTAAAAATTCACAATATTTTGTAAAAAGGATTTATACATCCATGATTCTACTTTTTCCCTTAGATAACAATGTAAATTAAAATCTATAGGTATTAGAACATTCTTTTTTGTTGGTCCCTTAGGGTCCTTTAGATGCTAATATGAAATTTCTTCTTGCAATAATACCTGGAAGAACGCTGCTACCCAATCTTATTGAGAAAACTTTCTGCATTAAATACATGATATTTTAATGGAATTTTGTTGGCTTAACTTTGAAATATAAAAATCTCCTCAAACTAATTACTTTTCATACTAAGTTTAAAAAAATGCGTTACATCTATAGAGTGAGTGCTAAGTTAATGATCTCTTAATGCATGTGCTCATCATTATCAAGGACGCGTTTAGGCATTTAATACCCTTGTGACTTTATACATTCTGCTTTAAATCTTTTAGGAGTTGTCAGATTTAAATTTTAGTTCCTCCAATTCCAATGATTTTTTGAACTATCCTTGAACCAAGTAAAATTCTTATCTTTGATCAGTTATGGTAGGCAATGGTATCTGTTTTCAAATTTAGTTGAAAAGAGGATTACCTCTTACTGAACTGTAGATTGTATATTATTATAAATAATAACTATAAGTTGACTGATTACTGAAGAAAGCATATAACATTTTCCATTAACACATAATCCTTTATTTTCACCCCATACTATGATCTATATGATGCGCAGTGTGCTTACATTTGTTGTAAAGTCATGGTGTGTTTTCAGATGGCTTCCAAGGTTAATAAGTTAGAAAAAATCTACGCAGTAGTGATCCAGTGTGGGTTTCTTCACAGATCCTTACTACAAAGAGAAAATTATATAATAGGAGTATGGAATAGAAAATGGACCCTTGTATGTGGATCGTGTGTTTTAGGTATAAACTATTTAACATACTTCAGGTATGTGGCTGGAGAAGTCGACTACCTTTGTATGTCAGTTTGAAGTGGTGATACAAGTCAATGAAGTAGTAACGTTGCAAACCATGCTTACATGATTTTAAAGTCTAAAATATTCCAAAATGCTTTAATATTGTATTTAAAACAGTTGAGTATATGCTATTTATTTAATATTTGCTTTCACATGTTTCTAAATCCTATCCATGCCTAACCATCCCATGCTTCAACCATTAACAGGGGATTCTTCTCTTCCAACTTAGTAACAAAAAGCCTTAAACTTTAATTAATGAAGGTGCTTGATATAATTCTGACACCACAGTTTGCATAACCTTTTATCCATCCATGCACTAATAGATATTACATCTTTTAATTGAAAACTTTAAGGTAATGTAAATATTCTCAAAATTTTCAACTTAAAGATTAACTGTTTCTTTTGGTTATATACTTAGTTAAGCTCTAATTAAGTACTGGTGTTTTGATTATAATTCAAGACAGCTTAAAAGTCTTTTAATATCTATTTTAAGGACTTTTATTGGCACAGTGTAGTTGTAGCTATAAAGTATGCAGTGATTCCCCCTAGGATGTAAATATAGTTTTAGTTTTTTTATAAGGTCCAGCCGTCAGGAAGAACCAGTTCAGGAGTGACACATAATAGAACATTCCTTAGGCATTCTATAAACTTGTCTAATAAGCAATTTGCCTCTCTCTAAGAATTTTCCTTATCATCAGATGTAACTTTTATTAATTTCTTAGTGCAAAAGTTTCATGAGCTGACCTCTTTTTTTGGGGTTTCACCAAAAAAATAAGTAATAAAATTGTTGGTGCCCAGAGCAGTAGGGAACAGAAGTTGTGAGTTGTCTTTGGTATGGCTTTGCTTATTAGAATGGCTGGAGAGAGGTGATGGTGTAGCACTTACACTCCTTTAGGGTCCAGATTCTATGCACTATCTTGGGTTATGATACTAATTATCACAACTATGCAAAAAAGTAAAATTAAATATTAAATCGGTTGGAAAATATTTATTAATTTTTATTTGTTATTGCTCCTGATAATATAGAAGTGGCTATGTGTCCTGTGGTGGATAGGGAACTCAAATCCTCTTTGTTAAGGATCTTCACTTCCCATCCAGTATGGGGTTCATGCTGCATCACTTTCTTTAATTGACTTCAGGATTGCCGTCCTTCCTCGTGCAAGGGCGTCCAAAATGGCGGCCTCTGGTGTCAAGATGAAGTCTCATCCAAAAACAATTCCTAAATCTCCTTCATTAGCCTTGCCTTCTTAAGGGCAGAGGCTCATTTGGCGACAAACTAATTAGATGATAGAAATCTCAACCCCAGAGGAAGACTTAAACCGTTTATAGGTCTGATCATAAAATAATTTAGGCTGTCCTTTAGTATAAACACTGGAAAAGACTCTCTCAAGATCATGGAGGAGGGGGACATAATGGCGCAGGAACCTAGCATATATGCAGCTGACAACTTTGTCTTGAATAACGCCAGCAATGGAGTATTAAGAGCTATCCTTATAAAGTAAGCTCTAAGGGCCTGACCAGGAGGTGTCCAACTTATTAGGATGATTACCAGGGCGATGGTGGTAGTTATCACAAGGTCTCCAATATTGAACAAGGGAAAAGCGTGAGGTTTGGCGTTAAATCGCATAGTCTCCCTGGTGTTTGTTGAGACAAGCCCTATGGTGGCAACGCTTGTAGCCTGATTTTTTATTAGCTTGTGCCCTCTTAGTCAACTCAGCAGTATCAGGAAAGACGGAGTCCAATAAAGGCTGGACGCTACTAGGCAGTCAGGGCTCCCTACTATAAAGGGCGTTGGGATTTTTGCCCATATTCCAGCCTGCTAGATTACCTGGTATTGCCAGGGGAAAATTCCCTAAGGCGAAGTGAATCGGAAATTAGTTGGCCCAAGTTGTAGAGTACCTACGTTTGGGGGGTTTTTGGGATATTCGCCTAGTCATATCCATTGAGGATCAATCTGGAAGAATACTTAAGATCCCATCAGGCAGAGTTACCAACGAAATAGGGGCATCTGATACTGATTAACTATCAGGTGTACCAATTGGGATCAGTCAGGTTTCATCACCAACTGATTGGGAATGTATGGTGAGTTGTGAGGCGAGTGATGCCGCCTGCAACTAGCGAATCAATTAGTTGGTGAAGTGACCTGCCATAATGGGTAAAAAGTCCCATTACCTAAGCAGGTTACTAGCCAAATATGGTTTGTTTGCTTGGATCGAGAGGAAAATGGAAGGGACATGCTTTCTGACTCTTTTTCATTTGAGGTCTTGAGGATGTCCAATGATGGAATCCTAGCCAAGATGGGGAAGACCATCGCTGATGAGACGAGGATGGATGAATTAACGTCAATGGCTGCCATTTCATCAAAGAGGTGTCAACTGAGGGTTAGACAGCCAAATTCCCCACTATATATATTCCCTAGGATTTACTATAATAAAAACATTATTTATGAGAACAGTAATATTATCAATTTGGTATATAGTTAGACTATCAGCTTCTATTGTGTTGTTCTGTCTCAAGGATATTATTGCAGAGGGCAATAATTGGAAGACTATCAGAGAGAAGAATAAAGATTCAAGCGGGATCTAAAGAAGAAGGAGCCACAATTAGGGATAGCTGCCAACTGTGTATTGGGCAAAGAAGACTGTCACCGGGGTATCTCAGCAAAGATCAGGTGGACAAGAGCATAGGGAACGAATTCCTACAAGTATGACTTCATGAGTATTTAATTGGGAATACTGACTGATCGTTGGGCCAATTAATAATATATATTAAACTATGGATAATAGTCTCCATACTATTATCAATTAATAATTCATTCTATACAATGCAATAAAGTTTACAAAGAAACTGAACCTGTGCAGTAAAAAGGTTACTGGGTTGCTTGCCAACAACAACCACCAATAAATTTTTACAAAGGTCCTGATTGGGGACATTTTAATCACTCTTTGGTAGCTGATCTAATAGGCTTATAAGGGGGATGAAGGTAATATTCATTAGATGGGATCCATGGTGGCCATCTTGCAGAGAATAGAAACTAGGGTGCCATTTAAATGCTCCACTGCACAATAAGTAGAAGGTTTATAAGGTGCAGTGAAGTGCTGGATAGTACTAAATTGCGTGGTCATCTTTTGGACAAATTGGGAGGTAAAGTTCAACCCATTGTCTGAGAGCAGAACTATGGGGCACCCATGGCCGAAAATGGAGCAAAACAAAATAAGGCAGTGGCCTTAGCAGTAATGGCAGGAACTGATATGCCCTCAATCCACTTTTTGAGATGGTCAAAAGATAGTATGATGTAGCAGTGACCATGGAGGCTAATGGATAGGTCCCTACAACATCCACACTAACAATGCTAAATGGCATAGCAGGGTATAATTTCATGCTGATATTGAGGGTTTGGATGATCCTAGGTTCTGCACATCAAGCAGGCATATACATCCTGGATAGTTTCAAGCATTCAATCCTGATAGCGGTGTTTTTTAGCCACTTGTAGCTTTCTTGACTGCCCTGTGTCACACTTTCAAAGTCTTTGAGGATGGTTTCATTTCAGGAGGAGGGTCATATGTATGGCAGCTATTTTACGCCTACTTGTTTTTATAACGTGACATCTTATATCTGGGTGTTTTCTGCCATCATCTGTAACCTCTTAACTGTTTCTGTGGTTTCCAATTCCCAATGTTTCAGACATATAATTAAAACATATAAGTGGTCTTCCCCAGAAAACAATACCACAAGTTCTAACATACTGGGTAACCCATCCACGTTTTAATGAGTCATGCCCACCTGATGCATGATAGTAAATTTTAGCTTTTTAATCCGGTGAGCTCACCTGGCCAATCAATCATTGGGATATAGCATCTATTGAATCCACCTTAATGAAGTTAATCAGTGACAACGGTGTTATGGTTCTCATATAAGTATAGTTAGAAGTGCTTTACCACTATCAATAAAGCTAATCAATCAGATTTAGTGACAGTGTAACTCCATTCAGCTTTTGTCAGGTTCTTGCTGAAATAGGCCACATGTCAGTCTACTTGCTGTTCATCTAGTTGTGCTTGAATTGCCCCTACAGCCATGTCACTGGCGCCAGTAAGTAGCACAAAGGTTTGATCAAAGTTTTAATTTGTTAAATTTAAGGATAGTTCACTTATTAATTGAAACCCTACTTCTACAAGAAGGAAGAAATTTGGTTAATATATCCTTATTTTTCACCAAGTGTCTTACGGTATTCCTAACATTTAGGAAGCATAAGGGCTAAAACAACATCTGACACTTCTTTTTCTTCTCTGGAAATAATGTTTTTGGGAAATTTGGAACTTTTCCTTATGCTGGTAAAGGTACAAGCCTTAATCTCTTTTTTTAATGGCTTGCCTAAAATCTAGTAGAAACTTAACATTTTGATAGTGTTGCCAAAATGTGTAAGATATAAGAATAATAGATGATGTTAAGACCAGATGATAAGTAAATTTCTTATTTGTTGGCAAGGCGCTAGTTTTTTATACCTCTCATGCATCTCCTAACCATACTAATATTATAGTTGAGTTCATCCATACCATTTCAAGCCTCTACTGATCATGACAATGGTTATTAAGAAACTCACAAGCTAATTTTGTCCTTGAATTGACTTGATGATAATTGTTTCAGCCCAATTAAAGGCAATTTTACTAAATAATTGGGAGGATTTTAAGCTTTATATTACCACCTCAGAGGAGTATACTTGCTTTGCAATCAGCATGATCTGAGCTTCATCATAGAGATGACAAAATACAGATAATAGGGAAAATAGATAATTGCAGCAACTATTGACATATCCCAAATTGGGACATTATCAAGCTTCTTGCTAGCACTAGATACTCCCTATGCGGACTGTCCATTTTTAAGTGCTATCATGCCAAATTATAAAGATCAACATACAAAATCATGTCAGTGTATTATTCTTAATGCATCAATTAATTAGGTGCATTTAGGTTAATGCTGTGATACACACATGTTGCACCCAAGTGGACCCCAATAATCAGGAATATTTTTTCTTATGTCATAGCTAATGATAGCTATGATAACTGTGAAGTATGCGAGCTACACAAGGTGTTTTTGAGGTAACTAATATATCAAATTATGCTGATAACTTTGAAAGATCAAGGAATCTATTAATGGTAGTAATATATCAGCATTAATGGTTTTCTCAGAGGGATTACTGTTTGAGTCAACCATCAAAATTTAACTTAATGCCCACTTAAACAGAATATAAGCCCCGCGTCTTTCAATTTCTCCTCAATATCTGTTAACAGTTCAGCCTCCACTTATCACCATTATGTCAAAAAAATTAGTCCTGAGCATGAAGGAATTTTGCATTTGTCGTGTACAATGAGGATGCAGCCTGTATTAGTTTTATTTGAGAACCTGAGTTAAGTCAATTACTTTATTTACCAACTTTGGTCACCTCTATTAGGCCAGATACTATTATCAAGGAAGAAAACACACAAGCTGAGGAAAATGTCATAAGATCTATAGGATTTGAACTTTGTTCACAATCTTTTTTGGATTTCCAAGAAGGAGTATTTGATCATATCATCAATCATGAAGAAAATTTTTTAGAATTCTTTTTTGGGATAGGGATCTCCTAGCAGAGTATATCTTTGTCCTCCAGTTTTTCATATTGCCTTGGCCTATTAGCAAGCTTAGGATCCTCAAACAACTCTAACCAATGACAATCTCTTTAAGGGACTAGGACCAAAGTTTAAATGTCTTTTCAGACCTGTTCAAAGAATGTTGAATGAAGATCCACTATCTGGTCATAAGATTTGCTTCAAGCCAAAGAGTATATGGAGGGGGTGCTTGATTTTTAGTCAGTTGCCCTGATGACATTTCAAATATGCTTCTTTGCTAATTAAAAATACCCACAATGTTCATGACATCCAGTTTTTATTTGGCTGTTATATCAGCCTTTCAAGACCTACACAATTATATCACTGACAATTATCTTCGCAGGATGGCCTTGATCAGCCATCTTATGCATATTTATCCTGAGTTGATGCCTTCTGACTGATTACTGCATGTGACACCTCTTATCAAGTAATGAAAGTCTTAAGTTTATCATTTTGTTTTTTAACTCTGGAGGCTTAACAGTACCAAACTAACTTACTCATAGATTGTCTTCTACTGGGATTTGCTTTCTGCATAAATGCAGCCTCAATCAAATTATAATCAATAAGTTTTATACCTTCATTAACTATTATCCGCTGGTAATCCACTGCTACCAGAATTTGACGCAGTTCATTTTATATAGCATGGCTTTAATTCTTATCTCTTAACGTTTGTACAGTGAAGATTTGACACATTCAGATGAAAGATCAAAGCTTAATTCCCCTCCCCTCTTCAAAAACAATCAAAAATCTTCATATTATATATATCTTTTTATTAGTTCATATTCTTTTAAATATATTACTTAATCTTTTATCAATTATTTATTTATTATTTATTAATTTTTCTTTTAGTTAATATAGATCTCTTTTTTTCCTTTACCATGTATTTATTTTTCCATTTATTATTCTTTCTTTTATTGGTTGGCCATTTATTGAATCTTCTCATAAATTTTGCATGGACGCGGTTATATATTTTTATGGCCAGTCATAACATCCTTAATTGTAAAAATAAAACTTGAGGTTTTTTATAGTCTCAGATAGGCTTACTCAGATACAGTTTAGCTTCTGTAATTGGCTCAATCTGAGAGTATTGCCAAGAAGCTCAAAAATTCATACTTTAAACTCATTTAACTCACAGTAATTTTTTATCCTTTTCATGGCAGGCTTTTATAGCAACACTGTTATCAAAGGCTTAAGCTTGCAACTTGCTCATTTTATTTTCATGTTTCTCAACTTATTTAAATAGTTATTTTCCCTAGGATTCTCCATGATTGAGTATAACATCAATGGTAGTGCACGGTGCCTTCCATATAACAACTGGAAATGTGACATTCAAGTAGCTGAGTATTAAGAGATGTTATAAGAAAACATGCCTGAACATAGATAAATAATCAATTTGAACAGTTTTTCAAGGTAATTTTTGAATATGTTTAATAATATCCATTAAAATATTGAACCATCCCATTGGTATCAGGATGATAAGGTGCAGAAAGCACACCTCTTATTACCATTAAATAATTGAGCTTGGTAATGAAATTGGCAGTAAAATTTCTTCTGTTAATGGTCAATAAAGACTGAGGACACCCATGTTTGCAAAGAACATATCAAGGAAAATATTACTAGATGTTGCTGTTTCTACTTCCTGAATAGCCTTGCTTTGAAACACTTGGTCAAGTGGTTGATAGCAACAATGATGTACTTGGCCTTTAAGTTATTAGTAAGGAGAGGTCTGACAACATCAATAGACTCAGCATGCAATCAAAGTTGGGCTTAACAAGCTGATAAGAAGTGTCTCTCCAAATGGTTTTCCCCTTACACTATGCACAGCACTCTAGCATTTTCTAATTGTCAAAATGCATTACTGTCAGTAGTAATGTCGCATAAGGTGATCCTTTGTCTTCTTAAAACCAATGTGCCATATGGCCTTGTGGGCAGCCATCATGGTGTGTTTATGCTAATGATCACATAAAATATAAACATTTTCCCTCAAATCATTTTATACAGCATCCCATTCTTAATTATGGTGTCCTTCCATAGATCTGATATGGCTTTTTTAATTAAATTTAAGTTCATCCTGGAATTTGCCAATAATCATCTTTTAAATAATCTGTTGGTGTCCAAACTAAGCATGGCAATAGTGGGTAACCAGGATAAGCAGTTGGCGTTTTTTATGCTTCACCCTGTACAATGCTTTTATTGTGAAATTATAATATGAAGCTTCAACGCCAATGAGCTAATCAGCCCTCAGATTCTTTCAAGTTAATCATCCATCCTAGGGATGCATGTTCAATAACAATGTTAATATGAGTGCCATGTTGATGAATATAAATTTGCTTGTAAGTATATATGACCACTAAGAATTCCAGTTCTGTCACCATGTAGTCTATCTTGTGAACATTTGGTATAAAAAGGCAAAGAAGACAAGATGCAGTTTATACTCCACTATTTTAGACAACACAGCTCCAAATTTTGTAAGTGAGGCATTGGTTTGAATAATAATTTCATGATTGAAGTCTGGATATCAAATCTTGAGCCACTAGTAGCGTCAATCAAAGCTGATCAAATGCCACTTGGTAATCTTGATTCCAATCAGATGAGACCTTATCTTCAAAAAAATGGAGCAGTGGCTACCACAATTTTCATGAAATTAGCAATAAATGAATCATAATACCCAATCATGTCAAAGAAAACTTAATATAAAGCTTCAACTTAGTCTGATTCTTTTTGTATATTGCATCTAGCTTGGACGGCTGTGGTCAGAGGTCCTTCCTTATTTATCACAAAGCCAAAGTATTTGAGTTGATCCTTAAAAATGCTCTAACTGGGCTTGCTTTCTCAAATATCAGCCAATGACTTTTTAAAAACTAACTATATGTGTTTCAAGTGGGCATTAAAATTGTGACTGAACACATTAAAGTCATCAAGGTACACTAGTACACATGACAACTTTAAATCTCCCATGATCGTGTCCATGGCTCTTGGAGTGTAGCTGGGGCATTACATAGTCCTTGCGGCATTCTTATCAGATGAAATGTACCCTCTTTTGTAATATTGTGCATTTTTTGCTCTCTTTTTTTGGGCATATCAATTTACCAATATATACTTATGAGGTCTATTGCCACGAAGTTTTAGCATCACCCTAGTTTAAACAAAGGTTGTCATTTTGTGGAAGGGTATACAAGGCCTTTTTTGTAATATTGTTCAGAATACAGTAATCTATGACAACCCAATTACTTAAATCTTCTTCTTTACTATAAAGATTAGCGTAGCCCAAGGTTTTTTTTGAAGGGCTACCATGGCGTGATTAAAAAGCTCTTTAATTTTCTTTAAGACAACTTTTTCTGCTGCCCTTAAATGTCTAATTAGGCATAAATTAATTTTATCATGATCAACAGTATTGATAGTTTACATTCCTAGCACAACAAGACAACCTAATTTTTCAAAAGTTTTCCCAGTATATAGAGCATAACTCCTGAACTTGACCATTCTCTGGATTAGTGATGTTAATTCAGAAATTTTGACCAGATTGTTAATGCCAGTTGTTCTTTATAAAGAGGCCCTTGTTTCGTCAAAAGTTTAAAAATTTTAATATGACTGAATTTCCGTTGTAAGAAAAAGTTGCAAGATACAATTGTATGATGCCTCTTAATAGTGATGAGCCAATTTTGTAGGTTTGCACGTATGTTAAGGACTTCTTTTATATCCAGTTTTAGCATTAGAAGCAATATTGGGATTAGATTGTGATCTAGACCATAGTTGAAATATCTCACCATAAAGTCCTTTTGGAACTTTTATGGTCAGCCCAGTAGGGATAACTACTTGAGTTTCAAGAAGTACATTAGCTTGCTGATTTAATTACAGAGGTTTCATTTTAACTTGCGGTTTTGCATTGATAAGGATGTAATCTTTGAGCGAGATTTAATGTACTCAATTGAGATTAATCCATCCTATAGGGCATATTTTAGGATAGGTTGGGTTTCTTCTTCTTGTACTTCTCATTTTTGTTATAATATAGTGGAATATTCTGCCAATGATGGTGAGACTGTCCTCTTTACAATTTGTAACAACAGCAAAACTTCTCTGAAAATGGTATCATTCAAGATATTGTAGTTTGTAACTAGCAGTATTATGTCATGTGCAGTTACTATGATGGATTTGAAACGCTAAAGTAGGGTACTACGTGACCCAAGCAACTTAGTTTTATGCGCTCCTTCTGTGCCACACTTTTGACAGTGGGCAACATTAGCATTATCCTCAGCTTCTTGACCAATTTTTCACTGATGGTGTTATTAGGAGCTCAGTTATCAATGATATCCCATACCCAAATTTTGTTCTTGGTACTTAAACATTTTTACATTCATAACAAGTTTTAAAATTGTTTATTGTATGTATATTATGATGGTTGCCCAATGCAAAGTGTGACTTCAGACTCAAGCAGAGATATGATGTGTTATTTGTCAAAGTCTTCATCAGAAAGGCCACTGCACATTGTGGATTGAAGGCAGATCAGTGGAACATATGGTGAGGCAGTCATACCTTTGATCAAAACTATTTTGCATATGGTCTAGACACTTCATCCTAGGATTCTTTGGTAGTTTCTAAAAGACTTAAACTCTTTTTCTTTAGCCTGAACAGTAACTATATGGACATTATTAGCCACGCTATGATGTAGGTTATCTCCTTCCACCTCATCAGCCATAAAGAGTTTGTAAGGTCAAGGGGAGTGTTTTGTAGAGCATTGGTGGGATTAGAGCATTCCGCCTCTACCTCACCTAATCTTTTCCCGCCTTCAATTCTTTTTTGATCTTTATGGCCACATTTAACCTTGGTTTATAATTTGTCTCTCGGTAGCATTGGCTGTAAAAATTCTTTTTTTGGTCACAAGTATGGCAAGTAATTAGATTTGTTGCTGATCCATATTTTAGTTTGTAAAGCAGGAATTATCTCTTTGGTTAGCCAAGTTGTTATTTTTGGGCCTGAGAATCAAAATCTTTGTTAATTTTTTGGCTGATTAGGATCTTCAAACTTCTTTTGCAGTATCTCAAGTAACCCATAAATTCTTGAGTTCTTATGCTATGATTTAAGGCGGTATCATCACTTGGTGTAGATCACATTAAGGCTTTACTGCATGCTACAGGGTGATCTTCACGTCAAAATTGACCATTGCATTGGACCTGATTAATACTTGAGCTTTGTAATAGAAGCTATCAGAAAATTCTTTAATATCCTCATTCCGTTAAAACTCCTGTAAGAAGTTCAGCTTTATTATACAGTATTCTTTCAGGCCCTCTGAATTTTTATATGACTGTATTTTTGGTGTTTGCATAAGACCATCTGTCATTTAAATAAGGCATAACAAGGCCACAGATAAACATTCTAGTAAGTTGATCAACGCTAACACCTTTAAATGGTCTGATGCCCCTCACATTGCCATCTCAAATACTTTATGGAGCATGTGAATGTACCCATCTCTTTCAAATTTCAGCAAATTTAAGGGTTCAAAATCACCATAGCCTGATCCTGGCAAAGGTATCGCACTTCATCTAGTGCTAGAATGCCCTGAAAATTCAAAAATCAAAATTGGCCCACGTTACTGACAGGTATTATCTGGAGTCTGAATTAAAGCCAAGATTTAGAACATAAAATGGATTCCTTAAAAGTCATTATTGCCAATGGTATCAATTCCTGATGAATCAACTTCATGTCAAAGTCCTTAATTGGTAATTCTGACCCTTGAATTAGGTCCTATATTATTTTTCTGAGCCATTTCTGCTTGAATGGCTAAAGCTTTCACCATTCTCCCCTCCTCCAAAGCTAGTCAGAAATTGACAACACTTCTCTTTTAGGGTATTGGTTTCCATAAGATCCTTGTGTTCTTTTTTTAATATAGCTTGGTATGTTGTAATGTGCTTAAAAACATTAATGAAACTTTCTACACATAAAAAGGTCATAGATTTTGTGTTTAGAGTTCCGTTTTTCAGGGTGAGTTCAGCATCCATTGCTTGTAAGCCCATTAGTACTAACCAAATTTTCTAGAATTAATATTTGATTTGGCCATTTCCTTCATCTTTTTTGGCAATTCTAGCAATGTAACAAGAGCTTAAAGTTCTTATACTGAACACCTATTTAGATTTGACAGTTTTTTTTAGAATGAACTTATATTGCTTTTAAGTTCAAATGGTTTCTGCAGGCTGAGGTAGCCTCTTCAGTAAGGCGTTCAGTCAAAGATCATAAAAAACCTAAATGAGTTTTAGGCTTATGACAGAATGATTACCATTTTGTAATCCTTTCTTTCACTTTGATCAACTAAATAAAAGCCAAATTTTAAGTTTTAAAAATACAAAAATACAGCCACTCAAATTGAGCATTTAAATCAGAATGTTGATGCCATTGACGCCTGCTGCCCTGGCTTGGGGTGTTGTGCGCCACCTTCTGAAACTCTTTAGCCAACGCCAAAGTGTGTCCAAGATGGCTCTGCTAGCCCTCCCAATGCCACCGGGCGTTATGTCCCACCTCTGGACTTAGTCCACCATCTTGTATGCTCACATGTCGTGCTCCAGAGCCCTTTGATGCTCCATAAGGCACCCTGCATTTCAGCTTCTGAGTCAAATATGGGTATCATTTCCCATATGTGATTGTGGTCATCATCAAGATGGCTACGGCAGTTTTCAAACCTTCCATATATCAATTTTTGCCCTTTCAAGGGCTATTTTGACCTCAGATTTTGATCTAAGGCTAATGCAGCAGCAGCATCTAAGCTGCAAACTATTTACAAAGACATCCCAATTCCCACTGTTTGCATGCAGCTCCCAGATGAGGCTGCTTTGGTGGTCCATTTTGCCAGGTTGCCATTGTTTCTCTCCCCCAAACGCCTTTGCCACAAATTTATGGAAGGTTTGGCCTTATATGGCGCAGACCCCATCTTGTAGTTTGTGGTTCCCAATGGGTTGAATCAGTTGGTGGGGCCTAATGTCTTTGTGACGATCTTCCCTTTCCATTGTGACATCCACCTTGTGATTCCACCCAAACTATGATCAGATCTGCGCCTGATCATCCTTTTTGGGCGCATGTCAAAAATGGCCGCACCATATACCTCTTGTGCTTTAAATTGAATTATTTAAAGTGTAAGTGCCCTGCAGCTTTCACCTCTGCTGCTTCTGCAGCTCCTCCTTCTAGCGTTGGGCAGCCTGCTCTCTCACCCAAATTTTTTGAGTGGGGTGTGATCCTCCAACTTCCAACCCAACTATTTCTGGCACTGCTTCCAAAGCAGCAGCTAATCATAATTTAAAACTTTTTATAAATTCGTTGAAATTATGGAATCCTGAGCCAATGGCAGAGACAGTTATGGCTGAGCTGCATGGTCAACTTTTCACAGCCAATCAGGATCCACCACTGCACTAACTTTGGTGGCTAACCCAGCATTAGCCAATTTAGATCCATTCAAAGCGCATAAATGGATTGATGATACAGATCAGCCTTATAATGTTAAGCCCAATTTTGCATTAGAGGAATTTTTTAAGCCCTCCCAATTTGTATCCCCACCGATTTAGATCTAAAAATGATTTCCTTGCTTATAAATTGTTTTATTGAAATGGTGGTAGAAGCAGCAGCAGCTCCCACCAACACCCTCCTCCACCAACATCTTCATGGGGCGATGGAATCCCTTTGTTGAGGTTATTTGCATCCTGAAATTTCCCCATGATTTTGAGTAAGATGCAAATTATGAAATTAAGGACAGCTCGCTTTTGGTGCGAGCTTCACTTGCATCAATGCATCAAAAACTTCCCTATTATAACCCCAATTATCCTGAAACCCGCAGGCGCATCAAGTCTTTCACTTGTGTGCCAGCTCTAATCACTTTCACTAAGCATCAACTTTCTCAATATGTTGAGGCGATAGACACTGCTGGCCTCATTAACAAAGAAAACCCACAATTATACCTCCTTATGCCACATTTCGCTGACTCCCCAAACCCTATGTTGTCCGCCATGGTCACCAGCTAAAGCAGGTGCCAGACAAAAGTTTTCCCAAAGCTTCCTCACTTTCTGATATGGCTTCCTAGGCTGATAACTTAGGGACCTATAATAGGAATTTTTTATTTCTAATAATCTCTTTCTTTGGCTCATTTGCAAATAAAGATGCATGGTGGCTCCCCCTTTTGGGTTAGGCACCACTAGTGCTAAAAAAGTGATTACCATTTTGTACTCATTCATGAGACAATCCATTATGGGCAAGGACTTCTACAGCTACATTCAGAACTATTAGATTGACATTGTTCCTCTAAGGAATTTAGTCTTTGATGTACATTGTTTACAATTTTGGTATTGTTTATAATTGCCTTTTAGACTTACACAAAACTAAGAATCTAAATTATTTAGTAGGCTCAATTGGGAAAGTAATTCTTCCTCTTAAACACAAAAAAAATTCATGAGTTCTAGATTCTGAATGCCCAGAATCTGTGTGTTCTTAAATGAGAGTTGCATTAAGCTAACCAAGAAAATTTTTGGTAGCTTGACTGCTTTTAAGACGTCAGGTAAGGGTGGCCATGGTCGCCTCACTATATCATGTAATCTTTATATCTTAAAAGCCTGATTTTTAAGGTAGTAGAGAAAATCAAAAGAAGAATTGATTTAGTTTGTCTTATTTAAATCTGTATAAGTGAGTTTCCAAAATTTTTAATTTTTTAATGGTAAATTAATTAAGCCTTAAGTTTCTGCATGCCCTCCTCTCGCCGTAATTAGCTTTTAAGAGTAATATGTATTCCCCTCAGTATCCTGGTGTTTAGCATTGAAAACAAGTAATTATATTATCACTTGTCTCCATCTCATTATAACTATATATTTTGGAAGAACTTTCCTGGTTTAGATATGATTGTTTATATAGGGGAGTGTTAATGGGTTTGATGAGTACCACTTGTTAAATTTGAGGATATATCAATTATTAGTCAAGATCCTGATTTTATAATCAGGAAGAAATTTAGCTATTTTATCCTTAACTTTTTGCCAAGTGGCTTAAGGTATTCCCAATTGGTTCAGAAGCTCACAAAGCTTAATAAAAAATCGACTCATCTGGTATTATCTTGGAAAATTGTCTTTATAAAATTGGGAACTTCGCCTGATGCAGGTAAAAATACAAGTCTTGATCTCTTTTCTCTAATGGCTTGTCAACACTCCTAGTAGTAACTTATTACTTTGATAGTGTTACCAAAATGTATGTAATATTTGAAAATAATAGATGATATTAGAACAGATGATAAATAGATATTTAAGTAGTTGGTCATGCTCTGGGACTTTGTTCCTTTCATGCATCTCCTAACCATACTCATCTTAGGGATGAGTTAATACATACCATGTAAAATCTTTACTGATCATGGCAACACTTATTTAAAAAACCCTTAAGTCTTTTGGGCCTTATATTAACTTGATAAAAATTGTTTAACACAATTTAAGAAACTTTTACTCTCATAATTAGGAGAATTTTAGGTGTATTATTTTCACCTCAGAGATGCATACCTACTTTATGATCAGCATGATTAGAGTTTCATCATACAGTTGATGAAGTACAGTATATAGGGAAAGTAGATGTTTATTTTATAATTATTGACATACCTCAAATTGGGACGTCAGCAAGCCTTTCAATAGCACTAGGTACTCTCTATTTGGGCTTTCCATATTTAAGTGCTATCATGCCAATTACAAAGATTCATATACAAATTCATATTAAGTGCATTATCATTAATGCATTGGTTAATTAAATGCATTAGATTAATGCGTAAGTCCTGCTTGCTGCACCCAAGTGGACCCCTTGATCAGGCATCTTTTTTATGTTATAGCTGATAATAGCTATAATAATTGGGAAGCTTGTGAGTCACTCAAGGCAGTTATAAGGTGAACTTATAATTATCTGATTATGTGATAAACTTGGAAGGATAAAAGAACCGTCAATGGGAGTAATCTATCACACTGATGGTTTTATCAGGAGGTTTACTATGCAAGTCAAACATCAAGATCTAACAGGATCAACACACGCTGAGAGATAAATGAGGCCCTAAGCAGATTGAAAGCCTGCTCTGTTACAGATTCAATTTAAAGAATACACTTGTGTAGCAGATGCATCAAGGGCTCGGCCTGTTCAGCAAATCGTGGTATAATTTTACATTATAATAACCTACCATACCTATGAATACTTATATGTCCCTAAGGCTTTGGGGCGTCATCATTTACACTAATGTGGTGACCTTGCCAGTAAGGGCTGGGAGCCTCATTTAGTGACTTTAAGCCCTAAGAAGGCCGTTTTGGTTGAAAACACAAGCATTTGGCGGGTTTGAGTTTCATAGACTCCTCCAAGAGTTGATTAAAACTTGGCAGGTCGCTCTAGGTGGCTAGTAAAGTTTTTGGAGGAAATGTTAATATTGTTGAGGTATACTAAGATTCAAGACATCTTCAAATCTCCTAGGATCCCGTCAATTTCCCGTTGGAAGGCGGCAGGGGCATTAGATAGCCACTGTAGTATGCATGCTGATTAAAACAGCCTTTTGTTCATAATAAAGGGCACACACGGCTTTATCCTCTGAACCTACCTCAATATGCCAGTAACCGCAGGCAAAATCCATTGCTGAGAAATATTGGGACCCATTAGGAGCTGAGGGAGTCATTGATTTGAGAAAGGTGATAGCTATACTTCTGGGCCATTGGGTTGAGCTTACAATAATCCATGATTATGCGATGGCTCCTATCCTTATTTCCAAACAAGAAAAAGTGGAGATGCCCAGGGACTTTGCAAAGGTAATAATAACCCTAAGGTTAGCAGTTCCTTGAGTTTGGTAATAATTTGGGCCACTTCCATCTTTCTCAGCTCATCAGGGGCATGAGCGTATTGGTGAAGAGTACCTCATCTCTACATTGTGCACAACCCCTTCAGCTTGCTGAAGTTATATTGACGCGGAGAATAGGTCAGAGTACTCCATTAAGAGTTCACCAACCTTCCTTCTTTGTTCTGAGGAAAGCTCTTCCCCTATAGATGTGGTGATTATTGCTAAAATGGGAGGCTTTTTCTAAAAAAAACCATGGAGGTTCCTGAACCCACAAACACAGCTGATATTGTCAACTGTTACTAAGCATATAGAGCTAATAAGGTATCTAATCTAATGGTACAAACCTTTAAAATCAGCTTAATCAGTAATATACAGATGGAGACATTGTACGCATGGTTAAGGTTACCTAGGAAGATTAAGACTTCTTTAAGTACCACAGTTTTACAAAAGGCTTTCGAGTGGGATTTAACATGGATATGTGTATCTACTATAATCTGCGACCCAGGGGTATAACCTTAGGCTCTGGTGAATATTCAGGCATCCCTTCAGCCCTCATCCACCTTGCAGGGGGTAATTTAATCCTTTAACCTAATATGTAATAGTCGAGCCAGTCAATCTGGGGTTTAGTCTTCAATAGCAGGTCCAAGCCTTTATAGACTCTTTTATGTCCTTGGCCTTTTCAAACCCCAAGTTAATATGAGTACCATGCAAGGGTATAAAGAATTATTTGTAATGAATGATGGCATTGTACTTTTGGACAAATTGGGTGCCCAGCAGTAACTCATAGCTTGAATTATTCAGATCTATAGCTGAGGCATTTAAAAAATCGTCCAAAACTTGAGGGGGAGCATGGAGTAGGCCCCTATAATTTGATTACTTTGAGGTCAGAGGCGCCGTAGTCAATGTAATGGTTTAGGTCAGGCTTGATTTTAATTTCTTTGTTAGTTTATACAAGATCACGCTCACTGTAGAACTGCCACCTATTATGGTGAGTACAGGGATTTTATGAGCCTTAATACAACAAAATTGACCAGATTGTCAAATTGGGGTGGTAGGATGAAAAACACTGATGCCTGACATAAGACTAATCAATATAAAGAAGTTTATATTGAAATGGTTATACTCATGGTTTCAGGGTTCTCCAATGGTGAACTCTGTGAGGGTTTTAGATTTTAGTATAGAGCATAATGGGGGAAGTGTAAGCATAAAGAGCCTCTATCTTCATGATGACCTCTCTTTTCCTGACTGTTCACGTTCTTCCTCTTCTGCCTGACGTCTATAGCATTCATCCATGCTGGGTTGGCGGCCCTTTCATTAGGAACAAGTGGACACAACTTTTTTCTTGGCCTCCAGCACATGCACCCTAAGCCTATGAGGGTCATAACTATAGAGAAGTGCTTGTCAAAAGTAATACAAAGTATCATTGAAGGCCACTTTGCTGTCACAAATTATGGTAAAGGTTTTTAAGTCCTATTATGTCAAGCTGAACATTAGACCAAGACTCAAGCACTTTAAGGATGGTAGCAATGGCATCATCTAAATAAATTTGATTAATAACTAGTGGTTGCACGCTAGCATAAAGGTGACATGAAAAATCTGAAGGATATTTTCCTTGTTGATGAAAACAGCTATGAAGTCTTGGTTTTATTGGGAGGGTCTGATTAAAGCTATATTCCTGTATAAGAGCGTTCTTGTTCTGTGACCAGCTCTGGTATTCACAAAGGAGGGAAGCATTATATAATAGGCTTCCCCACATAGGCAAGAATAAAAAATACTTGACATTTTAGCAATTGGTGCCTCATCTATAGAGCTATCAGAAGTGATTAAGACCAATGCAATGTTTTTAGCCTGGATTTGATTATTCCTTAAGCTGGTCTTACAAGGTAACTGATTGATATGGAGAGGGCATGTGTTAGATTTTGATGGTTGACTCAAAAATAAACCCTTTGAGAAAACTATCAATGCTGATAGATTACTTCCATTGATGGATCCTTTGATTCTCCCAATTTATTTGCATAATTTGATAAATCAGATTCACCTCATAACCACTCTAATTGCATTTGAGGTGCCCGATTATTGTAGCTAATAATAGCTATAATATTATTTTATGGCTGATTATGGGTACACTTGGGTGCAAAGTGGTCCCACGGCATTAACTAAATTGCACCTCCTAAATTAGTACATTAATCTTAGTGCACTAAGGCAGAAGTTGGGTTCAATTTAATGAAATCGATAATTAAGCACTTAAACATAGATGTCCCAATTATGGGCATACTTAGTGCTATTAAGAGGCCTGCCGACGTCCCAAATTGGGGTGCATCATCTTTTATGACCAAATATTTTTTATTCTCCATTTATTGTTAGATGCTGAGCTATGATGTAGCTCTAATTGGAAAAGATTTTGATGTTGAGTTCAAAACCCAAAGTCGTCCTGATTATGGGTGTAATTAGTGCTATTGAGAGGCCTGCTGACATCCCAAATTGGGGTGCATCATCTTTTATGATCATATATTTTTTATTCCCCATTTATTGTTAGATGTCAAGTTATGACGTAGCTCTAATCAGGAAGATTTTGATGTTGAGTTCAAAACCCAAAGTCATCCCAATTATGAGAGTAAAATTGCCTCCAATTGGGCTGAAACAATCGTTATTTTTAGTCAATTCATGGGCCAAATTGACTTGGGGATTTTTCATAACTATTGCTATGACCAGCAGAGGATTGGCATAATATGAATAAACTCATCTAATAGATGAGTTCAGCCAGGAGATGCCTGAGAGGTATATAATACCAGCGCCTGGCTGATTAATAAAATATCAACTAAATCAATTACTCATCATTTACTAGTTTATTGATCATTAATAACTACTGTTGCTTAGTTTATTAATTATTATTCATCTGTTGTCTGTCAGATATTTGTATCTGTCACCATTGTATTTATATTAGATAGTTGTGTGTGTTTATTCTTCCCTAAGAGAAGTACATAGTTGCCTGCTGGAGAAGTAGTCCCTATTATAGAGGAATAATTTCCTGATTTTGTACAAAGACAGAAGGTCTTGTATTTGTTGGTGCCAGTAGACTTAAGAACGGTGAGTATACCGGAGTTACTTGGCTATTATTGAGGATTATTGGAGAATCTACTTCCCGATTACAAGCAGAAGTTCCATTTGAAAAGCGAGTTTATATCCTCAATTTCACTGTTAAGTTATTTTAGCTTGCACCATCAGCTGAAAACTTAACAGCATGGATGCCAGCCTCACTAATCTTGCTAGTCTCATTAGACACTGGCTTGGCATATGCATTAGTAGCCTGTGGTCCATTTGTCTTTAAAACTTTTCCAAGTTATCCTGAAAATCATCCCAGCATTGATTGATAGCGTTGGTGTCAGCCTTTTGATCAATCTGGAATACCAAATTTAGGATTTTAGACTTACAAAAACTGACGTGAGCCTCCAAGTTTTTGCATTACTACATCTTGTCAAAACTTTATTAGTAAATTTTATATACTCTCACACATTCTCTAATCAAAAGTCAATATATATTTATAATGATGGCAGGATTGAGGGGGCTCTTTTCAGGATAAACTCCACACCTCAAGTAATGCCTTTTATTTTTTTTACTAAAAATCCTCCAATTTTTTAGCATTTTGACATGCATGTGGTCCTCTGAGCCTTCATCTGAGGGAATATTTGACCCAGGGGCCAGAAGGGCCTATGGAATACGGTCATCCCTCAACCCCCTCAGGACCTCTTGGCCCTTTAGGACCTTCATTAATAGTGTCACTTCAGCGCTGAAGTTGATCAAACAAGGTTATAATGGATCAACCGTTGCATTAAGATATAATTGTAAGCCTGGGTTTGAGCATAAGCCTCTGATGTGGCATTTCAGATGTACTTTTGTACCTTGGATTCAACACCTTATAGTTACTGAATAAGGCGGGTATCCATATATCCAGAGGTCCCAAAGTCCAACAGGAAACTTAATTTGTGCGACATTGATGAAAAATAATTGTCCTAGATTGCTTCCCAATTGTCTTGAACATAAGCGGAGGCTGCTTCATAAGATTTAAACAGGTTATAATTAAGGCCTGCATTAATTTCAGCTGGCATAACATATTTTGATGATGTAACCCCATCAGTTGGATGAGATGATGGAGGGCTGGATGTACACACTTCCATAGGTATGGTTCTGTTCCGCCAATCAATTCAATTTTGGCTAAAGCAGACAAGCCATAAAGTCTCTGCATGGAGGAGGGGGCATCAGAGGCTTGCAACAACTAGACCAGGTATCAGCGTAATAGATCCCATATAGAAACTGCTGGATGGTGTCAGATAGGTTGTCAGTTTAGAGATATAACTGGCTGGGGCTTGACATGTTAAAGTTGAACTCAAAGATAGCCCAGAATTCCATGCTCTTAGATTGAATTAGTTGTACCCCAAATTGTTAAGTTCTAACCCATTGGATAGTGCTCCTCTCCCCTTTTAAAGAAGTGATCAGTTATTAGCGTTATCTTCCATGTTTTTGATTGGCGTTTACACTGATAACAGTTCAGGACACCCCTTTAGTGAGCACCTGGTATTTGACTTCATTAAGGAAGAGTCAGATAAAAAATTATGTGTGTGCCTAGAGCAGTAGGGAAAAATAAGTCTTTTAAAAGTCTTTGTTAAGGCTTTTTTGATTTGAATGGCAGGTGAGAGTCAATGGCATAGGACTTTCACTCCTTCAAAGTCCAAAGTATATGCACTATCCTGGGTTACAATACTAATTACATTAATTATGCAAAAAGGATAAATGTAATATAAATTTTCTAGGGAAAATAAACAACAATCTTCATTTAATATAGTTTTGATATTTATAGGGTGACTAAGTGTCCTGTGGCGGATAAGGCGCTTATGTCCTCTTTGTTCAGGATCTTCACTACTCATTCAGTATAGGGTTGAACTACAGCCACTTCCTTTGATCAGCTTTAAGATATTGTCCTTCCAATGTCTGAGGGTGTCCAAATGGTGGCATCTGGTGTCAATATGGAGTCTCATCCAGAGTCTATTTCTGAATCTTCTTCATTAATCCTTGCCCATACAGGGGAAGAGGCTCATTTGATGACAATCAATTTGATTCCAGAGGGCTTTACCCCAAAGGAGGATAGTCAATCGGCTTATTGGTCTGATACTAAGATAATAGGCCATTATTAAGTTCAAACTTTGACACTCCCCTTTTATCACATGTGTTTTCTGTCCCTGAGACCATGCTGCTTAGCTGGCTGTATGCCCAGAGAATTTAGATCTTATCCCTTGACAGTTGAAGTTTCCCGCAACATCATATTTCCCTGATCTTTGATAAGGCAGGACAAGCTGTTGTGAAGGAAGAGGGAGGCGTTGGAGCATTGGTCCTGGCTAGGCCCCAGGATGGGGTTGAGACTGAGGCAAGACAACGGTTAGAACTTGCTTCAGGGCTGGGGTTGAACCAGGTGGTGTAAAAGTGGAAGAATTTGAGGTTTGAGATGGGAATGGGTCAGAACTGCATCAAGTCTTGGGTGTGGTGGCTCAACAAGCAGGAAATTCAATCAGGCCTAGGACAATGGGAGTTTGATTACAGCATTTTTTAAAGGAAATAGTGTTAGACATGACGGAGGATTATAAACTATTCTTTCAGAAGATGGCTATGAGACAAGGGACCTGGGAACTGAAGGCTCTTTAGTTTTGTTTCCTATCAACCTGCCTAAATATACGCAATAAAGCCGTTTCTTATAAGCCTCAGCCTTTATATTATTATTCCTTGGGGTTTCCATTATTATATTTGGTTTAACAGTGGCCATGTTTGGCATTTATAAACATGAGGCGGACTTTGAGAGTGATTTTGGCAGTGCTATTGCCTCCCTATACACCTTGCCTTGGAGTCAGGGCATTTTACTTGGGATAATCATACTCAAAAATTTCTTTCATGGGTGTTCATCCACAGCGCTTGTAGTACACACACTAGAAGAATGGCCTCAGGAACATTATCCTCCCTTTGGTCTTTGACTTGGGTCATGGTTCCTAATTCAATCATGGCTCATTGGAAGGAGCCAGAGCGTTACATATGTTTTCAAATTACAAAGATATGTAATGATACAAGGAGAATTACTGCTTAAAAGAAATTTTGCACGCCAACATATGCTAGACAAATTATCTCAGATCAGCTATGTCCATGTCCTATATTTCTTATCTTCAAGTATCCACAACATTAATATTTTCTGTCAATTCTACATCATCCTCCTGTTAGATTTTGATGGTTGACTCGAAAATAAACACTTTGAGAAAAAACATCAATGCTGATAGATTACTCCCATTGATGGATCCTTTGATCCTTCCAAATTTATCTGCATAATCTGATAAATCAGTTTCACCTCAAAAACGCCTTGATTGCATCTAAACAACCCAATCATCATAGATGATAATAGCTATGATATAGTACTTTTAAATTTTTTAAATTTTACATTTTTATTTGAGGTGGGCCAACCTGGGGACAATACCGCACCGATTAGGGAAGTGAAGAAAATAGGAAAGGAGGATAAAACCCAGAAAACCTCCATGCATGGCGTATGATAGGCCAGGAACTCCATGGACTGCCTTTGTTATTTGCTATCTCAGTTCGGGGCATTGGTGCGCAAAACCAACACAGTCAAAATCGTCCCCTACCCAAAGTCCATTATTGGGATCGAACTCAGGAGGCAGTGGTAGAGGGTCTATACTCTACCACTGGGGTATCCTCCCAGCTATGATATAGTACTATTATAGCCAATTATGGGACCCACTTGGGCGAAACAAGTGGGTTTACAGCACAAACTTAATTGCATTTTCAAATTTAATGAAAATACAATTAATGATATTAATTTTTATGTTTGTCATTCATTGTAAACATCATGATAGTACTTTCACGTGGACAGCCCAAATAAAAGTACCTAGTACTATTGAGAGTCCCACTGACATTTCAATTAGGGATGCATCATTATTTGAATTACATATATTCTTTTCCCCCATTTATTGTATTTCATCAGCTGTTGACAAAATTTAATTGGGCTGGTTGAAAGGCTAAACACACCGCTGAGGTGCTAATATTAATCCTAAGAATCTTCCCAATTATGAGATTAGTAGTGCCTCCTATTGGACTAAAATGATTATAATTAGGTGAATTCAAAGGCCAAATTAACGTGGGATTTTTTAATAACCACTGCTATAATCAATAGCAAATTGGAATGACTATAATGAACTCATCTAATAGATAAATATGGCCAGGAGATGCCCTAGAGCTATAAAATACTGGTGCCTGGCCCTAAAATAAAATCATTTTACCATATAAATTATCTTTCTGTCTTATATTGTCTTATACTGATTTATCTATATATTAAGAAGTGATGTTGATCGATAAGGGGAGATTGTCACTATTATCTGTGTTAGTAGAGTTCCTGATTAGAGAGGGAAAAAGTACCCAGAAGTGACCAGAAAGGTCAAGTATTATTGTTTAACATTGTGAGCTTCAGAAGGGTTAGGAAATACCTTGAGACACATAGCAGAATCAAGGATATATCAGTCAAAACTCTTACTGACTATTGAAGCAGGATTATATTTAATACGCGAGTAAATCCTCAAAACTTACAAATGGTGCTCACTAAATAATACATTACACTTTTAATATGATCAATCAATCTGAATACCAGGCAGAAGCTACCAGAAGATATGATGAAAATGATATGGAAACCAGTGACCAAGAAATCACTGAGTACTTTAGCACTGCTCGCCAAAACACTGAGGACAGTACTATGTACTCCTTAGAGCTCCTCACTACAGGAGGAGGGCATGTGGACTCAACCGACCATATCAAGTTTACCTTGGACAGTGTGAAGGAGATGATGGAGAACCTCTTTCATGAGTACAGAATTGGTTATCTCAGGTTGACCCATCTTTTTGTTTTTTATTCTTAAAGAATCAGGCCTTCAAAATGGAAATGTATATATGATACTGAAAGGCAACAATGGCAACTCTGGACAGATGACTCAATTGTACACAAGCAACCAACGAGCTCTTGGTCAGCTTTTTACAGCCCTCCATTAAGCACACCCAAAGTTTTGCATGGCAGAATTTAGAGCTTACAGAGATATACCGAGTACAAGAGGAAGACCAATATTTTCAATCAAATCTACTGGATAATATAAATTCCAGCTTCAACAAGTTCTGAAACGCCATCGTCAATAATACAGAGCAGGTCAAAAATGCCCACAGAAGATTCAATACTTTGGAAGAACAACCTAATGAAAAAGTTCCAAAGATTGCAGCTGAGGTCCTCTCATTACATGGATTGACCAGTGAGTGGGTCCATAATATCAATAAATGTTACCAGAAATTGGAAGACTAACCTGAATTTCTGTCTTCTCAGACTGAAAGTTTGACCAAAGATGCCACTTAATATTGAAGAAATCATCTGTAATTAAAAACAAAGCACGTTTGGATCAATGAATATGCCCAAACTAAGTTGGCATTTTTACAAAAAAGCGTTGAGTATCTTGCCACCATGCCAGTAGGGCCAATTTATGAGGAGGATTTTGCTCAAATTTAAGAATAATTCTTGAGACTCCAGTCAACAGTATCGTCAATGAAAGCCAGAAATGTCAAACTTTTTAAGGAAAAGCAAGATCTCCAAACCCAGATATTGGTGATGAATGCCCATGTTGCTGATCTGACTGAAGATATTCATCATATACTGGCTTTTTCAAATTACCTTTAGAAAAGAAATTGATAGTCTCAAGAAGGAAGTTAATGCCCTAAAGGAGAAAAGTTGCAACTGTACAACCAGTCCTCAGGTAAGAGCAGTTAAACCTCTAAGTATTAGGCAGAAAACATCTGGATAAACTATCCAAAGCCAGAACTTAGGAGTCCAAACAGAGCTGTTTAAAACAATTTTATGAAAAAGAAACATCAGGGGTCTAGACAGATGCTGAAACGGATATTTCAGATGTTTGTTATATGCCCAAAAATTTTTCTTCTATTCCAACTCCAGATGACACTTGTTGCAAACGTTGACTAATTTTAACAGAAGATTCCACAAGACGTTTGAAATCCAGATGAAGCGTAACTCCTCTGGCCAATTCTGGGTGCAATGACTTTAAGTCCTTGAACTTGCCAATATTTGACAAAGAAGGGAATGTGTATTCATTCCTAAAATTGTTCAAAAAAGCTATTTGAGGAGGATCCAATAATACAAAGTCTACAGTTCTCATCAATTGCCTGGACTCCCATAAAGTTGATCTTGTTATTTCTTATTATAGTGATGACTGGTCCTATTTTGATGCGAAAAAACGAAGTAATAAGACAATTTGGAGGGCCAGATAAGCTATCAGCTTAAAAGACAGATTTGCTTAATATCGAATTCCAGAGGAATGAGTACATCAGAGACTTTTCAGATAGGTTCTACCTTGAGGCTCAGGTCCTACTTAGTTCTAATGCTATAGACAAATTCGATGCAAAGATTGCCATGCAGCATGTCAAACCATATCATGACTTGCAGCGTGTCATGATTCTGGCCTTTAATTGAATTATTGGAGCATAAGAACACATGGATTATTTGAGAAAGTGCATAAGTAACTTTGATGCCCCTAATCATCCCAAAGATCAATTGAAATTTATATTTTTGGGACTAAAGAATACAAATTTGAATGATCAGGGGAAAAACAATTGGCCCCCTAAGTAGAAAACCAGTCAACAATCAGGGCTGATTACCTGTCATAATTGTGATCAAAATGGACACTTTGTTAGTCAGTGCTACAGATGGGCAGATAAAAAACCTGGGGTGATGTGGCCCTAAAAGATAAAAATGAAGAAAGAGTGGAAAAGAGCAGGTGGAGTAGAGGCGGAATGCTTTACCTCCGCCAATGCCTAACACACATTCCACCCAACCCAGGCAAGCTTTTCTTGGCCAATGAAGTGGCCAAAGATAACCTGCACCATATCATGGCTGAAGATTTTTATATGGTTACCACCTGAGCCAAAGCAAAATGTTTTAAAGCAGCTAGAGGTCACTGAAGAAGATTGGGTCAAAGTAAAGCCATATGCCAAACAAGTCATCAACAAAGGCTAAATAACCATCTAAGATGTTCATATAATCTGGTCACACTACATGACGTGCTAGTGGCCATACCCATGAAGACTTTAGCAGAGAATTTTCCTGAGATTTCTTGAAGTCCGAAGTCCCATTTAGAATCGAATAACTACTTCAATATTCACTTAATAAACGATTCTGATACCTACTCTGAATGTACATATGTGGATGTTGCAGCGAATTAGGTTCAGGTTCAAGCCATCGTTGATAGTTGGGCACCTATCAGCATTGCCAGCACAAAACTAGTCAGGAAGCTGAAAATTGCGCCTGACGTTGCACACTGTCAAGAATATATCACATCAGGAGTCCACAACACTAGGTCGCTTGGGGTTTACAGCACATTACCATTACGTTTTGATCCATTTTAGTGACGGCACCAGCCATAGTATTGCCAAATACAATCTATGACATCCTGATTGGGACTAATTTCTTGAGAAGTTTTTGGTGCTGTCATGAATCACAAAGAAGATACAATGACTATCTTGGGGTAGAACATCCGCTATACTATAACTAAAGCGGAAAGGCCAAAAAGAAACAACTAAATCAATTTTACAACCTGAACTACAAGAATGACATAGTCCTGGATGAGTACACAAAAATCAAATTCAAAGATTAAGGCTCTTTCAATGCAGATTTGCAAATTGAAAGGAATCCCATTATGCTTGAATCAGCAAATTACTATGATGCCTGAAACTCAAGTAGTCATCCCTACTGGGCTAACTGTTTTTAAAATTAGAGGGACTTTATGGGAAAATATTTCAACCATGGTCTAGATCCTGATTAGAGACAGATATTGCACCTGGTAAAAGTCATTCCAGGGCATGAAAAGATTCAAATCTTATGGGCAAACCTGCAGACTCACCCATTAATATATGGAGGCATCAATTTATTGTCTACCTGCATTTATTTTCAACTACATAAATTCAAATATTTCAAGAATTTAGGAACCCTAAATGAGATAGGGCTTCTAAATGAAGGGACTATTGTATCAATAACGTTATTTCTATGGCCAAATTAGGGAACCTGGCTGATCCAGACAATGCTCAAGTTTAGGATTTATTCCTAAAGTACTGAGAAGTATTTGCAAGGATGATTTCAACTTAGGTTGTGCAAGAAACATGATACATACTATTGATACTGGTAACCATGACCCCATCTGGTTACACCTAATTAAATGCTCAAATGAATCAGAAGAAAATGTTTTAAAAGAGAATAAAAGAGCTCTTAGATCGTGGAATGCTGGCCCATCAAAGAGCCCTTGGGCCGCCCCAATTTTGATAGTAAAAAAGATGGATGAAAGCATTCAGTTTTTCATTGAATACAAACACGAAATACCATCACAGAGAAGGATTCTTACCCCCTTCCACGGATTGACAACACCTTAGATTGAATTGATGTGCAAAGTTCTTCTCTGCTATGAACCTAATAAACAGATACAGGCAGATCAATATGCCTGAAGAGGATTGCGAAAAATATCCTATCTTAACTTAGAAGGGCCTATTCCAGCTGACAAGAATGCCACAAGGGCTATGTAATGCCTCAGCTGCGTTTCAAAGTGCGATGGACACAATTTTGGTGGATTTAAAGTTGTCTTGTGTGTTAGTTTATTTATATAACATAAACATATTCAGATGCACCTTCACCAATAAATATGGAAAATTTAGAGGCAGTTTTCAAGAGACTAGCGGCCGCTAATATGAAGAGCAAGCCAGGAAGTGCCAATTTTCATGGACCAATTGGAATATCTTGGGTTTGTTATTAATAAAAAAGGACTACGACCTCAGCCATCCAAGCTAGATGCAATATTAAAGATGAAACGGCCTGAATATAAGTGCGATATACAAGTTTTTCTGGGCATGATCAGTTATAATTGCTAATTCATTGCCAATTTTGCACGAATTGAGGTGCCGTTGTTTTATCTACTAAAAGACAAAGTCATTTTTGACTGGGTTTAGGCCTGTCAAGAGGCATTTGATCAGCTTTAGTTGGCCCTAATATAGGCCCCAGTTCTGTAATACTCAGACTTCAAGCGCAAGTTTATTGTTCAAACTCATGACTCGCTTATGGCAGTCAGAGCTGTGTTGTCTCAGATAGGGGAAGACAATGAGGAACTTAAATATCCTTTGCTAGCCTGATCTTAAACGTCCACGAGTGGAACTACACAGTGACAGAACGGGAATGCTTGGTAGTCATATATGCCTACAAGGAATTTTGGGTTTATCTGAATGGCAATCACTTTACAGTTTTAAAAGATCATTCATCCCTAAGATGTCTGAACAACTTGAAGGAACCAGAGGGCCAATTAGCATGGTGGGCATTAAAGCTTCAAGCCTATAATTACAAGATTGAACATTGTGCAGGAGTGAAGTACCAAAATGCTGACTGCTTATCCCATTTACCTACAATTACCACTGTCAGTTTGGCCACAGATGATCTGTTCCAAAAATATTGTCAGTGGAGAATTCTTTAGATGAGCCTGAATCTGTCCAAAAATTACTCACAAATCTATGAAAGGACACTTTGGTCTAAAACGGAACATTGTACAAAACAGTTGAAGGAAAGAAGTCATTTTTAAGACCTTTGGCATGAATGGATTTAATAATGGCTGTGCGTAAGGCCAAAGGACATGTTGAATTATAGAAAACGAAGGAGCATCTTAGAAGATATTACTACTGAGAGTCGATGCACTTTGAAATTAAAGAGGCACTGGAGTGCTGCGCTGAATGACAAGGGGAAAACTATTCCAAAAGAGCATATCTTAACAGCTCGTTCAGCCCACATTTTCTTGACATACTATATACATAGATATTGTCAGACCACTTCCAACTAGAAACTCTAATGTCAAGTACATCATCGTGGCTATTGACCACTTGACTAAGAGGGCTGAAGCCAAGGCTATTTGGAAGTAGGTGTAATGACAGCGGCCAAGTTACCCTTGAGAGTGTCATTTACAAACATGGTTGTCCACAGATTATCATGACTGATAACGTGATTAATTTTAACACCAATGTTATTATGAAGCTTAACCATTTGATGGAATGAGAGGTGTGATCGCTGCTCCCTATCGTCCAGAAACAAATGTAACGGCTGAATGTGTAAACGGGATTCTTGTAAACATTGTCTGAAAGCTAACCTCAGACAAACCATCTGAATGGAGCAAGTTTCTAATCTCAGCCATGTTTGCTTACAACATATTGTATCACTCTACCATTAAGATGTCGCCTTTCCAGGTTCTATATGGAAGACATCTGACCCTACCCATGATGCTATATTAGATCATAGAAGATCCTGGCGAAAGCAGTTATCCTCAATACGTCAAGAAGCTTGCAGAAACCCTATTAAACTGCAATCTTAAGCCTTTAACAACAATTTTGCTGTTGAAAGGGCCCAACATGAAGATAATTCTAAAAGATTGATATGATTTGACCAAATTTAAAGTTGATGATGAGGTACTATTCTGTAATATGCACAGATCAGGCCGATTGCAGAAGTTAAATTTCATTTGGGTTAGCACATTTATGATTATTGAGAAGACGTCAAGGTTTGTTTACAAAATCAAAGAGGTTAAGCCAAGTCATATTTATACTTGAGGCCATGCAAAATTCATAAGAAGATTTAAAAAGAGGGAAATTAGAAGAAAAAATAATAAAATACCGAATTATAGGAAGATAATAAAGATAAGTATAAAAAAGAGAGACATAATAAAAAACATAAAACTTATAAAAAATCTCATAGACCAAGTATAACCCAAAGTACGCAAAATGGTACAGAAGGCCTGCAAGCAGGCCATGGCCAAGGCTGCATGACTTGCAGCCTCCTCCAACCCTGGCTAAATTCAGGAGGCCATAGATGAAATCAACCAAACCAACCAATCAAAGCAGAATACCCAAGACGAAAATTTTCTCAACAATTTGACTGAATCACCACGTGGTATCAATCAAGAAAATTTAGCCATCAATTCAGCTCCACTATTGGCGAAAATGCAGGACTTACATCTTCAAATTTGAAACCTGCAACCACTGAAAACAATCAGCACACAGCACTAAACTACCATGAGCCATGAGTGGGAAAAACCAGTTCAAACCATAAAAGCTGCAAGACCCACGCAAAATTGGCACAGGGTAAGGGATCAGATGATGACATAGATTGGACAGGCTCAGTGGCACGGAGCAAGTTCCTGGCAATGAACGCTGGGTTAGGGCCAGATGGCCCTTCCAATAGCTCCTGAGGCTTTTTGGGCACCTTAGTGTCAATAGGGATGCTAAACATTGTGGAAGCCAGGGCTCAAGCGTCCCAAGCCAAAAATCTGGACTTCCTGAAAAAACACCCAGTAGATATCTTGGCAATCCAAGAACCCCACTATCTACAGGAGGAAGAGGGATTCTGGTCAGCCATGGTCTCACCATCCCTATCAGTATGGACATCCCACTGTGGGGTGGTCATCCGCAATAACAAAAAATTAAAAATCACTAACTCCTCTTCATATCTGCACAGCTGCATCCTGGTAGCAATGATCGCATGCTAAGAGGACACAATCTCAATAGCATGCATCTATGCACTGTGCACCGCAGCTGAAAAAAACATTCCTTACAACCATCTTAACATATACCCTCCCGCCAGATACCATCCTGTTAGGTGACTTCAACTGCTGGGCTAACCCCAACATGGACCAATGGCATAACCCCAGGAGATACCCCCTTGGCACATTGAATTCTGTGCAATGAAGACACCCCTTGGCCTACATGATACCTTCCCCCCAGGTCACCACTCCTACCCCAAATGACCCACCCCAACATATTTGAGGGAACGCCCATCTCATAGAGCCACATCGACTTCATCTTTGCCCCAAAAGCCCACAACTTGAACATCTCCAACTTCTCAACAAAAAAGATCAATTTCTCCAACCACTGACTCATTTTGGTGCATCTTTCGTCATCCCAAATTCCTGCACAGGCGTCGTTCTGGAGGAAGTTGCACCCAAAAACATAAATTTTCCCATAATATCTGACTGGGTAAATATGAGGCCACAGATATAAAATTTGTTACTTCATTCATATCAAACCCATCAAATCCTGGGCAAATTTTTAAAGTCAGACTAATGAATAAACTTGTCATCTCGCCTCATGTAAGTACACTGCTGACCCAGCCACAATCAGGCACACCTTGGCAGAACTGGACCACCTCGAGCTCAACACCCCCAAAGTCAGTCTACAGCCCCAACTGAAGGCATAAATGGGAGTAAATAACCACCCTCCTAAACACCCTCATCTTTAAAAATACCATCATAGAATTAAAGTTTCAAGAAAAAATAAGTTCATAATAAAGGAAATACCTTCTCAACATACTTCTTCCTCCAATCTCACTCCTGCAGCAAACAGCCCACATGCACACAGGTCTGCAAAGATGATGGTACCATGGCAGCCAACCCAGCGGAGGTCAAGGCGGAGCACACCGCCAATACACTGAACTATAACGTGACACCCCAACTGACCCCCAAAAATTAAAGATTTTATACACACCACCAGAATACAAAGCACACCGCCAGATTATAACTTACTGGACCTAATCACACAGGAGGAGCTCTGAGACACAGTACACGGTACACCATGTAGGAAATGCCCACGGCCTGATAAGATACCCTACAAATTCTACATAAAGTAAATCAAGAATATCGCCCCCCTCCTCTTGGCATCAATGCATCAGTGCCTGCTGGAGACAAGCCACCTACCTGATGGCCAGGACTCCTATGTCATAACCCTGTTTAAAAAGAGAGAAAAATGGACCTGGCCAACAGGCGCCTAACTGCACTCTCTAACACTGATACAAAACTACTAACAAAAATTTTAGCCACCAGATTAGGCACACTTGCCTCAAAAGTCCTGTTGCCAATCAGTTTGGGTTCATTTCAGGGCGTTTAATATGGATCAATATACACTCCGTCGCAAACATATGACAGTCCAAAGCAATTGGAGCCCTGGTATTCATAGACCAGGAGAAGGAATATGATCGCGTTAGTTGGCCATACCTGAAGGAATGCCTAAGCGCCTTCAATCTCCCACCCAAATTCATAAATTGGGCGATGCTCCTTACAGAATCCGCATCCATGGCTGTATGCGGCCCTGGATTCCTAACTAACAAGATCACACCACACAGAGGTTTAAACAAGATGACCCCCTCAGCCCACTGCTGTATAACTTCAGTATAGATCCACTCCTTTGCGTCGCTGACTCATGCCTCATGATCATAACTTCACAAGGACAACCAAAAGTCAAGATACTAGCCTTTGCGGATGACTGCATGACAGGTATAGCTAACAATGATGATGCCTCACAGCTGTAAAGCACCATGGAATAATATTTTATTGTGAGCTATGCGTCACTCAACAAAAAGAAAATGTAAATACTTCTCCTAGGCAAGTACAATGACAACTGGGCCACAACACAAAAATCCCACAACCCTCATGAAAGAACAACCCGCTCATCCTACCCTTCGCATCACCCCTTTCAACCAATCCTGTTCGCCACCTTGGGATATGGCTGGAAACAGGGGGGTATACCAATGAGCCAAATTGAGAAAAACCTACTACAGCGGATTAACTGCATCACCTCCCTTAAGGAAAGATCCTCAGAACTAACGAGGCAATAAACAGTTCCAACTCACTCATCCTCTTGATGCTGTGGTTCCCTGCCCACACAATCTTTCTTACCTACATCCATATCCTCAGTCCGTGCACTTATCCAGGGATGGCTGTGGCCTGGGTCCCAGACACCGGTATGGGTGGAAACACTCTTCAGCCCACGCTCCAGTGGAGGCATGGTCCTAATAGATTTTGAAGTCCATGACAGGCGCATATTGGGCACCTGGATAGAAGAAGTCCTAACCCCAGGCCTCCCACAACAACACTGGTATAGAGCAGTGAGGGCCAACTTTGCGCAGGCGCTCAAACTATCAAACCCACACAACCCATCCAACCTGCTCACATACCTTTCAAACTTCCCCAATGCAGCGGGCCCACATGGAACTCCCCCCACTTCAAGCGCCTCCTCTTCACCATTCGGCACATAGGGTGGACTGTCACTTTCACAGGCACTAGTCAGGGAAGGGGAGGCCCAGAGCTCACTTCACGCTAAAAAAACCAGACGATCATCCACAGAGGGACACACACAACGTGGCCCCATTCATCACAAGTATCAACTACCTGGATGCTTTAGACATCCCTTATGACCTCACAACACAGTAAGCAATATGGAGGTTAATACATCATCCGCTCCTCAAGCCAATGGTAAAGACTAACACATGCATTGCCTCAAAAGAACCTACAGAACAGCAGATCGCTCAAACTCCTTCATGCAGTGTACGCAGTGTGTGGATGGGATGGCATTCTGCACCACCGCCTTGAAGAATGACCCTCATCTAGAGCCATATAGCGGGAAGTTGCACATCTGTTAAGAACCCACAATGACTAGGAGCAGTCAATCTCCAGAACCCTCCTCGCACTCCAACTTGAACACCTGATAACGCCCACACTACTCTCTCTGATAGCCGCCATTGCACTGTGGAAAAATCACACTGTAGCACTGGATGCCTACAAGGGAACCGTGCCAACCATGCGTAGGACAATCAGCAGGTTTCACCTACGCCTATGAAATACTTTCAAAACTGACTATACTAATACATGAGGCTGAAGCAACAACAGCTCATTAAATCATGGTTCCCAGTCTGGTTTCTGCATATGGACCCCTTCCTCCACACCTGCTCCATAAATAGGGGAAACCTCTTTGGAGTAAGGCATCCAAACCCCTATACCTGGCGGTATCAGCTAGCAACATGGGTAGCTTGTCTACTCTGGGGTGCCTAAATCTCGCTATACTTCACCTCCCCCTATCCCATTACATATATCAGTATTGTCATCCCCTGGTCGGCTTTCCTTAGTTAAATAAAATAAAACTTATAAAAAAATAAATATAGTAAAAGAGAAATATAACTATATATTAAAAAAAGTTCTATTATAGAAATAAATTTATTTGTAAAAGATAATTAATCAACAAGGTTTTTTCCTCTGATTTGAAGGGGGACTTGGGACCAGATTCCTTATCTGCGTGCACAATGCAGCCCAATCCAACAGTTGAGTGACAAGTAAAAGGGCCATAGAGGCATAGATCCAGGTGCACCATTTACTAGTTGTAGCTGATTCCAAGCAAATGAAGGGTCGGGGAGACATAAAACTGTTAACAGTAAACCAATTGAGCCTGCAATTGGGTGAAAAACAAATGCTCAGGAAAAGAAAGTTGTACAATAAATCAGTCTAGAACTGATATATTTCTAATGTCACCAGTTGGACAAAATAAACTTGTTTTCGCCATTTGATGAAGAGGAGTACATGCAACAATCAGCCTGAAGGTATCTGGTTGGGAAAATATGCATTAGGTGGCCAAGTTGGCCATTTTTAATATAAAATCCACGCTATCCTAGTGCAAATCCTCAAAGGCTGCCTGAACGGCTAAGTGGAAATAGACATCCTGAACATCATAGGTATTTAGACTCAAGGATAAAACAAAATGGGCCTACTCCTAAGTGGCGCATACCAGGAACTGAGAACCTTTTCCACAAAGGCGTCAACTTAAATAAAACCTTGAGTCATATGGTCACATCTTAGGCTAGAAAAAGACAAACGGGGTTATAAAGCAACTCACATTTAGCCCACATTTGGCCAAGAAGTTTACCCTGATGCAAATAATTTGATGAACAAAGTGCTGCAGAATAGGCTTGAGTCATTGGAAAATGGTTGTGGGCGTAGTTAAACACCGCCAGAAGATCACCATCCTGATAAATAGACTGAAGCAAGAAATTTGAAACTTAAGGGTCAAAAATCCAGCTGAAAGTATCCACTAGAAGAATTGCTGAAGAACTCAACCAATGTTCATACCCCACAGATCCTCAAGTATGCTCAATGGTAGAATTAACCTCCTCCTCAATGATAGTCTTAGGCCAAGTAGACGTCATTAAAGTTGGCACAGGAACAAGATGACCCAATTGCGACTCCTGGAGGAGCCTAGGAACATATGAATCTGCACAGTCCTGTCTGTCAAACAAACAGCAAGTAAGAATTAGACTGGCCTGCCAGCTCTGGTGCTAGAGCACCCAAACGGCAAGCCAGAATGCCAAAGGCAAATTTGCTGGTATGACGGATATGAAACTGGAAAGGAGTTTCACCAATAACTGATATTGAGCCAGAATCTCGTAAAAACATAATAGAATACCAGATGAATATGGCCATTAACCCTGAGGGGTGTGTGAGTGTTGGCAGAAAGGGCGGTTTGTTTTTAACATAAAAAACTAAATTTTGGGAAGGTTTTTAAAGAAATTTAAGGAAGAAAATCAACCAACAATTTTCTTGGCTTGATGTGACTTATTAAATAGTGGTCAATTGGAGAGGATACAATTTGGAATCAGGTCCCTCAAGTTCAACTTAACCAGATAATTATTCAGGAATGGGGACAGATAATTTCACTGGGAACCAACATCAAAGGATTCGATGGCAGGCCAGTCACTGTCAGTTCAACCTCGAATGCCCAAACTGAGGCTCAACTCCATTTCTGGCAGTTGGCGTGATGGCGTCTAGCCTGATGAGCAATGAGAATCCCCCAAGGCCACCCCATGTAGGGGCATTCTTAATTGGTTGGGAATGGGTTCAGGATGCCCAACCCACCCACGCCTAGTTGCTGGGCTGTTCATTCAGTTAAAAGCGTTGCATCAGCTGCAATGCCTGATTGGCTGAAAGGTAGCTTTGAACTATTGTCAATGGTGTCTGATGCTGCTACCTGCATGTCAGGGATTATCCCTAATGATTTTGGGAGGGGGTTAATTTTGATGATCAAGATGTTGACCAAATCAAAACTGTTGGAAATTCTGGTTGATGAGTTAATCTTCATTTCTTTTTGACTATGTGGATCCCAATCATTGGGCTTGTTTCCACTCGTTTTCAGACTGACTGACTTCATTTTGGCAATTTCAGCGCAAATTTCTCTGATCAGGCATACAAGTTTTGGAGAGGTGAATGTGGGCACCGTGGGAAGGATCCAAAGAGGGAGGGCTGTTACCAGCGCTTTTCTACCACATGGGCGAGATAACCATGGGTGATGAGGGGTACAGCCATCCTCTTCGGAGGCTTTTTACTTGGAAACAGAAAGAGGGCCCAATCAACACACAGGGGACGTTCCCCCGGACTTACATTACCCTTTCATTTTTCCAAAGGAAGGGCAATGCCGCCAGGAAACTGCACCAGGGCCACATTTTTGTGTGCCTTGGGTAATTTGATCGCCATGACTGATGCAACTTTTTGGGGGATGGGGGGTGTTGGGGTGAGATTTGTGAAACATATCAACTAGCTCCATGCATTTAGCGCAATTGAGAGCCTTAACCTAACTGTTCTCATAAGCTGGATACCCTTTCCAAATTACGAGATACTGGACTGACTGCTGGGACTTGTAGGATGCCAAGATGTTTTCCACCTTGGCTTCCTCCGCATCCTCTATTACAATAGGTTCAGGTTCCACGGGGACAATCCCCTTGAACGGGAACAACAGAGACACATGAAAGATGGGTTGCTGTTTCCAATAAGCTGGAAGCTTCAACCAAAAAGCGCCACTGCCCAAGTCTTCCTCCACCAGGTGAGGACCCAAATGTTTGCTTGCAAACTTTTGGGATGGTACCAGCATCTGCAGATGGCAGGTGTCCAACATGATGTGAGAGCCCACCACAATATCATGACCTGGAAGCCATTTGTGATCCGCAAACCATTTATAATAATTGATAACATTTGTGAGGTGCTCCTGTACTAAGGACTGGGTCAACCGGATATGCTCAACGTGATCTGCGGCAGCAGAAACCTCTGGGCGTATACAAGGACTGAACAAAAAGGAGGGGTTGTAACCTAACGTTGCCTCATAGGGAGAGAACCCCATAGAGGCGTGAGTACCATTGTTATAGGCGAAGTGGGAGAGAGGGAGGCCATCAGCCCAAGTATTCAGCGTGGCTGAAGCGTAATAGCGCAAATACTGTTCCAAAATTTGGTTAACCCACTTTGTTTGCCCATCGGACTGGGGGTGGTAAGTGGTGGAGAAACAGGGGGTGATTTTTAGGATGGATAAAAGCTCATTCAAAAATCGCGCTGTAAATTGGGGTCCACGGTTACTGATGATCTCCTGTGGGAGGCCAAACATCAATAACACATGGCGTATGAAGAGCTGAGCAGTCTCTTCAGACGTGATTGCAGAAGTACAGGGAATAAAAGGGAAAATTTGGTGAATTGATCAACCACCACCATCACTGCCATAAACCCATTAGAACAGGGAGTTCAACAATAAAGTACAAAGACACCGACGTCCATGGACCCTCTGCCTGTTGTAATGGGTGCAGGAGTCACTTCCTTTCTGAGTGGTCTGACTTTGCCTGAGCACAGGCAACACAATCAGCGATCAAGCTGGAACTTCCTTAGTTAAGCCTGCCCAGTTATAGATTTGCTTTATCAGTATAATGCATTTTTATTTCCTGGATGGCTGATCGTGGGAGGGTCATGATGCGCACAAAATACCTCAGCTCAGAAAAGAGGGGGACCCTAAATTTGTGACCCTAAAATAGATGAGTCCCTCCACCAAGGAGTACAGAGAGTGTTTATAATTTTGAAAGGCCGATTGCTTGAATAACTCCACCCCTTCATGGCAGGTCATTTTACTGGTTAAGACCTGATCAACAAGTGTGGCGTCAGGAGCAAGGGTGGCGGAAGAGACGTTGGGGGAAACAATCAACAAAATTTGAGCAGCGGGATTTACAATAATGAGGTCCGCTTCTTCTGAATCTGTGGGACAGTGGGAAGGGTTTCAGCTGAGAAAATTGGGAATTACGTTAAGTGCACCTTTTACGAATTTGTATTTGAAATTTAAGCTGCACAAGTCCCGATAGGTTCAGGCTTGTCAATGCATTAATTTTTGAGGTTTACGGAAATATAAGAGAGTTTGGTGGTCTGTGTGAACATTTAACTCATGCTGAGCACCCTGTAACAGGTACTTCCAATGAGTCATTACCCATGCTACAGCTGCCAACTCTTTATTGTAAATGGCCCAGGATTGCTCTGTAGACATAAGCTTCCAGGAAAAATAGGCGACCAGATGTTCCAAGCCCTCATGCTCTTGGAGCAGCACTGCCCCTACTGCCACTGAGGAGGCATTGCATGCGACAATATACAGGTTTGCAGGATCTGCATGTTTCGGGATGGGAGGTGATAAGAACACTTCCTTTATAGACTCAAATGCATGCTGGCATTTGGGCATCCAATGAAACGGTATGTTCTTGTTGTGAGGGGTGGAGTGGAGCTGCCAAATGGGAAAGGGCTGAGAAATTTTTGCAGAAAAATAATGGTTCCAAGAAACTCCATAATTGTTTCTGGGTTGTTGGGGTAGGCCATTCCCAAATTAGCATCCAACTTAATAGGGGGAATCACATAGCCATCCTTAAGGATGAGTTCCTGAGAAATGTAACTTCTTCTTTATAGAACTCGCATTTGGAAGGCTTAATGAATAAGCCCACCTTATGCAAAGCAGCCATGACTGCTTCCAAGTTGATAGCATGTTGTTCAGGAGTCGGGGAGTGAACCAGAATGTCATCAATATAAGCGGTCATGCAAGTAAACTGGTGGTCCCCCAGTACACTGTTGATCATATGTTAAAACATAGCAGGGGCATTCTTCAGCCCAAAGGGCATTATGTGGAATTGGAAGATGCCTCGCTTCATTCAGATTGCTGTTAACCATTCTTTCCTTTTCATTATCCAAATCTGGTTAAAGGCGTTGATGAGATCCAGCTTAGAGAACACCCAAGATTTGGCAATTGCTTGGCTAATTGTCTGCTACAAAGGCAGGGGGTAGGGATTTTAAACTGTGACTTTGTTTAAGTGTCCATAATCCATGCAGGGATGGAGGGAACCATTGGCTTTTCTAGCAAAGATGATGGAAGACACAACTGGCGATGTCACCTTAAACACCACCCTTTTTTTCAGCATATTGTCCAACCAATTGTTTAGTGCAACCTCCTCCTCTGCTGTTGAGGATACAACGGGCAGTTGATATTTACCAACTGTACTGTCATATGGAATCCACAGTTAAATTTGGTGTGAGGGGGAGATGGTCCGCCTTTTTGGAATTGAAAATACTCTGGTAGCACATTAATTCATCAGGAAAATTGGATGGGAGGCCTGGAGGGAAACTAGGGAAGTTATGGAACTATGAAATTAGGCTTTCTTGAGAGTATTGACTAAAGGGAATTCTTCCTCAGTTTGATCATTGGCAAAAGACAACGTATTTGACTCTAGATAAATCTTAACATGTTGCCTACGCCACCAACCAACTCCCAAGATAGCAGGGAACACCAGGTTCAGCATTGCTAAGAATCAATCACAGAAGGTGTACTGGTGTATTGAGAATGTAACTGGTTGGCAAACCAGGTACAAGGCTTGGGAGGCTGATGATGTAACCATCACCAAAGGGCCTACATCCAGGTCAACTTCTAATTGTTGGGCTAGTTCAACTCTCATGTCATTGCCCGCAGCTCCAGTATCCAAAGACTCAAAGGAAACGTGATGGGACCTAACACTAACCTTAATGGGTAGTAGAAAGTAAGTGAGGTTCTCTTTATTGGTAGTTGTGGATGAATCTAGTGATACCAAAGAGATGGTAGCGGGTCAGGGGAAACTGCTAGGGTCAACATGGGCACAATAACCACAGCAACTATGGGGTGCGGATTTGACATTATGAGTGGAACTTGGCTATTATGGACAGGGAAAATTTCTTCACAACCTGGTTCAGCTGCAAAGAAGGGGCCATTGCTGCGCCAATATCAATGAGAGAGGCGGAAATGGTTGAAAATATTGGTTGGTCAATTATGTCAGTCAACAGCAAGTTAGAATTAGACTGGCCTGCCAGCTCAGGTTCCAGAGCACTCAAACAGCAAGCCAGAATGCCAAAGGCAATGCTGCTGGTATGATGGATATGAAACTGGAAAGGAGTTTCACCAAAAAAACTGACAGTGAGCCAGAATCTCGTACAGGCACATAATAAGATACCAGAATAATAGGCCATTAACCCTAAGGGTGTGTGTAGTGTTGGCGGAAAGGGCGGTTTTTTTCAACATAAAAAACTAAATTTTGGGAAGGTTTTTAAGAAAATTTAAGGAAGAAAAATCAACCAACAATTTTCTCAGTGTGATGTGACTAATTAGATGGTGGTCGATTGTAGAGGAAACAAGCTGGAATCAGGTCCCTCAAGTTCAACTTAACCAGCGAATTATTCAGGAATGGGGACAGATAAGTTCACTGGGAACCAACATCAAAGGATTTGATGGCAGGCCGAGTCACTGTCAGTTCAATCTCAAATGCCTGAACTGAGACTCAACTGCATTTCCAGCAGTTGGTGTGACGGCGTCTAGCCCAATGAGCAATGGGAATCCCCCAAGGCCACCCCATGTAGGGGCAGGCTTAATTGGTTGGGAATGGGTTCAGGATGCCCAACCCACCCATGCCCAGTTGTTGGGCTGTTCGTTCAGTTAAAAGCGTTGCATCAGCTGCAATGCCTGATTAGCTGGAAGGGAGCTTTGAACTATTGTCAATGGTGTCTGATGCTGCTACCTGCATGCCAGGGATCATACCCAATGATTTTGGGAGGGGGTTAATTTTGATGATCAAGGTGTTAAACAAATCAAAACTGTTAACAATTCCAGCTGATGAGTTAATCTTCATTCCTTTTTGACTATGTGGATCCTGATCATCAGGCTCATTTCCACTCATTTTTGGACTGATATACTTCATTTTGGCAATTTTGGCACAAATTTCCTGATCAGGAGTACAAAATCAGGAGAGGTGAATGTAGGCACTGGAAGAGGGATCCAAAGAGGGAGGGCTGTTACCCAGCGCTCATCTACCACATGGACAAGATCACCCTGGGTGACGAGGGGTACAGCCATCCTCTTTGGAGTATTTTTGCTTGGAGTTGGGAAGAGGTCTTGATCAACACACAGTGGACGTTCCCCATAATTACACTGTCCATTTGGTTAAACTGACAACATTGTTTGTATTAAAAAAAGCAACAAAATTGGAATATGCAGAAGAGGTACTGTTTACAGACATTGAAGAAGAAATTGGGAGACTTAGGTTTATATTCCAGTCAAGTGGGGTAAAAAGCTAGATTTTATTGGTTTTTTTAAATAAACCTGTTGAGAAAACCATTAATGCTGATAGATTACTCCCATTGATGGATCCTTTGATCCTTCTGATTTATCTGCATAATCTGTAAATCAAATTCACCTCAAAACCTCCTTAATTGCATCTAAACAACCCAGTTATTGTAGCTAATAATACCTATGATATTATTATGGCTAATTATGGGACTCACTTGGGCAAATCAAGTGGGTTTAAAGTAAAAACTTAATTGTATTTTTAAATTTAATTCAAATATGATTAATGAATATTTTTTATGTATGTCAATCATTGTAATCAGCATGATAGTACTTGCACATGGACATCCCAAATAAGGAGTACCTAGTACTATTGAGAGGCCCAATGACATCCCATACAGGGGCACATAATTATTCAAATTCCGTATATTTTCCCCATATATTGTATTTACTCAGCTGTATGACAAAATGTAATAGGGCTGGTGGAAAGGCGAATATACACCTCTGAGGTGCTAATATTAAGCCTAAAAACTTCCCAAGTATGAGTGTAGTAGTGCCTCCAACTGGGCTAAAATAGCACATAATTAAGTTAATTTAAGGGCCAAATTAACTTAAGATTTTTTAATAACCACTGCCATAATCCATAGCAGATTGACATGGCTTTAATGAGCTCATCTAATACATTTGTATGGCCAGGAGATGCCCTAGAGGTATAAAATACTGGCGCCTAGCCCTAAAATAAAATCATCTTACCATATAATCATGTTTCTGTCTTATATTGTCTTATATTAATTTTATTTTATATTAAGAAGTGTAGACAAGCATTAAGGGGAGCTTTTCACTCTTACCTGTGTTAGGAGAGTTCTGATAAAATGGGAAAAGTACTTAGAAGAGACCAGAATGGTCAAGTATTATTGTTTAGCATTGTGAGCTTCAGAACGGTTAGGAAATACCATAAGACACACAGCAGAATTGAGGATATATTGGCTGAAACTCTTCCCAACTATCAAAGCAGGATTATATTTAATAAGCGTGTATAATCTCAAAAACTTACAGCTTAAAAGTTGATGGTTGATAATAAATTTACACATAAGCTTTTATATGAGAGTGACAATATGCATGTCAAAATAATTACAAGTCTGATATTGTAATAAGAGTGATAAGTTTATAATAAGGATGAAATCGGCAAAAAGACTCTGGCCAATTCTCAGTGAAATCCCTTAAATTAGAGCTATTCTATAACATCCAATTCTCAGTCAAGTTGTCCAGCTTTTAGTATTTGGGTTGTGCTGAAACTGCAGCCAAATATGGGAAGTATTGCCAAGGCTCCCCCCAGACCCTCAATAATTCAGTTCAAACACTTTGGTGGAGACCACCCCCTTTTATATGGGTGGAGGGGGTCCCACCAGGTGAAAACATTTTCTCACCCATTGATTGGGTTAAATATATTAATTCTCTTCCAAACAGACTAGTCCTACCCAGTATCAACCTTCCATCAGCTGTTCCATTGGAGTAAAGCAAGACTTGAGATCTCCAATAGGTCAAATCCCCATAATCCCTAATTTAGAAATTCCTAGCCTGATCCAAACTTTGAGCCTTGACACCATTAAATACTAAGCAGCAAGATCTTAACTAGGTTTGCTTTTTACCCCCTTGCCACCACTAATAAAACTATTATAAAAACCAAATTTTTTGTAATTTTAAAGTTTTCCTTATTTTAATTAGGCAATATAAAATCCCCTTAAAAATTAAGTCCAGAAGTTGAGAGAATTATTTCTCATGTACACTTTTGTTGTAATTTAGGCAAGAAAATGCACCAGCGAGAATACCACCAGCCTAAATTCCAACAATGTATATTATCTTTTTCTAATTTTAGAAATAATTCTATTAACGCTTTACATCTCAATTTAATATCATAGCCTATTATCTAAGCATCTAAAGGCTGTAGATATGAAGATTAAGATATTTAAAGAATGGGACCATCTAGTACTAAAAAAAGAGATATTTAAAGAAGCTGTATATTAAGTTATATTAAATACTCCTTAATCAAATTTGTGTACTAATGTTTTAACACAGTATACACATCTATAAGTCTACCTTAAACTAATTACCTTAACAAGTGTTAATCTTTTTTTATTTTATACCAATGTGTTATAAAAAAATGACACAAGTTATCTTTAGATTATTACAAAAGGTATTTCTCCAACAAAAAGGAATTGAGGTCTTTATATAAATTTAGTTAGTCCCTTATAAAGTACTGTATCTTCCCTGCTTCCCTTAACTATGGATACATGAAAAAGTAGGTATTTTATTACTCTAATAGCTGAGTTACCCATGCTTTGCTATGGTGTCTATAGAATCTCAGATATTCAATTTATTAGTATAGATTTTATATTATAGATAACAATAACCACTCAGCCAAATTTAATTGATCAATCAAATCAACTAAAAACCATAAACCACTCAATTAACCTAACTGAACTTATCAAATTAACCAATAACTAATCACCCCTAAAACAAAACTGTGTCCTATCAATTTAAACAAAAGCCATCAACCACTTGACCAAACAAAAAAAACCTATCAAATCAATCAAATAACACCAAACTGCTACCCAAAACATCTCTTTATACTTGAAATCATTGAGTATGTGACATATATTCAAACTACTAAATCAACTTCTGCTTAATTTGCCAAAAGTATTTTATTAATTAGGTGAACCAAATAAGGCAGGTTTTTAAAATATATAAACCTAACATCCAGATATTCATGTTTTGCTACAATATTTAAAGTTCATCAGATGATAAGTTCACATTGCAACCTATAGACTGTGCCAGCACTACTCTTGAGCCACTCAGACTAAAAGCTCCGCTGTTGCCCTCATGGCTAGTGAGCTGATTATCCTAACTTTATTTAATCTACTTAAACCTCAAACACTGATTTTTATTTAGTTTCAGGTGGCAATTTAAAGAATTATTTAATAAAATTTGCCAATTCTCATACATTCGCCCAAATAGATTCAATTTATAAGACTCAATAGTTTCTGATTTGATATCATTTTCTAATATTCACCCACTCACCCAAGTAAATTAAACTTATCAGATGCAATTAGTTTAAGGTGAGCAATTTGATGAATTATTAGATAATACATGCTGATTTCTCACCCACTCACACAAATAGATTGAACCTATCAGACTCAGAGTTTCAGATGTCAGTCTGTCATTCAATCAGTGGAAAAAAATTTATTAAGTAGATATTGGTAGATAGTGTCTAATGGATAAATAATTCCATTCTAACCCATTTGACTGATAATGCCATGTGCATAGAATATTCATTTTTATCCTGATTTTACTTAATTCCTCTAGAATATTCTAGGCACCAAAATATCCATAGAAGCAAGTATAAATACCTGCAGCCCTGTTGGGATTTTTGCCCATATTCCCAGCTTGCTAGATTACCTGGTGTTGCTAAGGGAAAAATTACCTAAAGTGAAGTGAATCAGAAATTGGTTGATTTGAATCTTTGGAGGAACTAGTTCAGGGGATTTTAGGATATTTGCCTGGTCATATTCATCAGGAGTTGATCCAGATGAATACCTAATATCTCATTGGGTGGAGCGGCTGACAAAATAAGGGCATCTGATAGTGATTAACTATCAGGTGTACCAATTGGGATCAGTCAGGTTTCATCACTAACTGATTGGAATTGTATGGTGAGTTGTGAGGCAAGTGATGCCACCTGCAACTAGTGAATCAATTAGTGGTGAAGTGACCTGCCATAATGAGTAAAAAGTCCCATTACCTAAGCTGGTCGCTAGCCAATTATGGTTGGTTCACTTGGTTTGAGAGGAAAACGTTAAGGACACGTTTCTGAATCTTTCCATTTGAGGTCTCAAGGATGTCCAATGGCAGAATACTAATCAGGATGGGGAAGACCATCGCTGCTGAGATGAGGAAGGGTGATTCAATGGCAACGGCTGCTGTTTCATCAAAGAGGTGTCAACTGAGGTTTAGATGGCTAAATCCCCATATAAATTCCCTAGGATTCACTATAATAAAAAAACACACACATATACCCATATACATTAATACATTAGAACATTATTAGTTATATTGTAGATTTTGTTATAGTTAGAATATTAGCATCTAGCATGAAGTTCCATCTCAAGGATATTATTGCAGAAAGGCAATAATTGGTAGACTCTTAGAGGAGGAGTAGAGATCTGAGAGGGATCTAACAAAGGGAATCATGACTAAGGGATCACTGCCGACTGTGTGTTGGGCCAAAGGAGACTGCCATCAGAGGATCTTGACAAAGATTGAGTGGACAGTAATATGGGGAATGAATCCCTACAAGTATGACTATTGAGTACTTTATCAGAAATACTGGCTGAAGCGTTAAGCCTGAAAATAGTTCTAACTCAACTGTGAATAATAGTCTCCATACTATTATCGGATTATATATTCTTACAACGTGAGGTGCACAAGGAAACCAAACCTGTTCAGTAAAAAGATTACTAGGGTTGACAACCAATAATCAACCCAACTAAGTAAATTTTTACAAGTTGGTGCTCACTACAGGGGTAGTTGAGTAGAAGAATCTATCAATAATGTCGTACAAAGAAGATGTTTCTAATTTTGGAAATAAGTTACTGAAGGAAGTAATGAAGATAGAACGTGAAGAGGATCATGTTCAATGGCGTTCACCCAGCTCAGCAGTGGAGCTCTGAGTGAAGCAAAATGAAGATACTCAAGTTCAGGGAAAAGAACTTGCAGCCTAGATATGGAACTATCTAGTGCTGCAAGGAAACCAGTTCCACCAGACATCTACTTGAAATGAAGAGAATCAGCAGGGCCAACTTGGGTTGGAATTGGGCCCGCTGTAAATAGTCCCAAGGAACAGCAGGATCAACTCAGGTTGAAATTGGATCCGCTTTAAGTAGTCCTGAGGATAGAGTGTTTAGATGAGGCATTATACAAAATAAAAAGCAATCAATCTGAAGAATTGGATTGCCATACCAATGAAGAGATGAAGTCAAAAGAGGAAATGATTGATCCAAGATAGTGGAGGAAATCATTTGATTTAATAACACTCAATCACTGGTCAGAAGTTGCTGGAGACGAGTTTATCAATTCCAGAGACATTGGATGAAGCTAACGATGCCAGAACGACCTGTGTAATTAAGGATAGCCATGACGGCTGAAAATCGTTTTCAGGAGAAAAAAATGAGCTGGACAATCGGATGAAACTGTTGGCTGATGAGATACAAATTTCCAAGAAGCATCAGTTTGCCAAATAAGAGATGAAATTAGGGCCTGATGGATGAATTACCAGTCAGTATTAAAGGCCTAATTCAGGAGAACTGCTGAAGTTGGCAAGTATGGCCTATACATGAGAAGTCAGCGCTGCTGGTCATATAGGGAGAAAGGTCAATACTAATTGGTAGTATTGAGCCTAAGAGAAAATAATTGCAATGTCCCCAGCGGACCTCTGAACCATTAAATGGTTATGTCCTGAGATTTTGGTCAAGTCCCAGAAGGAGACCACTGAACCAAATGGTTGGTTAAGTCTTAAGAGGATAAGATTTTGAACCATGATAACTGGTAGGTTTAAGTACCCAGGACCCAATTAAGATGAAGGGAAAGGAAGGACCTCTGAGCCTTTTTGTAAGTTGCAAGTCCCATTTCAAAAGAAAAATACAAAAAAATATATAAAATATTAAAATATTGATTTTATGGTCTATGAGTTCAGACCTAAGAAGTGACAAGAAATCCTGACAGCTGAATGGAGGAAATTACACCCTCAATGAGATATAATTATTGGCCGGGGTAGCTGGAAAGCATCAACCTATTAGTTGATCAAGAGCAGCTAGCAGATCTGCCAGAAGGGCAGAAGGAAGAGGTGCTCGGTATATCCAAGAGATATTGGGAAGTATTCACTCAGGATGACCACAATTTTGGATGCGCACAAGGTGTAATTCATAAGGTCAACACCGGAGAAAATCTACCAATAAGGATGAGACCAATACAAAAATCAAAAGCCGCTGAAGTGGTAGTGGAAGATGAGATCAGTAAACTAGTAAAGCATGGGCTTCTAGTTCCGTTGTCAAGTCCCTGGGCAAGCCCAATTCTGATTGTAAAGAAAAAGATGGATCAAATTGGGTAGTGATTGACTATTGGAGGCTAAATAAAATTACAAAGAAGGATTTGTATCCCCTACTGAGGATCAACAATGCACTGGATCGATTAGGAGAAGCAAAGTATTTCTCCATGATGGACCTAATCTCAGGATACTGGCAGATCGACTTTCCAGAAGAAGACCAAGAAAAATGGGCAATTATCACCGCACAGGGTTATACCAGCCAACTAGGATGCCCCAGGGTCTTTGTAATGTGCCCACGACGTTTCAGAGGGCCATGGACACGATATTGAGCGACCTGAAGCTTTCATGCATCCTAGTATATCTGGACAATATCAATGTGTTCAGTAGAACCTTTACTGATCAACTGCACCACTTGGAGGAAGTTTTTAAGAGACTGTTCGCGACTAAGCTGAAGATCAAGCCTCGGAAGTGCCACTTCTTCAAGAAGGAGCTTGAATACTTTGGATTTGTGATTAACACAAACGGACTGCAGCTATAACCCCAGAAGATAGCAGATATTGAGTGCATGGCTGTGCTGAAGAGTGTCCGAGACATCCAAGTATTCCTTGGGATGGTTGGATACTATAGAAGGTTTATTTGGGACTTCACCCAAATAGACAAGCCTTTGTTTTATTTATTAAAGGATCTGAAAAAAGGATCCATATGGAATGAAGAGGCCCAGGACTCCTTTGATGAATTACGCCAGTATCTGATAAATTCACCAATTTTAAAAGTATCTAAATTTTGATCAGGAGTTTACCATTCAAACTGATGCTTTGTTGATGGCAATCGGCGCTATACTGAGCCAAGTAGATGAACTTGGGGACAAACATCTGGTGGCGTATGTGAGCTGGACACTCTCAGCCGCTGAGAGGAATTACACCATAACTGAGCATGAATGCCTTACAGTCATTTACGCCTGTAAGCAGTTTCAGGTGTATGTCCATGTAACGCACTTTAAGGTGGTGATGGACCACTCTTTGCTTCGTTGGCTGCACAATTTATGGGAACCTGAGGGATGACTGGCCCAATGGGCACTTAAGCTTCAGGCTTATGATTATGAGATAGTCCACTGAGCGGGGGCTTCTCACCAGAACGTGGATGGCTTATCGCGGTTACCAATGGTCCAGTTAGTATATCCGCAGGTGGATGAGCTATTCCAGAGAATGGTCAAAGGAAGAATTGAGGATGAGCCTTGAGAAATCCAAGGTGCGCTTCGAAAAGTGATGGAAAACACTGAGATCATGGATGGACAAGTATTCAAGATGATAAATGGGAAACAATTATTATTTCTGAAACCATCAGAAAGAGCAGCGATAGTTCAAGCAGCTCATAAGGTTGTTGGGCACAGAGGCCTGAGAAAAACAACTGATCATATTCGCCAGTATTATTACTGGGAATCAATTAACTACAATGTTGCAGATCATCTGGCTTGTTGCGTGGAATGCCAATTGCATAAACCACAGAAGAATACAACTGAATACTGACTGGTCCAACCTGGATTCTCATGGCACACAGTGTTCATCAACATGATGGGACCGCTGGCGATGAGCACAGGAGGAGTGAAGTACATCAAGTAGCCATTGACCATCTGACGAGATGGGTTTAAATGAAAGCCCTAACTAGAGTTGACACTACCAGTACTGCGAGATTCATCCTGGATCAAGTAGTATACTGGCATGGATGTCCACAAGTTATACTGAGTGATAATGGGACCAACCTCACATCTCATGTGATCCTGAGGCTAAATGATGTAATGGGGATCTGGGGAGTCATGTCAGTACCATACTGACCGGAGATGAACAGAATGGTAGAACTGGTCAATGGGACTCTGGCCGCAACGCTGAGGAACTAGTTGCAGGGAGAACTTCTGCGTGGGGAATGTACCTGAGTTTGGTAACATTTGCCTACAACATCAGTCATCATACAGCGATGGGAAAGATGCCATTTGAATTACTTTACAGGAGGAAGGCCGCGTTGACACCAATATTGTATTTGGTAGTAGAACCTACGTCAGGGATGAGTACTGAACAATACCTAAACTGACTGACAAGTATCCTGATTGATATGCAATCGCAAGCATTCTATACAACCTTGAAGAAAAGGATATGAGTGAAATTGACGGATGATAAGAACTGACTGCCATTAGAAGAATATTGAATAGGAGAAAGAGTCGCCTATTGCAATACGCATGGTTTTGGACAAAGAAACAAATTGGATTCATTATGGTCAGGTCCATTTGAAGTAATTTCCAAGATGGCAACTGATGCTTACTCCATCAAGAATCTCTTGGATGGAAGAGTAGCAAATTGAGTCCATGCTAAGTATCTAAAGCGTTGGATCAAAGAAAAAAATAAAAAAGTTCCCAAAGGACTGATGAACCATTAAATTGGTCATGTCCTAATGGTTAGGTCAAGTCCAAAAAAAGGACCTCTGAACCAATCTAGATGGTTAAGTCCAAAAAAAGGACCTCTGAACCATAGAAAACTGGTAGGTTTAAGTTCCTAGGATCCAGTTTGGGGGAAAAGATGGACCTCTGACTGCAACAAGGTCAAGTCCCATGGGAAAAAAGAAAGAGAATAAAAATAAAAAAATCGAAAAAATATAGAAAAAAAAGATTTTAAATGCATAGAAAAAAAAACCTATATATTTTTTTATATTTTTATTTTTATTTATCATCCTCAGTATGGGGATGATTTCACCTATGTTGCCTTTTGGGGGAGGGAGGATGGATCACGGTAGGAAGAAATAGCCCATCAAAATCAATCTGTGGTTGGACACTTGCAAGGGTGAGACCTACATGAAACCACGTTTGTTGAGCAGATGCTGAGCCCTGAGAGAATGTGACTAGGGGAAAGGAAATTGATATGTCAGAAGAAGCCAATCGAGAAACCCCAGAGCAGGGAGGAAAACAGCAATAAAGGAAGAGGCAATTGGCGAATAACCCCAAGTAATCCTGATAAGGCACCAGCGCCAGAAGATTTGTCTTGAGTGCCTGCAATGGGCCTCATCAAGAACACCGGACATGTGAGCCAGCAGCAAAGAAGGAATACTCAAGGAGGGTTGTCAAATCATTCCCCAATTAATGCTATCAATGGAAGATAGCGATGAGAAGCTCCAGAGAAGAGGTAGTCATGTAAAGAGCGGATTAAATCCTGTAAACAATGACTATGGGCTTCACAGAAGCTGAAGCTGAATGAATAATGGAAGCCAGGCGAGGCTGGAAGCTTTGTCAACCAACTTCAAAGAACTTGATCAGCAAAGCAGAGAGCATAAGCAGCAGTATCCCAATCCAGAAGGTTGTCCAGATCAGAGGATTCAGCGCTAATGTCAACGTCTCAGTAACCTGGGCCCAAAGTTCAGCGTAGGGGAGTTTGAAATGTAGGCTGTTCCCGATTGAAAGCTCAGAAACCAGCACAGTGGGTTGGTAGAATTGCCCAAGTCAGAAGAGGAACTCAGGGAGCAAATCCAAACCAGCCAAGAATAAACGATCTAAAGCAACTGGCATAACCTCTGGAGCATTGACAATGATGTTCAGAGCATCAGTGAAAGGAACCAAATCCAGAAGGGTTTTGAAGTCCAACTCGAGGATTGACTGCAAGGGAAGAGTCATCCAGGAGTTGTTCAAAATGATGGCACGTCTGGTTTTGGAGGGATTGGATACTGTTTCCAGTAATTCAATGGAAGGACTAGCCCCTTGTGCCAAACTAGGCATATGAGTCCTGGAAGGACCATAGAAGAGGTTCCACTGAGCATCATGACTCATCCGCTGGAAGAGGCGGGGGTCCAAATCTGAAAGACTGTTAAGAAGTTGCTGATAACGGGATTCTGAGTTCAACATATGAGCAGGACTAGAGGGGGGATGTCAGACTTATATAAAAGTTAACATTATGCACTTTATAATCCTTTAGGCTCCAATTTCAGAAAATTAATTTCATAAAATTAATTAAATAAGCTTTCTGAGGGAAGGATTAAGAATGACTTACAGCCAAGAGGTTATAAGCAAAATAATGAGGGCAAATAGAAATAAGTATTCTTAATCAAGCCGCAAAACGAACATCAATGGCAAGAGTCTCCTGTCGAGGATGAGGAGAGAATCAGGAATTCAAGGACGCCAGACCAAGAATCCTGAATATGACAGAGGGTCATATACCCTGATGGGGGAAAACCCGGATCCCAGGAAAGATATCATCATGAGTAGATTGATCAGCCCAGCATGACAAGAGGTCATGAGGACTGCGTTCTGAGTAGGTGGTAGCGAGGAGGAAGAGGAGGAATGCTGTATGCTGAAGGTCATCTTGAGCAGCGTTGAGTATTGACAAGTATACTCTGCTTGAATCAATGAAGTATTTGACAAGGTGTTTAGGCAGTGTTCCCATGCCCTGGTTTTTTTCTCGCTGGAAATCTAGGCAAGAGGGGGGATGTGTTGGGATTTTTGCCCATATTCCCAGCTTGCTAGATTACCTGGTGTTGCTAAGGGAAAAATTACCTAAAGTGAAGTGAATCAGAAATTGGTTGATCCGAATCTTTGGAGGAACTAGTTCAGGGGATTTTAGGATATTTGCCTAGTCATATTCATCAGGAGTTGATCCAGATGAATACCTAATATCTCATTGGGTGGAGCGGCTGAAAAAATAGGGGCATCTGATAGTGATTAACTATCAGGTGTACCAATTGGGATCAGTCAGGTTTCATCACTGACTGATTGGGAATGTATGGTGAGTTGTGAGGCAAGTGATGCCACCTGCAACTAATGAATCAATTAGTGGTGAAGTGACCTGCCATAATGAGTAAAAAGTCCCATTACCTAAGCTGGTCGCTAGCCAATTATGGTTGGTTCACTTGGTTTGAGAGGAAAACGTTAGAGACATGTTTCCAACTCTTTCCATTTGAGGTCTCGAGGATGTCCAATGACATAATCCTAGTCAGGATGGGGAAGACCATCGCTGCTGAAATGAGGAAGGGTGTTTCAATGGCAACGGCTGCTGTTTCATCGAAGAGGTGTCAACCAAGGGTTAGACAGCTGAATCCCCTATAAATTCTCTGGGATTCATTATAATAAAAAAACACACACATATACCCATATACATTATTACATTAGAACATTATTAGTTATATTGTAGATTCAGTTATAGTTAGACTATCATCATCTAGCGTGAAGTTCCATCTCAAGGATATTATTGCAGAAAGGCAATAATTGGTAGACTCTTAGAAGAAGAGTAGAGATCTGAGCGGGGATCTAGAGATGAAGGGAATCATGACTAAGGGATCGCTGCCAACTGTGTGTTGGGCCAAAGGAGACTGCCATCAGAGGATCTTGAAGATCGAGTGGAAAGTAATATAGGGAATGAATCCCTATGAGTACAACTATTGAGTAAGTAATTGGAAATACCGGCCAAAGTGTTGGGTCTGAAAATAGTTCTAACTCAACTACAGATAATAGTCTCCATACTATTATTGGAATATATATTCTTACAACGCAAGGTGCACAAGGAAACCAAACTTGTGCAGTAAAAAGATTACTAAGGTTGACAATCAATAATCAACCCAACTTAAAATTTTTACAAGCTTTTATCACAATAAATCATCAGATTCCAAAGCTCAGTTTCTTGTGTGTTTCTTATCTTCCAGTTTTTAAGAAATCTCTCTTCCCTGGGCGTTTTAAGTTATAAACACCCAGGATGACTGATGATGACCGCCAAGGTGACCATCCTGAAAACCCTGAGAATTATGCTCCGCCACCTGCTGCCTGTCAGGGAATACACCAGAATCCCTTAGTTGCCTGACAAATTGGGGATCCTGCCAGGGAACCTGTGAATGCCTTCCAAGGCCAGGCTGCTACCATGACGTTAATGAAACTCTACATTAGTCAAACCCTAGAGAAATTTGAAAATGGTCCTATAGATGAGTGGTTGGAAGCCTATAACGCTTGGGGAGACAACTATGATATGAGTGACCGCCAACAACTCCATGAGGTACCCAGCCTTCTAACAGGTGTGGCAAGGCGGTGGCATAGCGCCAACCTCCCATTTGACACCTGGGGTGAATGGCAGGAGCATGCCCGTTCCAAGTTTTGGGTATCTACTACACAACTATGAGAGAAGTTCCAGCGCATTCACCTAAAGGATTATGATAACCTTGACTATTTCCTGGATAAATTTGAGGACCTACTTGGACAATGGCACCAGTCTAGCAACCGATGCTGTGATAATATGGACCAACAGTTACTGGAATGGTTCATTGATGCCTTAGAAGAACCATATCTAAATGCTGTTCTAGTTTCCCAACCTTCATGTGCTGACCATGCCATTGACGTCTGCCACCAATATGCTTGTCTAGCCAGCCGTCAATCTACAAAATCAAACACCAGAAGACTGGAGCTAGAGGAGGAAGAACCTAAGGGTGAGGCTACCACAAAGTTCCAACATATCAACCCACCCTCTGAGTTTACCACACAGATGAATGCCCTTTCAGAGCAAGTACAACAGCTCACTATGATAGTACAAGGATGACCCCCATGAAACAACCTTCGCTGCCACAATTGTAATGAGCCTGGGCATCATTTTAGACAGTGCCAAAACCCCTGCTGGAGGTGCAAAGTGGTTCATTTAGATGGAAAATGTCCTTCTAGAGCTAATCAAAGAAATCATGATGCACCTCCAGCTCCTGAGAGGCAAAGTCTGCTCAGTCTGTACCCCATCAGTATCCTAATCTGCCACCAATGCCTTATGGGGAGCGCCAGTGGGACCCTATCCGCCATGTCCCTATTCTTATACAACCCCACCATCAAATGAATACTATGGGATGGGGACAATGCCTTTCCAGCACCCTTATATTGGACCACCACCAGGACAGCCTTGGCCCCCCTCCAACAGATTGAATACTCATCAGCAAAGCCTGAAACAGAACAACCATGACAACTCCTGCTGGCAGAAATATATGCTGCTGAAACATGGAAACAAAAAGAATTAGAAAGCCACAATATATATGACCCAAACAAAGAAGATGAGATTTGATGACATTTTGAACCCAGAGCAGAAGGAACCTAATGAACCACATGGAGTACCTATGGAAGAATATGATGAACCCAGAGGAAAACAAGATGATACCTCTCTCCAATTACCCGAATTTTCCAAGCATGCTATGGAAAACCTGCAGTCTCAACACTACCCAAGTAATACAGCAGCTGTCTACAGAAACCCATCAAGTAGTGGAGAAAACAACTGCCACAAAATTCCGAGTTCCACAACAACTTATGGTACCAGTTCCTAGCCCAGTGTCATACTGACCAAATGGGTCTCAGCTACTAAGATTTTTTTAGTACTAGATGGTCCCAACCCAAGGGGTCAGCTACTAAGATTTTAGAATAGACAATTATCCCAGTACCCCTTGGGGACCTGTGCAAGTCTGGCCTGGAACTACGGCAAGACCTTCACCAAGCCATTGGGCTAACTTGGCTTCAAAATGGAGGCCCAAAGCAGAAGTCCCTACTTACTAATACAGGAGCACCCCGCACCATGGGTTCCCTTTTTAGATACTCAGTTCCCATCCTCCTCAATATAGGTTCTTCAGCAAATATTGTAACAAAGAAGTTCCTTTTGGACATTGGATATGAGGACATCCTTAAGAGTGACATAGTTTTCCTGATGGCTGGTGGAACTCAACAATCTTGTTGTGGTCAAGTATTTGATCTTCCTGTGGAGATAGCTGGCAAAATTCGCTATATTGATGCAGTAATCTTTGATCACAACCACTTCCAGTTGTTGCTTTCCTGGATGGCCCTGAAAGAGTTTGGATTACATGCCAACTTTGAATTGGACCACTGGTTTATGCAGACATAAAAAGGAATGAAGCCTCTGACTGTTACATATTCCAACCCAGAAAGGCCATCAGATACCCCAGCGCAACTGTCTACCTACTGGTTTGACGAGTTAACAGAAAAAATTAATGCCCTAACCCACTGGGAGGATCAGTAAAAGGCAGATCTATCACAACTACTCAACAATTTGAGACATTTTTCTGCCATGATGGCGATGATGTTCCTCTCTCAACCTTGGGTTCACACCAGATTGATGTCAGTGATGCTAAACATATTGCCAGATGACCCTACTGCCTGCCACAAGCACAAAAAATTTGTTGAAGCAGAAATTAAGAAAGTTTTAGCCAATGGCCTCATTTTCCCCAATCATCATGGGCATTACCTGTCGTGGTTGTCCCAAAAAAGAATGGAAAACTCCACTTGTGTGTTGATTACATCCCTCTAAATTGAGTAACAAAGAAAAATGCATACCCAATGCCACTGATCACAGACATCATCAATACCATGGGAGGTGCTCAGTACTTTACCAATATCTATTTGTTCTCTGGATACTATCAACTGGCAATGGAGGAAGAGTTGATCCCAAAAACAGCATTTGTCACCAAATTTGGACAGTTAAAATGCACTTGAATGCCTTTTGGTCTTACTAAAGCTCCTAGAACCTTCCAAAAGGTTATGGACAAATTATTCCATGGACTAACAAGTTGGTGTGTCACTGTTTACCTTAACGATATCACCATTTATTTAGCTAATTTCAATCAGCACCTGCAGGACCTAGGAGAAGTACTTCGTCAGATTAAGAAAGCAAACCTTGGCATCAATGAGTTAAAGCTAATGCTCTGCACTAGAGAGCTGAATCTTCTAGGGCACATTATCTCACCAGAAGGAAAACGCACTGACCCCTCTAAGATGGAATCCATTTCTACCTGGCCCATCCCAAATAATGCAGCTGAACTCCTTAGTTTTCTAGAACTGTCACCTACTATTGAGCCTTTATTCCAAACTTCAGTAAGATAGCCACTCCATTGTACCAACTCCAGAAGAAGGGAACCTCTTGGGACTTCAGTGATGCTGCCCATCAGAGTTTTGTCAGCCTGAGAAATGCCTTGGTTCAAGCTCCCATTTTGATCTTCCCCAACTTTGCTGAATAATTTCATGTGTTCACAGATGCCAGTGATTAAGCCATTGGGGCTGTGCTTACGCAGTTTTGAGGGAACAAGTACCTACTTGTCAAATTCATCTCCAAGAAATTTGCCCCAGAAGAATATAACTACTCAACATATGAGAAAGAGGTTCTAGGTGTGGTGTTCGCTCTTCATAAATTCAGATATTATCTGTTGGACTGGCAGGTCACAGTATTCACTGTTAACTCAGCAGTAAGTTTTCTGCTAAATAACCTCATTCCAAATGGTCACTGGGTACACTGGAGATATAAACTAATGGAATTCAATTTAAAACTGGTGCACCTCCCTGGATGGCTTAATGCAGTAGCGGATGGGCTATCATGAATCCACAATAATCCAGTGGGACAAGCAATCTTCCATATGGGGGAGATTGATTTTGAAAATGAGCTCCTAAAAATATGAAAGATCCTAGAGGATTTTGAAGTACCAAGTGATGTTTAGAATATTTTATCATTTAAAAAATGTTGTTCAAAATTTATAACATTTGAAGGGGACCTATATGTATGTACCAAGGGGTCAGTGGCCCAGGTGATCCCAAGAAGCCAACGTGTGCAGCGGATGAAGGAGGCTCATGATGCCAGACACTTTGGAGTACAAGCAACCTGGTTGAGACTCTTTGCTGTATACTAATGGCCAAATGCCTACACTGAAGTTAGCAACTACGTATCCACATGCCATGCCTGCCAAGTCTTTACCAAGTCACCAGGTGCTCAGAAACTTCTGAACCCCATAACAACACCTGGACTATTTGAGATGTGAGGCCTTGATTTTATTGGACCTTTAAGGGTTGCCACTGATGGTTCAAAGTATAATTTAGTAGCCACTGAATACTTTAGCCATTGGCCTGGTGCTAAAGCAGTTACTTGAGCTGATTCAGCTACCACAGCCCAGTTCCTATATGAAGAGATATTTACTATCTATGACCACCTCAGCTTACCCTGACTGACTGAGGATCACACTTCAATAATAAATTAATTGAGGAAATGTTAGCCCAGGTACGCACTCACCACTCCATGACAACATCATACAACCCTCAGTGTAATGGACTAACAGAATGGATGAATCAAACACTGATGCATGCCCTGGAATGGAGCACCACAGACAACCCTGATAAATGACCTGAACGCTTACCCACCATCCTTTGGGCATACCAAACCAAAATCCATAGTAGTGCCAAGCATACACCATATTAACTATTGTTTTAAATTAGTTCTATCCCAACACATTAGCCAAGCAACTCAGCAACCATTTTACATCAACCCCCCACTCAAAAAGATCTGACATGGAGAAACTGATAAAGATCATGTCCATCAAATGAAGACCAACTATGACAACCACCTCAAGATCCTCCAGGTTTTTACAGTAGGAGATCTAGTCCTCCTGTATCAAAATGAACTTATAAACTCCCACTTCAAGAAAACTTACCCACATTTTAAAGGGCCTTTTAGAGTTACCAAAGTACTCCCCTATGGAAACTACAAAATAGAAATCCTTAATGGAGTTCCATATCAGTCAACCATCCATGGTAATCATCTTAAACTTTACCAGTGTATAAATGAATAGGGGGAGTGTCAAATGGATAAATAATTCCATTCTAATCCATTTAACTAATTATGCCACATGCATAGGATATTCATTTTTATCCTGATTTCACTTAATTCCACTAGAGTATTCTAGGCACTGAAATATCCCTTGAAGCAGGTATAAATACCTGCAGCTTTTATCACAATAAATCATCAAATTCCAAAGTTTAGTTTCTTGTGTGTTTCTTATTTTCCATTTTTAAGAAATCTCCTTCCCTGGGCGTTTTAAGTTATAAACACCCAGGATGACTGATGATGACCGCCAAGGTGAACATCCTGAAAACCCTGAGAATTATGCTCCACCAATTGCTGCCTGTTGGGGAATACACCAGAATCCCTTAGTTGACCAACAATAGCCATTAATAAATTCAGAAACTATTAAATCTATCAAATATTATAATCTCCAACCACTTAGCCTAAATTAATTAAGCCAGCCAAATTAACTAAACCATCAATCACTTACCTGAAACTATTGGGTATCAAATCAACCTAAATCCACCAACCACCACCAAGCTAAAACCAATTGATGAATTTTAAATCAACCAACAACCAAAATCACCAACCACTTACCAAAACCAATTAACGTATCAAATCAACCAATCACTAACTTCTTTATTATAACCGTTAAGCTTATTAATCAACCCAAAACCACCAAACACTCGCCAAAACCATTTAAACTATTGAATCAACCAAATATCAAACTTCTCAGCCATAACGTTATACCAATTTCCATCAAAAACATATAAGATTTTCACTTGTTACATATAAAACTTTTTATTTTACTAAGAAAAATAAAATCCTTTCTTATTGCACATTTACAGTTTCTATTGAATATCTATATAAAGTTTCATCTTTCTAGGCCTTGTCATTGTTGAGATACAGTGATGAGTGAGCAAGTGGGCTTTTGCATTTAAATATATAGATAAGCCTATGGTTCTAAACATTATGGTTTGTGATGGTGATGAGTGAATTTAGTGTATGGAGGAGACAAATAATTGATATTTGAAGCAGGAAGTGATCTAGAGATCAGTAGCTCTGAAGAGGAAGATTAGGGCAGTTGGGCGGTTGACTGGACTAATAGAGTATCAAGTGAGCAGGGGTATATCAAAGGGAAAGCAATACTACTGCATTAGCTTTCAAAAACTAATTATAGCAACTGAGAATTTAATATGGTGAATTAATGCTAAATCATAATATGAAGATGAAGTACAGCCCTACCATCAACATCTTAGAACTTTTAATTTTTTGTCAGAGAAATATAAACATACAAATTGGCAAATAATTTTGGCAGTTGCCATAGATGTCATATAACATCATTAAAACTATATTATATATTGTATGAAATATATTCAAGAAATATAAAAATTCATGATAAAGCTCTAAGTAGAGTATATGTTTGAGCATATCTGAGTCTGACGTCAATTATTTATCAGGGTCTATAATCAATATAAGCTAAGAGTGTGCATTATACATTTATATGTATCTTGAACCAGTATGCTCTCATTATAACTTGATTGGGTTTGTATAGGGGTGGTGTCAGGTATGAGGGCCTTTTCCTAGAATTGCTAGGAATTAGCAATGTTTATAAATACTATGGTGGTATAGAAACTTCAATTTTTATAGAATTTAAAAAAATTATCTGACGCTTAATTTTATAATTATTTAATTATAGAAGATTGTAGTTTAGAATCATCAATGATTAGTAATATAGAATCATAACTGCAATTTTTATAATATATACTAGGTTTGATTATATAAAATATAAACAAATTAACAAGTTAGAATAAGTATCAAATCTAATATTATATGCTAAATTGAAAAATATGGAGGTACAAGTGAATATGAATTATTATTCGATCAAATTTTTAATTGAATTATTTGACAAAAAGTAAAAACAAGGTGATATGTTAATAAAGAGTATATTTTAGTATCCTAATATAATCAAGTGAGTTACTTAAAAAGATTCAAGGCATAGTCCTACTGTTTTTTTTTAGTACTAGATGGTCCCAACCCAAGGGGGGGGGATTCATCGATGTGTCCTACTGTTACTGCTTCTGAAAGATTATATAAATGTGCTGAAATGTGTAAGGATAATGCACCTATAAACAGAAAAAATTGCAGAAGGAAGAGTCTATTGGTAGATCAGATTTAATTGTTTAAATATGAGATTAAGATAAACACAAAATATATGCTAATGAGATGAGTTGATGTTTTGACTGAAAGGATTAATTTTGCACTTTCTATAAAAATACAACTGAGGTATATATTAGTAGGAATGCAACAATAAAAAGGCAGGATTGGCGCAAAGATGTATAAATCAATACTTTTCTTTTCAACCATCTAGTACTAAAAAAATACTTTTCTTTTCAAATGAATAAGTTTATATAGAAATCTAATAAGATAAGAAAAACTTTTATGATATATGAGTTCTCAAACAATTTAAAAAAGCATAAAAAATTAATCTGGTTGGCCCAAATTATCATGTTACAAAGATCAATTACATGAGTATTTTGAGAACAGTAAGTATTATATAAAGTAGATTATTAACATATGAAAGGGAGGATACCCCAGTGGTAGAGTATGGACCCTCTACCACTGCCTCCCGAGTTCGATCCCGGTAATGGAATTTGGGTAGGGGACGATTTTGACTGTGTTGGTTTTGCGCACCAATGCCCCAAACTGAGATAGCAAATAGCAAAGGCGGTCCATGGAGTTCCTGGCCTATCATACGCCGCGCATGGAGGTTTTCCGGGTTTTATCCTCCTTTCCCATTTTCTTCACTTCCTAATCGGTGCGGTATCGTCCCCAGGTCGGCCCACCTCGAATAAAATTTAAAAATTTAAATTAACATATGAAGGGTATTTCTTATGCATAGTATGAACCTAAATAAGTATTTTAGTGAAGCATTGAAGAGATAAAATAAAATCTTGAATATAGATATATACAGAAGCAACCTAAAATAAAATATAGAATAAATCTAGTTGTAATAATGACATTATATGAAATTATAAGTTCACTCTTTCTATTACAGACCAGAAAGCTATATTTTACTCATCTACATGCATAAGAGTAACTAGAGATAGACTTACATCAAGAAACATAAGATATAAGAAAATAAATAAGTATAAAAATTTATAGCTGTAATATAGTAAACTTTGACCAAAATCTCTGAATTGACTGAAGAAAGAAGTGCAAGTTTAAGTAAACATGTTGTAATAAACCTTATTTTGAAGCTAGTTATATGAATTTGGCACCAGGGATGTCATATTTCAGGTGCACAGGTATCAGAAAGCAAAAAAATCAGTAAAGTTTGATTACTTTAATTTTGGTAAAAATAGCATAAAAGAAAATCTCATACTAGCAATGTAGCTTTTTATCAATTTAAATAAGGGAACAAACCGTAATATTTGATACTGCCATTGTCTTGTAAAGTTTCTATATCTATCTTAATAATAAGCTAGGAGTAGCTACCTTTGAAAGGTTCCCCTTTTAGATGATACTCCTGCTTTGATATGCTCTTCTCTATACTAGAATTCTATTTGGTCCCATTCAGGGTTACTATGCAGCACTTACAGTGTAGTATAAAAGTTCAATATCAAAATAGAACAGGACAGTGAATGAAAGTGTACTCAGGGCATTTACATAGTAGCAATATGCCTTTGCCATCAATATACGGTGGATGGCCATAATAAAAATAGGACCTACTATTGACTATTTTATGCTGGGGTGGGGCAAGAGAAAATATTAAAACCAAAGTAAATAGTGGATATGGTTCACAAGGCCACAACACAAGGTTATCACTAAACTAAAGTAGTAGGAGTTGCACCAGCAAGTTTTAGGAATTTAAGCTGCTTGTGATTCTTAATAAAAAAATGTCCTATAAAGTTGGGGGCTGTGAGTCAAGAGTATTAGTGAATAACTGTTAAACCTTTTATGTAACTTAGTTAAAATACAAGTTAAGTAACTAATAATAGTATATTATAGTGGGGTATTCAAGCTGCTTACATTATTTTCAGAACTTGACTAAATATCAGGGAACAAAGATGAATGGGGGTCAACACAATCATTGAGAACTTATGGCTGTTGATACAGAACACTGCTGAGATATCTTTGATAACATGCACTTAATTAATAAGTTGACCTTTAACAGAATCTTTAAGAGTGTAGGCATCCATAGAATTTTCTCAATGATTTTAAAAGGCTCTTTCCATATGTGCTCCATCTTGCTAGTCTGTCTGAAATCATGGGTATCATAATACAGAATCATATTCTCTACAGAAAATTGGGTAACAGCCACCAGTCTTTGTTATTATGTTTATGAGACCTTACTTTCCAAACCAGTGCATTACAATAGGCAGTGCTTTGTAGCTGTAACAAAGTCTGCGTCAGCAGATTCAAATATTTGGTAAGACTCATATCATCCTGATGGATCAATGAATATAAAATAGGGGTAAGTTTCAGTCATTTTTCATAAAGTAATGTAAATGGGGGGTGCCCCATGGCCAAGTGATAAGAGATTTTGTATATAATATATGGCAGAAGGAAAAAAAGGTTTCAGCTGGATGCCTTCACCATAATAATCTTAAAAAATTCCAATGAGGGTACCATTTACTCATTATAAAGTTCCATTGGCCCCAGTAAGATAGAGTGTAGACAATACCCATCATATATCCATCAAGTTGTTAAGCTTGGAAGTAATCTGAGATGTAAAGTTAGTTTTATTATCCATAAAAGAAACTGAGGCATTCAAGATGATAAATAATATCTTTTAGGATACATTTAGCCATCATCAAGACCCTAAGTATCTATTGTGATGAACAGGCTCTCTCCAGTATGCAACAAATGAATTTGGCAAAAGAAGCCAAGTTGCAGTCCATATAGCTGAGACTACACGAGAGAAACTTCCTGCTATGTGCATTGAGGCCACTATCAGTTATTAAACCATGTAGGATAGTAGCCAGAATACTGGTTGACAATAGTGCAATTTATCCCGTTGACAAGTAATAGAGAGAAGCTAAAGCCTGTGCCAACTCACTATTATCATACATGTTGAATCCTGTCATGCAATAAGAATATAACAAAAATAAAAATAAACTTAAACTCTTAGTTTATTTGTCTGCAGGATTGAGAAAACAAAGTTAGAGAATCTAACTTGATTTCCTGTATTATATGTGCTGGAGAATGCTAAGCACTCTCATGGTTTAAAAAAGCTTAAAAAATCAAAAAAATGCCTTGTTCAAAACCTGAGCTTAAATTAGTACTAAAGGGGTTTCGAACTTGAAAGTTTCCAACTTTTGGCCTGCTTATGAGATCCGAACTCCGGATTTCGACCATCGGACTTAAATGCATTATCGGAATTATTATTCATATCATATTTCCAAACTGAACCATCTCGAATTTGATTAAATCTCATGGCTGAACTTTGGAAAGCCTTCTCCATACTCTTATTGGTAGCCCTAAAGGTAAGGACCATATGGCGGTCAGGTAGGACCTTGACTGTTACATCTATCTCCTCTGGATCCATCCACTTAGTGAGGTGATTGATGGCTATAATTATATATTTAAACTGATCAGAACTATTAGCTAGATGACCCACAACTTCAATAGAGACAGTGTTCCAGTAAATTTAGGTTTAACCAATTAATAGAAGGTGGTTCTGTGATAAGGGCCATCCAATTGGCTTTTTTACAACATTTTAGGATTTCATGAATATAAAAAATGCTTTGATTCCCAATAATGATGCTATCCCAGTAGATCAAGCATCTCCTTAAGGCCCCATGCCCCATCACCTTGTGGGCCCCAATTATACCAAGTTGCTCTGTTGCTTAAGTATTTAAAATTTCTGATGGTTGATCACTGAATAAATATATTCTCAAATTTTTCTAATTTCTAATTTTATTTGAGGTGGGCCGACCTGGGGACAATACCGCACCAATTAGGGAAGTGAAGAAAATGGGAAAGGAGGATAAAACCTGGAAAACCTCCATGCGCGGCGTATGATAGGCCAGGAACTCCATGGACCGCCTTTGCTATTCGCTATCTTGGTTCAGGGCATTGGCGCGCAAAACCAACACAGTCATTATCATCCCCCACCCAAAGTCCATTACCAGGATCAAACTTGGGAGGCAGTGGTAGAGGGTCCATACTCTACCACTGGGGTATCCTCCCTTTATATTCTCAAATTTTGACAACTGTATTCTCTTAAAAACTTTTAAGGTATGCTGAACTTCAGCCCATTTGTTGTCATATAGTTAGGTTAGTATCTTATTAGTTAAATCATCATTTAAATTGCTGCTAAGGCTGCAGTGGGAAGGCAATATAAACCATCAGAGTTTTGATGCTCTATACCAGGCTGTAGCTGAATTTCAAAGTTATAATTTGTGGTTTCAAAGCCCATAAAGCCAGCTTCCCTTCTGGTTCCTTTAAATTATTAACCAACAAATGGAGGCATGATTGATTACTATGATGATATGCACTTCATGAAGGCAAATGTAGTATTTTACATTCTTAGTTAACTGCTAGGCACTCCTTCTCAGTTACCTTATAACTTGTTCATGGACATTTAACATCCATCTGCAGTAAGTCACAAGCTGCTTAAATTTTAATAGAATTGAATTATGATAGCACTGCCTAAAGTTGTGGTGATAGGAGAATCCATATAAATATTAAATAGTTTACAAAAACTAGGGTATATCAACAGTGGAACTTGGGTGAGATAAAGCCCGAGTTTATCAAAGGCTAATTGACAGTTCCCAGTCCACTCAAAAGACACTCCATTATTTACCAAATGAAATAAAACATCATCATTTTTACTGAAACTTTATACAAATTGGCAGTAATAGCTGATTTTTCAAGAAAAATTTGACGTTGTGCTTGTTACTCATCTGCATCATATGTTCAAGGGATTCAAATTTTACTTGTTAGGGTCTACAAGACGTGTTTATTAGTAAATGAACTTCATGTCTTTTAGCTGCTCTTAGAAAGTTACATTTTTGCACCTTGATTTTAAAATCAGCCTTGGTGATGCGGCAGTAAACTACTAAGTGGTGTAGACGTTCAGTAAACATTGCATAAAAATGATGTCTCATCTTAATATATTAAACACAAACAATTTTTAGTTTGCAAAGTATGCTATCCATAGCCTGCTGAAAGGTCATGGGGCATTGAAAAGCCCATGCGGCATTCTAGTAGGTTGGTAGAGACCTTGAACAATACCCATGGCGTATTTTTTGCTCCTCTTTGTGTATCTCTATCTGCCAGTAGCTAGTAAATCATATCTATGGCTGAAAGTGGTTGCATTTTAGAAAAGTGGTCCATTGCATTTTCAATCTATGGTAAAAGATAGGAATCCTTTTTTGTTAGTATAGTTAAGCTTTCTAGTAGTCTAATACCACACGATTTGAATGAATTTTTTGATAATCAACACTGATGAGGTCCAAGGAATCTTAAAAGACACTAACATCCCATGTTGCACTAGCTGAGTGATTTCTTTATTAATGACTTTATCCGCCACCTTTGTCCATCTATTTGGATAGAGGTAGATTAACAGATAATTACTGATACTGATATGGTGTAGCATAATGTGTGCAAATCCTAAATCACAGTCATTTTTTGCTGAAAAAACTTTATTTTTAAAAACCAAGGATTGGTCCCTCTCCTTTTCATTTAACCCAAGAGGCTTTCCTGAGGTATTGAAGAGCAAACAGGTTGATTAGTAGCACCGCAAAGGTCCAATTCATCACAGTGATTAATATCACTAATATTCTGGACTTCTTTGACTGTTAACAGATGCCAAAAGTGAAAATCTGATGTCACTTCATCTAAATAGTGTAGGAATATAGATTAGCTTACATATATGAGTTTCTCCATGTTTGGAAAAAGTATCCCAAGCGCAGCAACAGGTTAAAATTGTAATGACAAAAAGGCATAAATATTTTGCTATATAACCCTTTGGGAAAAATTAATTTTTTGGTTTATATGAAAAGCTAATGTCCTGTTGAGATGGTCAAGCTACAGTTAAAACATAGCAAGCTACCCTTTTTAGTTCTAGTGGTGCTAAACCCAAAGAGGGGAGCTGCCACGCATCTTTATTTGCAAATGGGCCAAACAAAGGGATTACTAGAAATAAAAAATCCTAATATTTCCCCTAAGTTATCAGCCTAGGAAGTCATATCAGAAGGCGAGGAAGCTTTGGGGAAACTTTTTTCCAGCGCCTGCTTTAGCTGGCATATCATGGCTGATAGCATTGGGGTGGGAGCATCAGCGACATGGGGCATAAGGAGGTATAGTTGTGGGTTTTCTTTGTTTATGAGGACAGCATTGTCCATCGCCTCAACGTAATGAGCAAGTTGATGCTCAGCAAAGTGATTAGAGACAGCACACAACTGAAATACTTGATGCATTGGTGAGTTTCAGGATAAGCGGAGTTAAAAAGAGAAGTTTTTGATGCATTGATGCAAGCGCAGCTCACACCAAAAGTGAGCTCCTTAATTTTATAATTTTTATCTTTCTCAAGATCATGAGGGAAAATAGGGATAGATTACTCTCAACCAGGGGTTCCATTGCCCCATGGAGTTGCTGGCGGAGTAGTGTGTTGGCATGAGCTGCAGCAGCTTTGACTGCCTATAGCAAGATATCTTAGATTCTATAATCATACAAAGTAAATGCTGGGTATTGCCACACAGACACTGATAACTATATGGTACTATGCCACCCCTAAAGTGAGGTTAACAACACCCTACTTTTGAAATGCCAGAGCCTCATTCTTTTAACTTAAAATGTAGAAGAATTTGACCAATTATTTCCTATGTGTTCTACTTTTAATTAGATTTAACTCCATATATTCTCATAAATGAGGCCTCAATGAGGAAGTCATGATGTTAATTTGGGAAAAAATTTCAGTAGAGGCTATTACCAAGGAGCAAAACTGCAGCGACAATGCACTGTAGGCTCCTTCAGAGGTGATGGTCTGGGGCCCGCAGTACCATATAATTTCTGATGATCCATTCTGGGGAGAATCTCAGTTTTAAAACTAGTTTGATGGACACAGTATTGTCAAGTGCTTACTGTTGACAATTACTCTGACTTTAAGCTTATTCATTGTTAAATCAATATTTGTGCTCAGAGAAAAAACGTTCATAGAATTTGTTGTGTGGACTCAAAAGTGCCCACTTGACTTACATAATTCAAAATTCCTGAACCAAGTCTTGGTCTAAATTCTTCTAAAATAACAATGGATATCACCACTTGGACCCCACCCAATTTTGAGATGTCTTCAGAGGCAACTGGAAGCTCTTTTGTTCTGACTGTAGCACTTGAATCTTTAATACTCTTTTCTTTGCTAACTCAGCCTCACGGTGCTTTTGTGAGCAGGTAGTAACTGCTACCATATCATCTTTGGTAATTTCTTAATCAATAGAGGTGTGGCGTCCTTGACACCTCGTGTTTAATGTAAGATGGTTCCAGTGGTTTTCTCTTAATGGAGATTTTTTTAGAGGAGGTAGAGGTATAGAATCCCAGTTCTACTGTGCCCTATATTTTCCCAAGTCTTCCTCATTCACTAGGTTCCCCAATATTCTAGGTTTAGATGTCAAATCCAGAGCAATGATTTGCGTAATGTCCCAGTGCTATACAAAGATAGAAGCTGATATGAATAATATATAACTTATCAGAATGAGGGCTGTAAGTCTAGTTTATTTCTTTCATTGGGAAGATGGCCCAGTTGTGTGGGTTGCAAGGCCCCTAAGGATTTTTGTTAGGCGCTTCAAAGTGATGACGCTTTTGCAGAGATAATTCACCAAATGGGTTATGTCATGCTCCTTGTTCATTACTGGTATCAGAACCTAATGCAGTTTTTCTATAGGTCTTGCAGTCATGATGAAGAGCAATTTAAAGATCAAAATTATCTATAATGTTGGCTCCAAAGAGTGCATGCGCCTCAAAATAGAAACATTTAAAAATACTTGTATAGGCTCATTTATATTAAAAGATAATAAGGACTTACATCTTCTGAGTGGGCATCATTTATGATCCACTAAACTTTTTGATAAGAAATTTTTTTGGTTAGGTAGGACATTCTGGCCTATTTTAATTTTAGCATAAAAACCTCCTAAATTTAGAGTCCATAAAGTTCATTATTGCTGCCAACTTAGAAGCCTTGGATGCCTTGCACATGTTAATCTTAAAGACATCAAAATAATTATGCGCATTTTCCTTTTTTTACTTCATAAATAACAAGGTTGACCTGAAATTGAGGTTCATGGCTGCAGGGCTAAAGGTCCTGCAGTGTCGTTATATGACTTCTCAGGTTACTAAGATGAGAAGTGGGAGTAAAATGGCTTTGAGCCTTCATAGCATAGGGTGCTTGGAAACTCCACCGCCCAAAATGAATGTAAAAATTTTAAGCAGTTTATAATTAACTAGCGTCATAATGCTCTTACTATCAGGTTCTTTTAAAGGGTGTAAGAGCAACCTGGCCCTGTCATCACTTATGGAAACCATTGCGTTCTTCCATCACAAATTATTTTATCAACTCAGAAAATAGTGGAATTTCACCTGCAAAATGGTTATAATGATAACTTAATTTGTTTAGCAACCATAAAGTCCGTTTTTAAAACAATGTTTTTACTTACTAGGGACCTTATTTTTTGTCCCTGAGTTTTAAATTTTATATCTAAGTATTCAATAACGTTAAGGGAGGATACCCCAGTGGTAGAGTATGGACCCTTTACCACTGCCTCCCAAGTTCAATCCCAGTAATGGACTTTGGGTAGGGGACAATTTTGACTGTGTTGGTTTTGCGCAACAATGCCCCAAACTGAGATAGCAAATAGCAAAGGCAGTCCATGTAGTTTCTGGCCTATCATACGCCGTGCATGGAGGTTTTCCGGGTTTTATCCTCCTTTCCCATTTTCTTCACTTCCCTAATTGGTGCGGTATTGTCCCCAGGTCAGCCCACCTCAAAATAAAAAAGTATTCAATAATGTTAATACAAAACAGTGTTGATAAACAGTTCCTTCCATATTGGTATCAAGGCCTTTAATATGCCATCTAGTACTAAAAAAAGGCCTTTAATATGGCATTAATGAGATTTATACCTTTTACTAAAACTTTCAATTGGTTGATGATAATTATAATTCTAGTTAGTTGGCCAATATAATCATCCAATTTGGCTCATAATTGCTAGTCTTGTTAGAATTAGTATTCTGTGCCTCAGGGCCAGCAACTTTAGCATCAGAGATTTGCACTACCTTCACAATGAGGTAGTCCTCAACTTATTATCAGAATTTATATTTAATAAAAAGATGCTCAGGGAACAAGGTTTGGCCCCTGTAGTGAGCACTAAATAGTGAAATTGGCACAGGGGCGTTGAATTCATATGCATAGTAATCATCACACAACAAAACCAGGTATTTCTAATGACAGTAACCTGGATATTTTATGTAATAAAAGAAACCTTTATATCAGTGATAGGGGTTTTTATCAATCCAACCAAAGGAACGCACCATAGTATCTAATACTGCCAGTGGCTTGGTGTCAGAAAAGCGGCAAGTGAATTTAGACCATCCTGCCAGTCTGGATGTCCAAACACCCAAATGGCAAGCCCAAATGCCATAGGCACTGCTGCCTGAACAACGTTGAATTGAGCTGGGAGAGATTTTACTAGTGAGCACCAATAGGCCAAAAAATGTAAATAAAACCCGCTAATGAACCAGGCTATCATGGCCCCAGGGCCTGTGGATTTGGAAACTGGAAAAAAGGAGATTGGAATTGGGGGTTTGAATTATATAATAGGAAAAAAATAAATTTGGGGTACAGAATTTTTATTGTAATTTAGAGATAGAAAATCAACTGTCAATTTTTTTAGTGGGACAACTACTTAAATAGACGATTGATTTGGGGAATAGCTTAGAAAAGCTCAGAATTGGGGCCCTCAGGATTCATCAAACCCAGAAAACTTTGAGCAAGGAGGAAAACAAATTATTTAGAACTAACATCAAAATTGTTCGCAGCAGGCCAAGTCACTGTCAGTTTGTCCACAGATGCCCAAATTGCCTATTTTCTTTGGTTTTAATGGCTAGAGCAACATCATTTCGCCCAGCGGGAAGCAAGAACCTCCCAAGGCTACCCCATATATGGGTGGTCCCATGAGATCAGGAATAGGTTTGGAACGCTGAACTTGCCTGCACCCAGCCACTCTGGCATCCATTGGACCAAACAAGAACTGCTGGGCAAGGGTTTTGATACTACCAGGGAGGGTTTTGAACTAGCTTCAGCAATTCTCAATGTTTCAATGCCATTGGCGAGTTCCTCTGATGATTTGACATTAGAATCATCCTTCATAGAAAGTACATGCTCATCAGGCTTTGTTCCCAAAATTTCTGGGGTCTTTTCAAACCTGTGACAACATCATCCAATGGCCCAATGACATTGGCGATTTTTGGCTGAATATTCAACAATAGATGTTTTGGTTACCAAAAATGCGCACCCATTAAGCTTTGTTGCCAAGATTTAGTGATCTTTGGCTATTTTTTTAGTACTAGATGGGCATTTTTGGCTATTAATGTCAAAGATTCACTGCTGTTATTTGTACTTGGCCCCTTCACCCCAAGCGGGTGCTAAACATTTCCAACTTTCTACAGATTCCTTTAATTTGCCCATTAATTCTTTAGATGTAAAAACTGGGGTTGGGGCAGAATCCTCAAAGGGTACACCATCACCCACCGCCCATCCACCACATGAGCAAGATCACACTGGGAGACAAAGGGGCCACCAGCCTTCTTAGCTCCCTCTTGGATGGGAAATGGAACACCCCCTGATTCAAACAGAGGGGGCTCTCCCCCCAGAATTACACTTGAAGCTTTCTATACCATTCTTAATAATAGGGTAGGGGTGCTACCTAGGAAAAGATCCCCTTCCAGATGGCAATCCTTCCTAGATATGCTCTTCTCTCTACTAGAGTTCTTATTGGTCCCATCCAGGGTTACTATGAAGCACTTAAGTGTGGTAGACTAAAAGTGCAATATCAAAATAGGCTAGGAAATCAAGTGATTAGGGACGTGGGGCATTTCCATAAAAGGAGCAATATGCCATTGTCCATCAAAATTCCGCTGGATGGCCATAAAAATAGGACCTTAACACCAATTATTATATGCCAGTGTGATACAAGAGAGAATAATAAAACTAGAGTAAGTACAGTGGATATGTTCCCTGAGGCCATGAGCCAATGTGATCAGTAGTTTAGGATGGCAGAAGTTGAACCATCAGGGATTTGGAATCTGATCTGCTTGTAATTCTGAATGAACAAAGGCACTATAGAATTGGGGGTTGTGAGGCAAGAGATCTAAAAGTACCAATTTAACCTACTATCTAATTATTAGTAAGTAAGCAAGGTGGGTCAACCTTGGGATAAACATGCCATGCCAAGTTTTTTTTATCATGTTCTGGTTTTGAAACTTTTCAATAAAAACCCAACCCAGAGTGGAGCAGTAACCACCCCGCTATGATATCCATTCTTCACTATCTAACTATTTGTTAAAAATATAAAATTAAGAAAACAATTATATCTCAAAGATGGTTGGTCAATCTATTTACAACATGTATGTACAGGACTATACATTAGGGCTGGGTCTAAATTGTGAACTTTAGGGTGACAGAAAGTGTAGTTCATTATAGGAGAAAAGTTTATATACAATACATGCTGATAAGCCACTATAAAATGTTTCACCTTTTATAAAATATGTATGAAGGTACATAATTTATATCTGTAATATGGATCTATTCAGAGATTGCCACCAAATTTCAATTAGTATCAAGCTACAAGGTCAAAGAAGTTTTATTTTGTTAGTAGAGGTGAATATGGCGGTGTACATCTAACTAAACAAAATATAGAATGCAATTACAGTTTTCTTGGAAAATGTTTTATCTGTAGATATGAGATTTGATGGCACCATAACCACAGGAAAGTTAATTTTTTCATTATAGAAAGCAGAATGCAACTGTTTTTTCATAGAATCAAGATTTGTAGCTGATAACATACATATAATAGATTAAAATGGTTACTGTCAGGCTTTGCCCTAGTCTGGGTGAAGCCTCAAATTTAGATTTATTATTCAGATGTTAATTTTATTGATGTTGACTTATCTATTATTATTGTCAATATTGGTTTATATATAGTATTAATATAATTTATATTTTATTGGGCCTAACGCCCAAAATCATTAATAATAATCTTATTATAAAGCTTTGAGATATTTCCCATAAGAATGCCGAGTTTTTGACCCAATAAATTCTGGATAATTCGCCACATCTATTGCTCTACTAACCAATGAGATAGGGACAAATGCCTGAGATGACTTAGTACCATCTTGATATTAAACATGAGGTTATATTCAGTAGCTATCTCCTCTAGTCAACCACTTTATACCACCTATTATGCCTTACTCTTAAATTGTTTCCTTATGGCAGATAATGGAAATCAGTTAACTGGGTTACCATTTATGATCTCAGTCCAGCCTTCAATGATGAATACTGATCTACTTCAACTCTGAACCTGGACTGTGCCATCTCCTCCTACATTCCTGAATCTACTTCGCCCTTACACATGGTAATTGGCTATCACTCATCATAATCTTGATTTCCTTATAGTACTTATATAGTAATATTATACATAATAAACTTAACCTCTTATGACTAGATCTATTTTATTGATTGGTGTATCCTCAGGCTAATTAAGCCCATTGTAATATGTTAGGTCATGAGGAAAGCGTCCACCCACTCCTTGTAAGCTTGGCCCATCAGCAGAAATGCCAAGTATTACTTCCATATATTTATATTGTTATAATATGAAAAGTAGTCTATAATCTCATTGATGGATGTATTAATTGCATACTTTCATATTTTATGTTGTGAGTATATATAACTAATGTTCCTGTAAACTATAAAGCATTATGCTATGTTTACATATAGATTTATATACTATGTGTACCTACGCTAAATTTTTTTCCATATTATGGTACTTACTATTCCAAAATTATTTTTACTAATTGAGCACAATTTCAATTAATTCAGATAACTTTGAAGTGTCTTGACTTTATGATGTTTATGAATCCTTAATTATTGTATACATTAATCAAAGACAACTGCGAACTAATGCACTTGGGTTTGATATATTTAGTATTATTCTCAGTTCTGAAGTAGTTCCTTGTTTGATCAGTTAAATAAATTATCTATTTCAAGGTTCAGCCAATACCAGAGTATCAGCCCAAATCTCTGATGAGCTTTTGAACATTACTTTAATTTTCCAGCAATTAATTTCAAAGATAGTTATTATTTAAGTACTATGTTGATTATGTTTTATTGGCAATTGATACTGAGGATAATCATTAGGTTTAGTATTTCATATTTCAGGATAATTGTGAGTGGGCGTTCAAATGAGTCCAACTGAGTATCAGAATGGATTTTCAATTGATGGTTGAAATTATTAAAATTTCTAGCAATTGATGCCAATGACATCTTTAATTATTTTGCTAAAGTTATTGCCTTAAAGATGTGTTACGTTTTTTATACCAAGTTCTAATCAATACCATTGTAAGGTGAAGAAGTAAATTCAGTATTTTCTATCACTGTGACACATTAGATAGGTGGGTGAATTAAGACTGCTTACCAGCTCTAAAAACCCCACACCTCATATATACCAAAATAGCTCAAATAATATTCTTTTATCTGTTTCAAGTTGAACTGATCCTTGAAGTGTAAGAGTAGGCAAAAAAGTCCCCAGGGTTTAGGCATCCTCAGGTGATTACTTCTAGAGAGTGGTTGGCGCTACCACTCCAATACCTGAAGTTATAAGAAAACCCCATGTATACTTACCTAACTGGATAGCTGACAGTGAGGAACCAAGAAAGATTAACCTCAACGGACTGGTATTATTACAAACATAGCAAGGCATAAGTGAGCTTAAAGCTCTGTATATATTTTTTGTAGTTAATTGACTGAAAGTGAAAAATTTAAATATACTGAATTTGGGATGTTCTGCCATGAACTTGTAGTAAAAGGTAGTTAGTGAAGGAAAAGAGCAAAGGGAAGCAGTTTATATACTTTTGACCTGGCACCCTAACAGGCTACCAAATGTGCAAATTGCAAAAGTTCAACAACCTCATATTATGCTAATAAGTATCTCCCAATTGTATTTACATACAAAGAAAGCTGATGGCAGTTAGTATTGTGTATCAAGGAGAATATCTATGTACATAATTAAGAATGCATGCCATTCAGATAAATAAGAGTTTTTTGTTGTAACTTTTCTACAGAAAAGTAGAGATAATATTTTCATTTGGCTGAGAGATAGGATACAATATGTGGGGATAGAAATAGGTTATTAATAAAAACAAGATGGTGCAGTGCTTTTCATGAGCTAAAGAGGCTCTTATGGTCAAGCTACCTAGTGATACTCACTTTATAATTAATAAGTGTTAAATTGTAGTTGTCAAATTTTATCAGGAAGTATTAGGATCTTAATCAGATGCACCATTTCTGCTATGCTACATGAAATCAAAAGTATAATGCCATAAGATGGTTATAAAGTATGGGACAAGAATATCTAGATAGAACTAAATAGTGTGTATACTTTTTGCAAAAAATTACATAGCAATGTTTGTTTGCTCCTCTAAGTAGAATTAGGATTATGTGACAGCAGCAACTAATCTTTATAAAAGCTCTTCTTAAGGCATGTGTTTGTTAGTTGAGAAAGATTTACTACTTAATTAATGTACAAATTTATAAAACTGATTCTAAAGGAACATGCAACGTGATGTTAAGAGGGATTTGGGTTTCAAATCTCATAGTTTTTCACCCAAATATACATTTGTATTATAATTTACTGAGTCAATACTCTAAAAACTGATTTTTTGACATTAAACATAAGATAGTTCAATTCTTAGAATTATTGTGTTTGAATTTGATGATTTAGTTTTAGATTCAGGAAAATAATAAAAAACAAAGATAGATGATATTATCTAGATAAAATCTAATAATTTTAAACAAATATCAGATGGGAACACATAAAAAAATAATACAAATATTGATGCATGGGTGTCCCCTCTTTTGGGTCAAGCCCAATAGTTACAAACTTTAAACATTTATTGTTTTACAAGATTCTGTAGAAGGTTATGAGTACTAGAGTCTTAATCATCTAAAGCTATTAAATTGAAGTTATGTTATTTCTGGTTGACAATAGATGTAGTAGTAGAAGATTTTATAATATATATAGTATATAACATTCTTATTGTAGCAACAACTAGTAATCAATAAACACATCTTAAAGTATGAATTTGGAATCATCAAATAAGAATTGAGAATTTTCAGATACATAATTTGATTTACCCTGCAATTTGAGAAGCCATATGATGTACAAATTATTACTAGCAAGGTTAGTTTATAACTTTTATAAAGACAAAGGATTCAAAAATTTTATAATGTGTTAGTAAGTTGCATATTCTGGTGTGAACTGCTTACTAATAAAGTGAACTTACCACAGTTTATGGTATAGTCTATATGTATTATCAATATCACCTTTATTTGTGAAAATGCTCCTAACAGGTAATGTGAAACTACCACAAGTAGAATGGATAATAATTCCTCGCCCCATGGAAGGAAACTCACTGGTATACAACTGCATCAAGATTTACTTATATAATATTGAAACATGAATAAGAGAGATGAACCCCCTTTTATAGACAATGAAGGCCTAAGAAATTTACAATTAGTCAGGATGATGTTACCCAATATATTTAATACTTATGGACAAAGTGATTCATTATGTAAAGACAATGATTCTGCCACTGGAGACTATTAAATTTCAACTCCTTTTATACCTTTGGAAATACAAAAAAATTTACAATCAACTAGATGATGAAGTAATTAAAACCAAATTGGCTAATGATGAAGTAATACTCAAACTGCTATCAGAACCAAGTTAACCTAATGGAAGCAATCAAAACTTCCATCTGAATATTACTTAAGAGGCAGACAACCAATATTGAAGGTTAGTAAAACCCCTGAAGCAAGGTGCATCAGAACAGCACCATCATACAGATACCAACCCAGACAGAATATTACTAAACTGTGAGAAGAAGCAATAATCAGAAGCAGTATTGCAGCCCCAGACCCAGAAGTGAATATTGATCAAGGGGCCTCCGGGCATTCTAATTCAGGAATGTCTACCCTGAGACAGAGTTTGTGGATACAGCATTAAGACATTTATGCCACCATCAAGGCAGAAAATAAGAAGAGACTGAACAGGAGTTCATGAAGTCCTTACAATATTTAAGTACCACATTCCCATTTCATTCTCAGATTACATATATTTCACATCTTGCTTTTTTGCCTGAAGTATAAAAAATAATTCATTTTTATTCTAATAGAGAAGCTTTTACCTCAGAATCTCAAGTTTATTCTTTGGTTTAACTTATATTATGCTTAAGAGAAGAGATCACTAGTAACTAGTCTGGGATCTAAAGAAGAATATACTCACAAGAATGATACCTTAGTTTCTGATAACGCCAAGGGAGAGGTTGATCAAGGTTTTATTGAGTCTTGTGCTTGAGGCCAATGTATTGAAGATAATTTAAAAGTCTCAGTAAGAATCCTGAAAATAGGGTGATAAACAGTTCCAATTAGCCATCAATGCTAAACTGGTTAGATTCAGAAGAAAACTCAATTAGTGAGGATTATCATGCACTTTCATAAGGACACCTGGTGTCTAATCTGTATGCAACAGGACTCCTCCACAGCAGGTCGCCACCTAAGTCAAGAAAGCAAGCTGAAAATCTGACTTCAGACATAATTATATAATATAGAGATTAACCAAAGATCAGAGTATCAAAAAGCAATTTACTTGATTTTGAAAATAACTGAGAAGAAAAATTTGAAGGTGTTAGCACTATATAATTCTTTAACATGTTGATAAAAATGCTTCAAAGCCTTTATTTTGTGATTTAGATAACAAAAAATTAATATTGGGATGCTATTAATGAGTAAATGATTTAAAATGACTAACCATTTTTATACAAAATAGTTTAGCATACATATGTAAAGTATTTAGCAAATTTAGGCATTTTATTGACCATAAATGGGATAATCTATACCCAGAAAGAACTTGATAAAGAGAAATTATAATTATCAGTAAAGCCAGTAGTGATGGTATAGTTGGTAACGCATCCATCTGTATCTTGATAAACAAGTATAAAATCTGCCATTTTCAAAAGCACTGAGGTCCAGTCAAGGACTATATTGGTGAAAAAGTAACTATTTGTAAGATGCTTACTGTTTAAAGAGATCAAAATAATTACTAAAGACAATAGTTAATTTATAACAACAGAAGTACCTCCTAATGGAGGTTATATCAATTGTTTCATATTTTTATTAGTTTTAGCATTGTCTATCCCATGGTTGGCAAACCCAGATTTTTATGTTCTTGGAAAAGTAGGAAAACAGTAATTGACACTTGTTTATATATATATAATATTGTCAGATCTCAATAATCCCATTATCTATAGTCAAGTTGTATCAGAATACTATGATATAGAGCAAGTATTGGGACTAATTTATGAATTTATCAAGAATTAAAAACTAGAATGCTAGCAGTTAAGGACAGAAACCTATGATAATTAGTGAAAGTTATGTTACCAATACTATCTAAGTTATGAAGAAGACAAACCAATAATGTTTATAAAACAAGTTGATTTAACCAAGCAAAAAAATAAAAGATCTATGTAGAGCTTTTTTGTTAAGCATATACATAAATACTTTATAATAGTATTTATGGAGCAAGTAGGAAATTACAAATTAAATAATTAAGACTAGGGATACTATAGTATTAAAATATAGTTATCATATTGCTCATTGAAGCTTGTGAAGTTAGCTTTAATGATATATGCTTGTAAATTGAATAAAATATAAATATGTACATTCTATCTTTTAATAATAGTGAGTTAGTAAATAGAGAAAATTAAAGCTGATACATAAATGAAATAGGTAAAGGAACGGTTATTTTAAATTTTATTCGAGGTGGGCCGACCTGGGGACGGTACCACACCGATTAGGGAAGTGAAGAAAATGGGAAAGGAGGATAAAACCCGGAAAACCTCCATGCGCGGCATATAATAGGCCAGGAACTCCATGGACCGCCTTTGCTATTCACTATCTCGGTTCGGGGCATTGGCGCGCAAAACCAACACAGTCAAAATCGTCCCCTACCCAAAGTCCATTACTGGGATCGAACTCGGGAGGCAGTGGTAGAGGGTCCATACTCTACCACTGGGGTATCCTCCCTTAAGGAACGGTTATTGCAAGTAAAAAAACCATTATACAAAACAATAAGGTAGCATTTATCTTGATGTTTTACCAGAATAAAATGATGGCAGAAATAAAGGCGTTTTCAAAGGCTAACTAGGTTACTGTTATGTTATACAGTCAAGAACATGTTTGATATATTTGATAGATAGATAAAAGATGCTTTCATTTAGTTGTGATATAAGAGGCAAGGCATTAAGGCTAAGTCTACTTTATTAATATAAAGGGTTAAATATACAGTTCTGGTGTTGTTGGAATATTAGTTAATAGTAAACAGTGTCTCAAGGGAGGATGGCATGATAGTAAGGCGCAAGCCTTGTAAAGTTGCCTCCCTCATTCATTTCTGAGTTAAACTTGACAGGGGAAATTTTTGACCATATCAAATTTGAAAAACTATTACTTTGTATAACATAGCAAGAGGCCATATGTATCATATTTATTTTAGGGGGCCATCAGGAATTTTATTAATTCTTTTTTATCCTCCCTACCTTTAAATTCCCCATTTTACCCTTTTAAGAGGTGTGGCAAATTTTTATTAGATTCAACACACTTTGAAAGTTATCTGGGGTCTTGATATATACGTTGCAGCTAGTTAGCTTTTATATCTTTAGAGCCTTATTTGTTACAAATTAGTCTTAGAAAGATAAATAATGCACCAAAAATCATAATAGTCTCAATTGGTAATTAAATTAAAGAACAAAAAAATTGACAACAGCTTATATCTTTCTTACTGTTTTCCTAAAGACCTAAGACATATACCCTCTTAGTTGAAACTTATAATCTAAATTATAAGCTCTCATCATCCTAAAATCCTAGGATTTATACTTTTAAAGCTATAAATATTCTTAGCTATAGGCTGACAATGTTTAAAATTTAAGTTTAATTCAATTCCAAAGATGTAGGTAGTATAGATAATTCTAAGCCTTATCAAGGCATTATAAGTATAGAGTAAGAATCCTGGATGTCAACAATGAAGGAACAAAAAACATGTAGCCTCTTTAAAAATTATATTAGTATTAAGCAATATGGAACTGAAGGAGAACTTGATGGTGTGTCTAAAAGTTTGTTAAACATGTAACATATGAAACATAAATACACAAAATGAACTATTCTGTTTATTGGGTACTAAATTATTCATTATGTTTGTTTTTTAATTAAACTTAAAAATAAATTAATAGGAAATAAACATCTTATAAAAACTATTAATAAGGATTTAGAGTTGGTTTTACTGTGGCCTGTCATCATCTATTGTTATCATACAAGGGAGTCGCAGACTTTACCCAAAACAGCATTAATATTGTATAATCTTTGCAAACAATTAATTTTATTATGGTACTCACTTAAGGTTTATCCCATATTTAGTAGAAACCTTCTCTGTAAAAATTTCTCATTTTTGAGGAAGGAACATCTTATATAATGCAATAGCTTCACCTTCTGATAATATCACTGTTGAGCAGTTGATTGGACCAAATTGTTGGGCAGATTGATAGGTACATAATAATATTAGCTCATGTCTAATTTATTATGGCTTATTTCAAAGATATCTGTGATTATGAATCAGAAATATCCTAAGTATATGCAAAGCTTGGGATCTGTGGCCTAGCTATTCCATTTATTAATATTTGACTAGATAACATGGGCCCAGGGCTTTGTTGTTTAAGTTGGACTTAATAGTTTACTTGACCCAGGCTCATGGGCTTTGTTGATCTATGTTAAAATTAGTTTAATGTTGATTGAGTTTTTAATCAAAGTAATTACTAATTAATGGTATGAATCACCTTGGTATGTGCTACCTTTGCTTGAGAAAAGCAATGGTTTAGCTATTTCAGATTTTTCAGAGGAAACACTGTCTTAAAACAATTTTCAGTTAGACAAAGGACCGCGAGGCTAAGCTAAGTTGATGCAAAGCCTCATAGTTTGTAGACCCTAAGCATCTTTATTGTGATCCGCTGGCTAAGTGCCAATGAGGAATGAGGTGTCATGGGTGAGGTTTGGTTAACATTGAACCCCTATAAAATATCCCTGATTTCATACAAATAAAACACAATCTTGTAGCATGACAAGTTGATAGTTTAATATACAAGCTTTTTGCATTTAATACTTTTCTGTTGTATTAAGTCAAGAAATTATCTGGGATCAGAAAGATCAAGGCAGTGAGCTATCATACAAGTAACCAACATAAGAATACAGCCCCAAAGTGTCATTTCTAATGAGTTTATATACTAACTACTGTCACCGTCTGGTCTATTATCTCCATACAATAGGCACTCAAAACTCTGACTTATCTCTGAAGAAGAACCATCCCATCTGAAGTAGGCCAAAACTTCAAAAATCACAGACAATAAAGATATTCCATATAGATATATCTACCATATATTATTTGATGTAGCGTTTGACAAGAGGATGTAAAGAAATTTTTCTAGAATTGCTTTAGAGATACCAACTTTCTTGAGTATGGCAGGCTGACATTAGATTAAACCTTTTCTTATGGCATAGGAATAAGGATCAACTATAGGGTTTATTAATATAGAGAAGAAGTGAATTAACTCTTAATCACACTAGAGACTACTTAGCTCATTGTGCAGCATTTTAAAAGGTATTTTAAAAACTATGACACTAATATACTATACTTATCCTTATGCCACTATATACATAATGTACATCCATATTAAGAATAAGGAACACATTAACATAAATGTCATATTTTAATTAAAGTCCATAATATGTGTGTTATGCAAATGTTAAATAGTAATTCAGTGAGCATATGACCAATCAACACTCTTAAAACCAATTTTATAAATAGGCCTCATTAGAAATCACTTTGGACTTTAAAAGATTTTAAAAAGGGCTAAACCCATTCAGAATTACAAAAATGTATCACAAATGTTAAGAATTTGATGAGCTGTAAACACACTACCAGACAACTTCACAAAAAATAGCTATAGAAAATCTGTAAACCATCTATTTTAAATATGCAATCTTATACCACTTTATACATTAAGATGTGACATGTAGTTGAAGAAAGAAGCCTAATTACAGTCAAATGTTGACGTAAGTTATTAATCTTTTTCAAATTTTTGGTAAAGTTTGCTAGCTAGAAATAATAGAGAAGTAAGACATCTAAATCAGCGGGCTGTTGCTCCTTTTGGGACTGATTATATGCATAAAATGTAGTAAATCCCAATTTTTGGTAAATAGGGGCTATAAAAAGAGTAGTGAAAAAAAGGTTATTAATAAATGTCTTTTAGGAAGATCTGGAGCTTTTAGGCAAAACTTTGTACAACAAAGAAATATGCCAACTACAATACTTACATACTTTAACACCTATATAACATGAAATAAAAACTGTTAAAATTTGAGAAAACTCTATTGAAACATGGTACAAAGATTACTTGTAAGTTAAAAACGGTTTCTTTGATGAAAGATGATTTTGCCAAAATGGAAATTGCAAATTTATAGTCTAATTTTCAACTTTTTAGTGCCAAGGAAACAGTAACTCCAGTAATTTCAACAAAGAAATAGTTTTTGTTTCAATGCAGTCCATAATCAACCAAACAATTTTCAACTAAACTATAAGCATGATAGTAATGAACCTATGATTGCAACTACATACTCACAAAATTCACTATTATATAAAGATATAGTATTTTCACACTTATCCCCAAGGTAAGAACTATATATAAATGTATTAAACGGAATAAAATCTCATTGATCACCTGTCTATAACTATTAAGCATTGAGTTTTGCTTTATTTAGCCTTGTGTAAACTTATGGTGAAGTACACAAAGTTGTCCTACATAAATTTGAGGGATTCATATGATTGGCTAAACAAAGAAGTAGTTTATAGGTAATTCCTATAAGAATAATGAGAAAATATATTATATGATGAGTTAGTGAAAAGCTTTAGTGAGCTAGAAGCCAGCTATAATTGATTTTGACGCCAAATAGCTTTTATCCTGAAGTTTAACTTACTATAATTTAGTTGACATTTATTATTGCCTTTTCAAGTATTTGTCCACTTATACAATAGTCATTGCTTTAAAAGAAGGGTTGATACCTCTTTATTAAAGTTTGAGGCAAACATCAGCCTCACAGATACCATTTACCAAGAGCAACTATTTTGGACCTAACAATAGTACACCATATGAACAAAACAAAGATATAAAGGTAAAGCATCCAAATGCCTCTTTTGATACAACTGTTAAACCTTCCAAAGGGATGAACTGTTAGCTCATTATTTTAGGATCTCAAGAGCCTATCATATTCAGTCTTAAAAACGTTATGTGACCCCTTTTAAAAATGGGTTTGGATTAATATAGGCTGGTTACTTTACTGATTCCAAATCTTTTACACAGAAAAGTCATCAGATTAATTTTTAGACCAAAATAATTCATAAATCCCACTACACAAAACTATCTTAAGATACTCATATATACTAAGTTCACAACTGTTCCTATAAATTGAAAAGTTAAAAAAACTATAAAAGCCATATGTATAACAGATTTTAGATCTAACAAAAGGCAATAATCTAAGAAGTTCATATATGTTTCTTCTATTAGGGAGTGACGTCTTAATGTGCATTAACTTATCCAAACAAAATCCTAGCATTTGAATATATCTATTTATGCCATATCTTAGTGCTTTTAGATACTATTTTTCATTAATCACAAATTACTCAAGATAACTTTAAATGTTTCTATAAAGATATCATTTGAACGGAGTGGAAGTTTATATTTTAATAAAGAATGGTGTAATAATACTTTTTATATTAATTTTTGAGTAAGATGACTTTTGGATTGCTACCAATAGTACTAACTGTACAAAGTTCAGAGAATCAGGATCTAACAGCACCTAGTCAAGAGGCATACAGTTTAATACCCCTCCAGTTACACTTTAAGTCAGTGCACCAGAATATATGTTACAAATTCATAAGTCTGACCTAATAATTATAACAAGAAAATCTTACATTTCTGGTAATTCCTGTCATTTTTAATATAGCATCCAAATAATAAGTACACAAAAGTTTCTTATAAATTTTTCTCAACAATAGAAGTTTCTGCAATTAAGCATCTATGTATATAAAGATGTTATAAGGATGGCATCTACCAATAAAGTACCAACTGATAGGACATGTTGTATAAGGCCAACTCTATAAGTTTTATATCATTGCATATTCTTCTTTTGAGACTCCACATCTCACAAGTTTTTACCATGATATCAGAAGGTGATAAAGACTAGAATGTAAGTGAATAATCTAAAAGGCTAATTATGAGTATTAAACATAAGGATAAAGTCAATTAGAGCCACATGTATCCCTTTTTTAAAGCGCCAGCCTCTAAAATAAATGCGTCAATATTACTATAGTAAATAAAAGTTTTTAGAGAAAATCCATATGTTCATATCCTACATAGTTGCTTATATAAAAGGATGACTTATCTTGTATTAGTGATTTCAATTTTGCCTGCAAAATGAGAGGCCTTAGTTCTCTTCTTATCTCAATGAAAATTTTACAGGATAGACAGAAGCCTGAAGAACTAAAAAATTGCAATACTTATAATTATTTCTCTATATCTTTTCAGGATGATATTGCCCTTAAACAAGCCAAAGGGTTTAGTACATATCTGACACTATTAATGCAAGGCCTATTTATATAGACCTACAAGGTGATCTCATTTCAGAAAAGACCTGTGGGGTTGAGTTATTAATATTTATATAAAGGGTTCTTAACCTCATCAAAGAGAAAATGATTGTCAGTATCATCACGATTAAAAAAGAGATAAAAAGATATATTAATTAAATTATAAAAAGTAAGCACAATTACTTAAAATTTTCCTACCTAAACTTAATTAATTTTGTACATGCTAAAATAGCAGAAGCTAATTTATTTTTCATTCAAAAACTTTTAATAAAATTCCATAGTATATGTTTCTGCTGAGCAAATAAGAATATTGAATGATCATCACTTTATAAAAGCTGTTTCAGACAACATGCAGGCAATAAGAACTATGCAATGACCACCTAAAAGTAAATGAGGTAGGTTGACCTTGGGATAAATATACCACGCCAAGTTTTTTAGCCTGTGCTGGTTTAAAACCTGTTTTAATCAAAACCTAACCCAGAGTGGAGCAGGAACCATCCCACTATGCTACCACTCCTTTACAATGGCCATCTACCTTTCAATGGTCTATAATTAAATTACAGGTGATATCAAGATCACATTGTTCTAGTAGATTTACTTTTCATAATTTTTTAAGGACATTTAATAATTATAAAACCTCATTGAAGTACCTTGTATTCTTTTGAAGTCTTGAAGTTTAAGAAAATAGTGTAAAAGACAACAAGAAGTTGAAATACCAAGTTTTTGTTATCAGGTAATAGTATACTTTTCCCTAAATAAAAAGATATCAAAGAATACATTATATACAAGCTATATGAGCAATCTCAACATACAGTATTTTAGTATTGGTAAAAAACTATATACTCTTTTAGGAAGATTTTCACATATAGCCAAGACACTATTTCAATATGGTACAAACAGATTAATTTGATTGTGCCATAGAAAGCCAGCATATTTTCTATGATTACTTAACAAACTAATTAAGGCACCTAACAATCATTGCTTCATTTTCAAGAAATAGTTTATTAAAAATGTGTTACTATCACCAATTTGACATTTTCCTTTCACAGGTGATGAAGATGAAGAGGAACGTCTAGTAGCATATTGTAACCAGAATCTAAACTTCTTCAGCTATAATTACTTCCACTGAAATAGAGTGTTTTACCATTATAATTGCTTGAAAGAATTATATTATACACATTAGACTAACCCCAAACTTATCACTAATAACAATTCATCTAGATGTTTTTAGAGTCAAAGGAAAACATATGATTATCACGTTGTACAAAAAATCTTATGGCCATAGCCAATAATAATGATTTGGATACAAGGGTTAAACATCAATTTAAGATGGATTAAAAAGGCTATTGTTATTAGTTGCTCTTATCTCCTTTGCTAATAATATAATTTTTAAACTGATAGCAAACAATAACTAATGAATAAAAGAGGTGCAAGATGAATTTAATTGAGATATCAAAGACACAGATGATACTAATGTTAATTATAAAGATAAAGATAGAGAGTTAAAGGTATAACACCAATATTTCTAAGTAAGCCATTATTATTATGGAAGCACATAAGGCTGTCGCCCTCATAGAATACAAAACTAATTGTTTTGAGGAGAAGAATAATAAGAGGTATAAATTTTTAATGTAGATGTGCAATTTAGCACTGTCATAAATGTCAGATATTAGAAGTTCTCAGTCAAGCGGACCATCTACCATCTAGATAAGCTAAACTAAGCTAACATGTATTCATAGATATACATAGGACCTTTAAACAATTATCCTGAATTATAATTACAGTATAGCCATCAGTATTCTTATAAAAAGAGTTAAAGTTAAGGTGATTTGGGATGTGGGGTAACGATTGCATCAAAAATAACTCTAAAGAAATTTATACATTGACATATATGCTATTAGATAAAAGCCACAATTCAAGGTTTTCAATTTACCTCATATGTGACCTTCAATTTAATGAGCTCATAGCTATAAGAGGCATTTTAGAGATAGTGTTACCAAAAAATATAAAAAATAGCTTAAATACTTTTCAAATTTACAAACACCCTCATTTCAGGGTACTACACGCTGGGTCTTTCTTTAACAGAAAAAAATAATTAACTACAAAATAATCAATAAACCCAATTTAAGAGACTTTATTGTTGCCAAAAAACCTACTACAGTTATTGTGTTAATTCTTGCTCAAGTACCTTAAAGTTTGTTTATGCAAGTACATTTAACTTAGTATGATCTATTATTGGATTTTATGTAAGCTTATAAAGCCACGTTGTACAGTCTGATATACCAGTGAACAATTGTAATAACAAGTAGAATTAATATAACTTATTGATAAGGAAAAAATATTTTGTGACACATACTCTAAAGTGGGCAGTTAAGTATATTGCTTTAGAAAGAACTTTCATCAAAATTAAACACACAGGACCAGATTTCTATAATTTTAAAGGAGAGTGCAAGCAGTTTATAGTTTATCTAAAAGCTTAATTTTATGACTTGATTTTAAATTACCTATTATTAAAATCAAGTATTACATTGAACTAATAAACAATTAACTAATTCAGTAAAGAACTTAACAAAAAGAATAACACTAGGAACAAAATTGTTGTTGAATTGATAAAAACCATGTTCTTGACTATTTTGGTGCGCTGAATTTATATCTGAAGTTAGTTTTTCATCGCAAGATACAGTTTTTTGCAATTCATTTAAACAATATGCCCATGGTAATGTAAAATTTTTGAACCTTTTTCATTTTATCTCAACTTACAAATGTGGTAAATTATAACTACCTTCATGGTAATGATATAAGTTATTTAAACACAAAACATGCAATGTTGTGCAATTATGAATGCAGATTTGAAATGCAAAGGACTAAAATCACTTACTTTGAGCATAAATATGACATAACACTACCTAAAAATATATAATGTCTTACCTATAACATTGATATGTACATACAGATGAAAGATGTTAATAAATTAATGCAGCAATGTGACATAGAGGGCATGTAAACTCATGTAAGCAAGAATTTGCGCTTGTAGCTCTTTCATTTGTGGACTTTCTCAGAACGGTCTCATTTAATGCTCCAACAGTAGTCTTCCATCATATGCATGTCCCATGATCCTTAATAACTCTCTTCCATTGTCTTCAGGTCTTGGTGAAAGCGTTCTCCCTGATCATCTCTAACATCCCAAAGGTTTTTTGAAAATTGATTAAGATAGCTATTTAGGAACTGCATCTTAATATTCATGTTGCATCTAAGATCACAAAATGCCTTTAGCATCCTTTGAATCAGGAGTACATAGTCTTCTGCCTTCTTGTTACAAAGGAAGTTGCTAATAACTGCTACAAAAGACATCCATGCTGCTCTCTCCTTTTGATCCACCTTCCTGGCAAATATCTTGTCACATATGAGGGATCAAATGTGAGGATCATTAAACACACCTGCTTTTATTTTGTCAAATGACAGACTTGGAAAAGCAGAAACAATGTGGTAACAACATTAATTTTAGTATAAAACAAAATTGTAACAATAATGAAAATAATATTGTATGAAAACTAGACCATTAAGCATAAAAACTAAAATGTGTACAGTAATTAAAACTTATATTGCATGAAACTAGAGCATGCACAGGAGAACTGACTTTATAATTGGAATTGGCGATGCCAAAATACAAAGAAACAATTGATAAATCTCATGCAACAGACAAAAATTATTCTTCTGAGTAATCAATATGATTATAAGCCTTTTTCTACTAATACTTTTCTTAATTGTACAACTAAAAAGGCTGGTCTCAGATTTATGTGCTGCATCTAATTAGCTTTGTTAAATCTAAAATTTTGCTTGATACATATATCTCATTACTGACAAAATGGCTGGAAAGTAAGTATCTTTTAAGTTTCTTTTGTTAATATTGTCAAGGAAACAGAACCTCTGTGGATTATGGTAATAAAATCTAAGAAAACAATTCACAAAAATGCTATGCCATTTAAGGTTGATAGAACGCGTCATCTAAAGACAGTTTTATAGGATTTATAAATTTGTAGGTCTAAATTAAGCAGAAAATGTTCCAAAAAGTATAAAAGCAGAAAATAAACTTGAAATTTGAGGGGCTCTGGGAGAAAAAAATAGAGTAACTGTTGGGATTACTACCCAAACGGTTACTTTGGATGTGTTGGCTATGGGAATTGATCCCAATCTGACCATATAGCTCAAACTTCTGTCAGGGATAATCCCTGAGAAATTCAATGATAATTGAAGTCGGGGATCAACACTAACTTATGCAGTCAATTAATGATCCATTGGTGCAATCTAATCTTGGGGTTCAAACCTGAGCCATGCGGTGAGCAAAGAAGATTTTACCAAGATAGTTGACCTGCCGCAGAATCCCAATTCATATAAAATTATAGATCTAAACTTGGATCATTATCATGACGGCTTCCAAATTTCCTTTATATTGTGGCTACTAAGCTAATAAACTTAACTTTTTTCCCATTTTTCTCAATTTTAAAAGAAAATTGTAATTTATTTGGTTTTGCTATACCAGATCAAGTATCTGGTATAAGACATCTTGCCCAAAAGAAGTGCAAAGATCTATATCCAACATCCTCAGGCTTTGGGTCACCTAGCCAATAAATTTTTAAGGAATATGTGGTAATGCACCCACAATCCTGAAAAAACTGGTGCCCCTTCCAGGGACACCTTTGAGTTCAAGGTGCACAATAAAGTAAAAAACAATGAACAATAACAATTTGGCATCCAATCTCTTTTTTAGATTAAGAACACTTAAACTCTTGACTAATTTACCTGCTATTATGAGCAGGTTGGAGCAACAAATTCTTGCCTTTGATCAACACCAATCCTGAACTTTGAGATGAAACTACTGAACTCAAAAGCGAAATTTGGCAGTTATCCCCTCTTGTTGCCACCAAGTTGGCCCTCCTTTCCACCCATGATCAGGTAGCTAAATTATTGAGGATATAACACCTTATAAAGCAAAGTGGACGCCCTCCACCATTATGAAACATCCAGAAATATCAGTTCCTCTATAGGTGAAAGCGTCCCCTGATGTCAGTTCACATTGTATAGTCTTTAACCCCCCAGTGGCACATTCAAACCGTCATTTAAAGAGAAGTACATCTCAGGTGATGGAAGCATCTTCTCTTTCTTATCTTGTTATGAAAGTGCTTTAGAGGAAGCCACTGACACCCAACATCTCAAACACCTAAATAACTGTCTTAGTCGCATAGCTCAAGACATTATAGTACCTCACCTTATGCAGTGCCAGACTTGAGATGATGCCAAGCCTGCATTGCTTTAAGAATTTGGGAGCGATCTAATTTTATCCAATCAAAAGAAAAGACTTATGAGATAAACCTTAAGCGGGGAGAAACTGCCACTGAGTTTGCTCATTATTTTTACCTTGAGGCTCAAATGCTGGTCACAGGAAAACGTCTTACTTTAGATGGCGCTATCACTGCTTCATTTTTGGTGTTTAAAAATATGCTAACATTCTACTTTATCTTAAATTGGTGAAGTCTAACTGAATCTCTATCCTCCATATCAAAGAAGCAATTTTGGAGATTCTGGCCAATTTACTCAAACCCATTGGGCCCCCCTCATTTTAAGCCTTGGTCCCAACTTTTAGCATTTACACCCCCCAACTTGCCTATTTCCTGAATTATACTGCACCTCTTGCAAGAGAACCAACCACACTGCGGAATTTTGTTGCATACTCCAATGAAAGGCAGCAAAAAATAGTCAGTATAGGGCAAGAGGCTCCCTATGCTGTCATAAATCCAGTGACTTAAGACCTTTGTTCTAGTTCTAGCTGTATCCCTAGCAATTCAGGTTGTTTTGTGTTAGCTGCCCCTGCAGAAGTTGAAGTACCTCTTTCTATTAAAGTAAATTAAAAAACTTCAGCTTCTTTAATTTTATGTTGGTCAGTTACCCAAACAAACTTTGTCAGTTAAATCTTCTATGGAAAGCCAAGAATTGGAAGATAAAACTTTTGAACACATTGAACAGCTCCAAGCTTGGTCTTGGAAGAATCCTCCGCTTGCTTTGCTGCAAATCTTCACCAACAGTCTACAAGCTTTTACTTCCCAGTTCAGATCTTTGGTGGTTTGAGTTGAGGGAATCATACATAAGTTTAAAGTCTTGGCAATAATTGACACAAGTTCTCTGGTTAACGT
>JAKSZP010017175.1:0-201310 GCA_022478985.1 Massospora cicadina
TTGTCCTGGATGGTTGTAAAAGCATTTTCTTATAGAAGACGTTGTTCAGAAGAGCTGGGCAACCCCTTGCCAGAATTCTGTGCAACAATCTGAGAGTGGTGGTGAAGACAACAGTGAGTGACTTATGATCACTCAGATAATTGTTGCAAGATAAAGGAAATGAGATGCGGCGAACCAGAAGGGGACATTAAATGTCAAGTTAATGTGCAACGCTGACTGGAATTTATTCATTATATTGGATCCTAGTCATACAACCAAGTTCAGACGCGGAGGATGGCATTGCATCTGTAAAACCCACTTATGTGAAGGAGATCCTGGAGTCTATTTGATCCAGGGAGTTCACTTGCCATAGGGGGCAATAGTTGCAAACGTGGCTTATGGTAGTGTAGAAATCGCCCATTATTTAATGTGTTCTGCAGGATATTCGGTTAGATTAGCTCCTCTTGAAGCCAATTCTTGTCAACACCTCCTTGAGCTAGGCAGATACTGGCGACAAGAGAGGAGAAGTCAGGGGTGGTGAGCTTGGCAAGTACAATATGTCCACCTAAGTGTTGCAAATTGGATCTAGCCTAACCTGGAGGATTCATAGTAATAAGGGAGGCATTTATGTCCAGAAGTAGTTGCCTCCAAACTTATCTTTTCACGTGTTATGTTCAAAGGGAAAGATGTTGGGCTCCTAGACATCGGTGATGTCAATCCACACTGATCTGAAGTTGTGAAGGAGACAGTCTCTACTTAAAAATTCCGCAAACTATTTTTGCATTTATTAATTTAAATGGGCAGGGTGCTCCCATGGTGCCTCACAGCTTCTCTCCTCCACATCCTGTGGGTTTGCAGTGCTTAAACCTGATGTTAGAAGGTGGATAATTTTAAGTCATTTAGCTTGACTGTTCTTTTTTAATAAGCTGGGATGAGCGTCAAGGAAATGAGGTTCTAGGGGGTGGTAGCAGAGAACAAAAGAACCAGTCTAGGATGCTGCCTCTGCTACATTGTAGGGGAAGGTACTGAGTGTGCTCAAAGGTGACCTCACCAGGGTCCCCTTTGAAAAAGTCTGAATCCATATTCTCATCTTTTAACACCAAATAGGAGCTTTTTGAGATTGGTGTGTAGGGGGAGTAGAACTTTTTTAGTTGCTGCATCTACAGCAGGGAGTGGGTTGCCAATCTTTACTAGTAGGATGAACTTCATTTGAAGCTCCTACATATCACGATTAAGCACTGGTGGAGACTGATGGGGCTGTAGCAGAGCACTAGGTGGGGTGGCTGACGACGAGCACCTTGTAAGGATGCCTTACGCTTGACAGAAGAGGGTTTTGACTCCAGAAGATTGGACGGTTTACCCTCTGGAAGGGAATTTTAGTGAAATTGTTACCCATAATAATGGTGAAGTGAGCATTCTCGCTTCTTGGCATAAGGCCTCTAGGGACAGAGATTGCACACAAGGGGCCCACTCTGTGGGCTTTAAAATTGATGCTGCCGCCACATGGGAGCATTTCTGGAATGACTGACCCCTGTTTGGTGGCTGAAAGAAGTTGTTTGCAAGCTGTACAGCCACTCTAAAGGTGACCAAGAGCGTTATATCAGGAGCTGCGGGGGCGCCTGATCATATTTGACAATGAAGATCTCAGATCTTTTCCCAACTTCCACGTGAGGTGTGGCCTCAATATTGCGGGCCACAGAGGGTGAAGATAAAAGATGCCCTTGTGATGTGCGCCCTCTATGTGTGGCTTTATAGTTAGGGACGCTGAATGCCACTGAGAGTACATATCCAAATTCCATTAAACCGCAATGGAGCCCAATGTAATTGACTTAGTATCCAACTTGTTGGCAGAATGGAAAATAATTACCCATGAAATAATCTAAAAATTAAAGCATGTGCAGATATGCAAAGTGTTTTATATGGGATTATACTCTGAAGTGTGGTGTTAGATTTTGATGGGCCCAAGTTTGCTCTGGTTGCACCCTGGTGGGTATGATTCAGCCACAAGAGTACCCAAGCAAGTGCTGTCATGGTGGCCTCAAAACCCTCTAGTTGAATTGGTGAGTGCCATCTTCAAACCTGCACTAAAACCACCTGGATGGGCGACATGGTGCTTAAAGGTTTAAAGACAAAAAAATGGTGGGAGTTGAAATAATATATAAAAATCAGGCAAGACTTGGAAAACAAAAAAGGTTAGTATCCTCACTAGTAAGGCACTGGTCTTTATATCAGAAGTTGGGGTTTATGACTTTTGACACTATCTTTGGGTTCTGAGGCTCTGGGGTCAGCATCTTCTCTGGCTGCAGGTTTTCAGGGTGCGCGCTTGAGGGGAGAGGGCCAGTTTGCAAATTGGCGTGAGAACAGAGGGTGTAAGAGGGGTAATTTATGAGGTGGCATGAGAACTGAGGTTGAGGGGAGGTTATGGGGCACGCCAAGATTGGCTGTCCCCCAATTTAGCTTTTTTTTAAATTATTAAAAATTTTCCTATTCAACTCGTGCTCCATATTTGGAAGTATGGCTCTTAATTGACAGTAAAACTTTAAAAACATCAGAAATAAAATAGGGGAAATAATGGGAGGGAGGGCTAAATTGTGGTTAAATTTTCTAAAACTCTTAAGCAAAATCATATTCTCATAAATTGAGCATTGTAACGCCTTCATAATTTTGTAATTTCTGGATTTTTGGGGAAATGAGAGGCGGTATTGTTGGACTTACCTGGAATGCTTCTAACGTTTTAGTAGGTTTGAGGGATCTCTCTGCATAAGAGCTTAATTTTTATAACATACCAAGTGGTAGGCAGGAGGGAATTTGGGGTGGGATTAAGTACAGGAAATTTTCCAAAATTAAATTGGCCTTTTCTATCTGAAAAGGGGTAGTATGCACTACCTTGCTTTTTTTCCCTTAGAGGAAAGCCTTACATTACCCTTTTCTTTTTGCCAACCTTCTGGTAAGTTTGGACACGTGGAAGTTCATAATTGAGTGGGTAAGGTGGGGGCTTGATATCATGACGTTGAGGGTTGAATCAGAAGGACCACCTACCCTCCTACAATATTAGGTTAACTTATTATGAAAAATGGGGTAATCAGAGCATGCTTTAGACAATATGGCCTGGGAAGGAACGTCTTGTGGGGATTGGAGATCAGAAGAATCTTTATATGGCGTAATACCTAAAGCAACTGGAAAGATCTTTTTACCATAATTGACATACAGTGAGCAGCAGCTTGTAGACAGTGGCCTTAGGAACCTTACAAGAAGATGTGCCAAAAAACTGACAAACCCACATGCTATGTTAAAATAATAAGGGACATGAAGGGCGATGAGGGGAGGTCCACGCTGCAATGCATCAGAATTTGTAAATATTACTGGACTATTATGTTGGGTTTTTGTGGGCCCAAGTTTGCTCTGATTGCATCCTGGCGGGTAACATTCAGCCATCAGAGTACCCAAGCAACTGCTGTCACAGTGGCCTCAAAACCCTCTAGTTGATTTGGGATTGCCTTCTTTGTGGCTGCACCAAACTGACCTGGATTGGCGCCATGGTGCTCAAAAATCCTGAAGATGACAAAAAACAAACGGTGGGAGGGGGAATGATTTTACTAAAATCAAACAAGACTAGGAAAACAAGATAGGCCAGTACCCCCACTAGTAAGGGCACTGGCCTTTATATAGTGAAAGGGGGTTTACAACTTATGACATGGTCCTTAGGTTCTGCAGCTCTAGGGTCAGAATCTTCTCTAGCTGCAGGTTTCCAGGGTGTGTGTCATGGCTTGAGGATGATATGATAATGGGGACAAATACCAGAATAAAGCTGAATGTCAGGAGGCCAAAAGGGTGAAATTGGAAGGCCTCCCTGACCTCAAAAATACTTTGGACCAACGCTGGGTTAAGGCGAGATATGCCCAGGTTGGTCCTGGGGATGTTAGAGAAGTTTGGCCCTGAATTACAACAGGTGCATTTAAAAAAACCAACTTTTTGATTAAAAATGACAGCCGCTTAAATAACTTGTTGAACGAGGTCTCAAGACCCATTTGCTTTTTGAATTTTCAATTTGGGTCAGCCTTACCTACAATTGATAATCCAAGTTTAATCAATCACCAAGTATAGTACACTGCCTGATGGAAGCCTGTGATTATTGGTGCACCTCATCTTAGCACCACTTCCATCAATCAATTATCCCCCCAAATTTCCTTAAATTTGTTCACTTGAGACTAAACTCGTGTTGGTTAACTTCCCCATAATAAAGAACCATTCATTAGTATACGTTTTCTTATGTTAACTTTGGCAAACCTGTGTGCAGACCTCTTCAAGGAAGAGTCGCATAACGTTAGCCATTTAATTTGCATAACAGTAACTCTCTCTTCTGGTTCATTACTGGGCCCTGGTCCCCTCCAAATGTGCCACTTTTGCACTCCAGAGCAAAGCACCGCTTGGGTATAGACTCCATTTTGGGGTCCAGCCCTAGCCTTGTTGTTTGTTCGTTTTATGTTCTTTTATGTATTGTTAACCATCCTCACACTAAGTTACTTCAGCTCAAGCATCCTCTGTGGGGCTCTCCTCACATTATTATTAATGACTTGTTCCCTGGCGTAGGACCTGTGTACCAAGCACCACCCCGCTGGGAACAGGAGAGTTATAGACACTCTCCTTACAATGTGTGCATAAGGGGAGGGGCCAGTTTGGGAGTTGGCGCGAGAATTGAGGGTGGGAAAGGGGTAAGTCACGAGGTGGCACAAGAACTGAGGTTAAGGGAGGTGATGGGGAACGCCATGATTGTCTGCTCCCTATTTAAGTCAAGAAAAACTTATCAAAACAAAGATTGACAAGAGCTTATATGCGGTGGCCTGGCATTTGATTTTTACATGAAATAAAAAGGGTTTATTGTCAAAATAAAAAACAAAATGGAGAGCTGGAACTAGTTAAAGAAAGATAAATTTATAGTAAAATTGATTGACCTTATTGTGAGTTATATAAAGTCAAATTTAATTTCTGAATTAGGTAATGTAGGGTCTCATGATATGGGTAATTAAACAACTGGCCAAATTTGATATCTCTCAAGGCAATGGGAAGTAGTCAACTGGCTGAGGATTAAAGTAAGGAGGCTCAAAGCTGTAAATCCAGGAGACAGTATATTCTTCAACAAGTAGTTATTGAAGAATCACTGACGAAAATAAATGAAAAGATTGTGTGCCAAAACAAGTGATGTTTATTTTAGCTTACACTTCATATAAATATAGGAATTAAGGATTGTCTTTGATTAGGTGGAATTTTAAGAACTCTTCATACAGGATCTTTCATCAACTGCTGTTGGGATGCAAATAAAGATAATTTCTTTGAGTAGATTAGTTGTTATCCTTTTACATCAGAAGCTGTCGCTTTATAGATAGCAAAATATTCTAAAAGTTGAGGATAAGGTGTGGAAATGTGTCTTCATCAATCAATTTATCACAGAGAGAATTTTCTTGGGGAGTAAAACCAATTTTATCTCAACTATTATCCTGATGTCCAATAATACCCCCTTTAAGATCCTGTCAAAGAGGGACATAGGACCCAAGTAATTGAGCATGAACTTGATTGACTACAGATTTATGTGACAAATTGGTGATGGGATATTTAGAGTCAACTTTGTAAATAAATATGGACTGGACCAAGTGATTTTAAGCTTGTTAGATTGACACCCTGGACAATGAGGTAAACCATATCAAGACCTTCTTGTTGAAATACAAGTAATTCAGGCTGTCTAACATTTGATTGTTTAGTTTCTTTAGAGATCCTGGATATTATTCCTTCCATAGCAAAAGCCTGTAACCAAATTATCTTATCCACTGGAGCTCTCATGATTAAATCAGCGGTATCTGGCACAAAGTTGACTAGTAACATCTGTACATTATTTGCAATCTGAGTTTTTTTCCATATAAAGCGTGGAAGTGGTACATATTTATAATTTAGTGATAGCTTATTATGTAAGCATCAATGCGTTAGGAAAGTAATGATTACAAATAATGAGGATTGTCAGATTCTGGTAGTTGACCCAAAAATAAGCCTTTTACAACCAACAGATCAGGCTGATTATCCTACAAAATCTTAAGCTAATACTATAATTATCAAATATCAGCTAATTGCTATTATATGATGTGGCCAATTATCTCAACTTCAATCAAATTAAATTATTCTATCAAAATCTTGGGCTGAATAACCTCGCACATTCAGGCTGATTATACATGCAACAAAACTCAGCAGTTGGTCCTGACAAATTGGAATCAATTTCAACTATTTAGAATAAGAAATCGTTCAGGGGATTAACCCAATGATAACATCTAAAAATCCCATGGATAAATAGTCATCAGTAAATCATAATCAATTTCTTGCCCTATGGCAAAATTTGTATGTCAATCCTCATAATTGGCATGATAGCACTTGCACATGGACTGCTAAAATGGTAGTACCTAGTGCTATTGAGAGAAACCTGCTGACATCCCAATTAGGGGTGCATCATTTACCTAAACTGATGCCAGAATTTTTAAAATGCGTATTTTGTCAGCAGTATGGTGAAGCTCAAATTGGGATAATCCTAAGACAGTTTTGCACGTTTATATTGCAATTTTTGTACCAGAAATCCTCCCAAATATGAGAGTATTTTGCCACCATTAGTCTTAGAAATAGGTCATAGTTGTATCAGTTCATGGGGCAAACTGAGGTGAAAAATAATCTGTGGAAATTGCGTGCTCAATATGTGGCCAGGAGATGCCCTAGAGGTAATAAACCAGCGCCTGGCCTAATGAATATTCATCAAATAATATCATCTGATAAAGATATATTTCTTAAATTCTCTTTGCCCTAGTTTTATATCAGAGTCTTTTTTTCAGAGTGTTACAAGCTGAAATTGCCAAATCCAAAGCTTGTACATTTGCCTGCCTTGGTAGAAGAACCAGAGTATGAAGGGAAAATTGAGCCCAAGATTGACCAGAAGAGTCAGAATTTTTTGAATACACCTAGAGAGCTTCTGAATGGTCAAAATACTGTAAGACACAGGCTAAATCAAGGATCATTTAGCCAAACTTCAATCCAATTAAGCGTGAAGGATCAAAACTTATCAAGCGAGTAATCCTTAAAATCTAACAAGGATCCAAAGTTGATATCTTTCACAGGATAGAAACCAAAGTCCCATCAGCATGAAAAATGCTCCGTTGTATGAAGGACATAAGGAGCAACAATATGATGACTAGTATCAATCAGAAAAGTCAGCTCCTGTAATATCATTGATGTGAATTTAGGACCATTATCCAAGAATATTACTTGAGGGCACCCATGCTGGGTGGAAAGTGTTGGAATAAAAACATCGCCATGGCTTTAGAAGTCTGTCTAGCACTAAAATGGCTTCCACCCATTTAGTTAAATGGTCTATGGCCAACAGTATATACTTATGGTCGTGGAGCTCCGTTGGTAAAGGCCCAGTACATCTATATTAACCACGTGGAAAGGTCTAGAAGGGGTCACAAATTAATGTTGATATTGTGGTCTGGGCCAATCCTGTTCTGGCAAATAAGACATGCCTTAAGGATATATGGATACTTTCTAACATCCTATTCTAATAGTATAAAATCTTCAAAATTCTTAGGGCATCTTAATATCACCATAGCTAATCCAATATATATTTCCACAATTACTTCCGTTCTAGAAAAAGGATGGATATAGGGGATTCATTTACCTTAATCAGTTTATAGACCAATCCTTATTAAATCTGGATGTTTTCAGTCTTCTTACGTAGTTCATCCTGTATATCTTTAGTCTCAAGAGCCCATCTTTCCGTTCAACCAATAGATCATAAATTCTATCCTCTTCATTAGTAAGCATAACCAAGACGGGCATCCTGGAAAACCATCTGAGTTTTTATGGTAATACCAGCACAGTGTTCAATTGAGAAATCCTAATGTAACAAAAGGGCCCAGCATGATACCATCTGTTGGGGTCCTTCATTTTGTTGTAGTTACTGTAATGAGGCATGATTGATGAACATATTGAAATAAATTACATACTGATAGGGACAGAACTGTTAATAGCTAACAGTGTTAGGTTTTAGTGGACCCAAGTTTGCTCTGGTTGCACCCTGGCGGGTAACATTATGTCACCATAGTACCCAAGAAACTGCTGTCACATTGGCCTCAAAGCCTCTAGTTGATTTGGGGAGTGCCATCTTCGTGGATGCACTGAAACGACCTGGATGGGCACTATGGTGCACAAAATATTAATTATGACAAAAAAACAAATGGTATGAGTAAAATTATTTTTAATAAAAAACAGACAAGACTAGGAAAACAAAATAAGCCAATAACCTCACTATTAAGGGCACTGGTCTATATATTTGGAATGGGGTTTATGATTTGTGGCACTGTCCTTGGGTTCTGAGGCTCTGGGGTCAGCATCTTCTTTGGAAGCAGGTTTTTCAGGGTGTGCGCTTGAGGGGAGAGGGCCAGTTTGCGAGTTTGTACGAGAATTTAGGGTGGGAGGGGGGTGATTCACGAGGTGTCACAAGAACTGAGGTTGAGGGAAGGTGATGGGGTACGCCTTGGTGGGCTTCCCCCCAATTTAGCTTTTTTGAAAATTTTTGAAAATTTTTCTGTTCAAGGCGTGCTCCATATTTTTAAGTATGGCTCTTGGTTGACAGCAGAAGCTTAAAAACATCAGAAATAATAAAGAGGAAGTAATGGGAGGGAGATAAAATCAGGGTTTGAACTTCTAAAATTCTTAGCAAAATTGCATTCTAATAACTTGAGCATTTTAATGCCTTCGAAATTTAAAATTTCTGGATTTTTGGGGAAATGGGAGGCGATATTGTTGGACTTACCTGGAGTACTTCTAGCGTTTTGGTAGGTTTGAGGGATTTCTCTGCATAGGAGATTAATCTTCTTAACATAATAAGTGCTAGGCAAGAGGGGTATTGGGGTTAGCGCAAGTATAGGAAATTTTCTAAAACCAAATTGGTTTTTACTATCTGAAAAGGGTTAGTAGGCATCACTTGGCTTCTTGCCCTTATTGGAAAGCCTTACAGGTAGCAGCATGATCTGCAGTTGCTACTTTAGTGAAGCCCACATCAGTTTAGTGGTCTTATACCATATCATAGATAATGGTATTTATTTGGTTAAGCATAGCCGCAATTTCCACAAAACAAGATAAATAATTTTATGTATGATATTCCTTTGGTTTATGACCATAGTAAGGCAGAATTCATGGGTGAGGGTTGAGCAAGTCAGTGCTTTTTTATCTTTATTACGCCATTTTTTCATTGAATATATATGCCACTTCACATGGGTCTGCTTTTGATAAAGTAGGCGCTAAAGGGCTCTGCCATGAGCCAGTAGCTCCTTTAGCACACTTATTCTTGCTTTAAACTGCAATTGCAAGTGTTGAATTAGTTGACATCATGATTGAGTTCATAAGGTTACCCCTTTGCTGGCGCACTTTAGAAGTTGCTGGTGATTAATGTTTGGTGGCCAATTGTTGAGACATTTAAGATTGAGTAGGCTCATTTAGAATGGTGTTAGATTTAGTCAACGGGAGGAGTGTGTATTTTAAGCTAAGCCCAATTCATTGGTGCAAACTCTGTTTGAATATTGATTGGGATTTCATGGGCAAAACTCACAGGCTGATTTGTGCATCTGTTGATCTCGCTATTTTATGTGGAGGCGCTGGATTAAAAGTTCTGTTTTTGGTGTTTAAATTGACTTGACACAGCTGTGATTGTTGTAAAGTACCAAATTTTAAGCTGTAGAATCCCCAATATGAGGGGTTTTTTCATATTTGGTACTTAGTAAATCATATTGTATGACTAATCCAACCCTGTGGCTGAAGGTTTGAAAGCCTGACATCTGGACGTTGCCCTTTGAAGGAGAAGCTAGAGGCTTCACATCTACAATAATAGAGATGGCAGGTAAAGTCAATGTCGGAAAATTGACCATGGGCTCTGCTGGTTGGCAGGCCAACCAGTATAAAGACTGGTCAGCCCTTGTCATTTTGCCTTAGGCGACAGGGCCAGCTGACCCCTTGGCATGTCACCCATGCCATTCAGGGATCCCCTCAGCCTCATTCCCTAAACAATGAAATAAATATGAACTTAAATAATAAAAGAGAATGGGCAAAGGGAGATATTTATTGAAAGGGAAGCGCCAGGTATTTATACTATTTACAACAGGGCTACTGCGCCCACTGCCAACCTATCAGCTCTTCCACTGGTTCTTCCAGCCAAACACTCTTCTTCTTCTTCTACTGCACTATTCTCTTCCCTGGCGTTGACCCTCTCTCCTCATCCTTCCCTATTTAAATTAGTTTTGGCTCATCCTTGGCCTTAAGTTGCTAGTAAGCCATATAAAATATTTTTCTAAATAAATTTCAAATTTGGATTTGACCTTTTAGTTGATAATAATGCTGGAAACAACTTTAGTCACTTCTTTGAATCAGAATATCTTGGCATCTTGCTGACATCTCTTCTCAACTTTTCTCAGTCAATTGATTAGAAATTGTCTTATTTATGCAATAATTGATTATAATAAATGAGACACCGGAAAAAAACTCAGCTGCCTCAAACTCATCATTGTCAGATCCACTGACATCAAATAAATAGTACAGGAAGCAAAATCATAATTGGACGATTGAAGTGAATAAATCAGCTTTCCTCCAGAAATCCCACAACAGTCCACAAATGGCAGTTGGCGTCAAACACTGATTCCACTGCCTGATACCAATTGGAACATCCTCAGCTATTAGTTGCCAGTGATCCTTATACTAATTTGGGGCCACCAATTGGCCCCTCTAAACTTCTTCCAAACTTGGCGGAATACTAATTTTGCGCTTTTCTTTCCTGTTACTATCACTTTTAGTAACACGATTCTATGCAATTTCTCCAAGATTGACAATAAACCAAGAAATATGAGCAAATTTGTCCGCAACAACACCAGTTGGGCGAAAGTGGCCAGCGCAAAAGGCCCAAAGCCCTCCCAACTCATTGGGGAAAAACGCTCCAGCGGAATGTTGACACACCCTCCCACCAAAAAGGGTGAACACAGCGCCGCACCCAGAGTTTTGCAATTTCTGCAAAAAATGGGCGCATATACCAAAAATAGAACACTCCCAACCCCTGTCCTCCCTTGAGCACGGCCTTAGAATTATGGTCAGCAATACTTCCCTCAAATTATGGAAAAAATGGGGAGGCCTTCTCCAACTTTCCCAAACACCATCTTGGTAAATTATAAAAATTTACATAGATGATGGGTGGACGTCAGGTTCATGTCCGTGGAGGAAGTGGTGGAAGCAGTGAAAATCATATTCTCCATAAAAATTAACAATGAAGACCGCACCATCTGCATGGTGCGCACATGATGGAATGAGGCAAACAACCTATTCATTGTATTTTACTGACTTCTGAGCACCGTGCACCATGATATCCTCGCAGATGAGCTCTGTGGGGCCTCAAAGGTTACGGCGTAATCAAACAGTTTGAATTTGAGAAATTCCCCCTCCTGCCCCACTTGTGTACAGGGAAAGCAATAGCCATTATAGAACCTGATCAGGACGTGGTAGAGGATATCACCCTCATTCCATGCACGGTGACCATCAACCTCCCCAATGACAGCATATCTCGCCCCTTCCACATCACACTGGAACATACCCCACCTATCTGCAAATTCTGCTCAGCTATAGGCCACAAAGACCATGCATGCCCCATCAAGTGCGGGATTGAAGCACCAGAATTTTGTGAGGACAATATGGATGAAACAAGCCCAACTTTTGGCAAAATTAAGGGCTCCACTTTTGCCTTCTATTGGGGTGAAAGAGCTAACATCGCTTTGTCTGAGCCTATTTCGCACGAGGACTGTTGTCATGCACAGACTGCCTGCAAGCAGGCCGCGAGTTCCGCTGAGACCCAAGCTCACACCACAATTTCCCCAGAACAGATTCAGGCAGATGCCATGGCAGTTCAACATAATAACCAATCAGATCCCCCGCATATAACCTAATGCAACCAAAATGATGATTTTTCAGACACAATTAATCAAACACCTCCAACTAAGCTGGAGAAAATCCACCATGCACCACTGTGAATCCTCACAGCCAATCACATGTGATCAGCGATGATATGGTTCATGTGCATGATATGGAAGAACATTTTAGCCAATCACAATGTAACAACACTTATGCACAAAACCAAATCACCCCAACACCTAGTTTCTACCCATCAAACCAACAGGCAAATGGCGGAAAAAATTTTGCTGATGGGGCACAAGCCAACCCACACCAGTCCCAAACCAAATGGAGTAATCTGAGCCAGAAGAAACTGAACAAAACCAGTACTAAGACTGCCAACCAACACACTGGAACCAATCTGGCTAATCAGCCTCATACTCGCAGTATGACCCACAATAAGGAACTGGGTGACCTCAGTGGGTCGCCCCAGCATTCCTGATGTGCAGACTACCACAATCACCATAGGGACGCTCAACATCGTGGGAGCCAAGGCCCCTACGTCCCAGGCCAAAAAAATGGCTTTCCTGTGCAATATCCCCGTGGACATCTTGGCCATTTATGAACCCCACTGTCCACCAGGGGAGGAGAAGTCATGGTCAACCATGCTCCTTCCAGCCAAATCCTTTTGGACGTACCACTGTGGGGTGGTAATTCGAACTAACTGCAATACTCCAGTAAATATCTGAAGCACATCCTCCCACCTGGAGGGATGGCTGCTTCTAGTGGATCTTTAGTGGAACAGAGAAACTTTCGCCGTGGTGTGTGTATGCCCCAAATGATCTGAATGACCGCCAAAAATTTTTCTCCAATATCCTCTCAATCCCTTTCCCTGAGGCAACGTTTTTTGCGGGAGATTTCAACTGCTGGCTTAACACCATACTAACTGCTGGCCCAAGTCTAAGGCTATACCCCGCGGCCACACAGAACTACACATACTAAAGGCAATGCTGGACCTGTGTGACACCTTTCCCAAACAAGCCCCCACCCTGGCCAACATGACGAGGCCCCACCACAACAATAACCAGCTGGTCTCAATGACCTGGATTGACCTGATGCTCGCCCCTATAGACTTCCATCACCGGGTACCAGATTTTACAACAACAATTATCCCTTTCTCTGACCACCAGATGGTCTCAATAGCGTTATCATCCTTGGAAAAATATCAAAAGCCACCAACCTGGCACAGAGTTCACATGAGCACCATCCATCTTCTGGAGCTCAAACTTTAGGTTGATATGGTGCTAACAACACAGCAAGAAAGATTACCACCCAATGAGAACCCTATCACTGAGTGGGAAATATTCAAGGCTCGAGCAACCAAGGAAGCCTGCCACCTGAACTCCATAAAAACAGCCGCAATGTCCGCGACAATCAACAAGGCTATCAGACAGCTTCAGCACTTGAAAACAACACACCTCGTGAGGGATACACCCCCCAATGGGTCGCCTGTGGTTCCAGCTATCTACACAGGTAAACTCCCTTTTTAGAAAACACCAGCACTACACTGAAATATGCTACAAATCAAAATACATCCTATCCAGCAAAACTCACACAGCTTAATTCTTCCGCCATTTTAAACCGCTTTCAACCTCAGCAACTTGCACACAGGTCCACCGAGCAGATGACACACTGGCGTCCGCACCATCCAAAATATTGGCTGAATTACACCAATTTTACACTGACCTGTACACGGCAGATTTCGCATCACCTAAAGAAATTGGAAAATTTTTATCATCCGCTAATATTGACACTATAGCTGATCAACCAGAACTTGTCGCACCCATCACTAAAGATGAACTATGGGAGGTAATAAGATCAACTCCGCGCAACAAGTGCCCTGGGCCTGATGGCCTACCATATGAATTTTAAAAAATTGTTTTGACTATATCGTACCATTACTACTGGCAACTATGAACAAGTGCCTGGAGGATACAACCCTTCTACCTGGCGGCCAAGACGCATATGTGGTCACACTTTTCAAAAAAAGAGACCAGGCAGACCTAAACAACTGGCGTCCTATTGCTCTCACCAATACTGACACCAAAAACTAACTAAAATATTAGCTAAGCATCTGGGTTACAATGCTCAGACAGCCCTTTCCCCCATCAGTTTGGCTTCATCCCAAATCGCTCAATTTGGGATAACATCCACACAATTGCCAACATCTGCCAAGCTAACCCCACAGGCGCCCTTGCTTTCCTGTACCAAAAAAAAGCATATGACCAAGTGCACTGGGGTTACCTAGAACAGTGTCTAAAGGCTTAGAACCTACCACCCCGTTTTATAAACTGGGCGCTCCTCCTAACGCGCTCAGCCAGGTTTGCAATCAGAGGCCCAGGTTTCCTAGCTGACACCATCACCCCCCAAAGGGGCCTCAAACAAGGTGACCCGCTTAGCCCCCTACTATACAATTTTACCCTGGACCCTCTCCTCCACATTGTAAACTCAAAGCTCACTGGAATCAGGTTAGAGGGACAACTACCAACCAAAATGCTCGCTTTGCTGATGACTGCATCGTTGGAATCTCAGGCAATAGGGATACCAGGGCGATTGAGCGCATTATTCACCAGTATGAGTCAGTGAGTAACGCCATGATGAACAAACATAAAACAGAGGTAATTGTTATGGGCAAATTCAGTTTGAACTGGTCCTCACCCTCCCACCACCATACAAACCAACCAACCACACATCCAACCACACAACAACGATCCAAGCCAGTAAAATCACTGTGTTTACCCTTTGCACACCACCCCGCCACCAACCCAGTCCATCATCTGGGCATATGGCTCGAAGCTGTTGGATATGCACTTGAAACCATCAAAACCAACATTTTAAACAACATCACAAAAAGAATGACATGTATAAGGAGGAGTAAAGCTAGTTTAACCGGAAGATTTGTGTTAGCCAACTCCCTGATCTTGTCAAAGTTATGGTTTGCCACCCACGCGGTTCCCTTCTCCGCCAACTTTACCACCGCAGTCTACAAGCTCCTGCAGAACTGGCTATGGTCTGGTTACCGCGCACCTGTCAGGCTGGAGACCATGTATGGCCCATGGAAGATAGGCAGGATGGGGCTGCTCAATTTCACGGAATAAGCAACGCAAATCCTCGGCTCATGGGTAGCTCTCACAACGTCACCCAACCCACCATCCCCCCACTAGGCTAAGGCAGCCCAAACCAACTTCTCAAGGGCACTACATCTGAGTTCCCCCTCCAACCCTGCAACTCTGATGAAGTACCTTGCAACACATCCAACTGCCACTGGACCGCACAACACCAACTGATATTTCAAACGCATCCTGTACAACCTAAGACAAGGGGATTGGAGCTTCTCCTATGCACAGTAATCCAAATACATTCACCCTCAAACTGGTTACATGCAACTCCACAAGGGACAAATGGTGACTAACGCGCCTGCCCCACTACCATCCTTTCCTCTATCCTGGATTGACTACCTAGACTACCAAGACGTTCCATATGACTTGCGCACCCAAAAGCAGGTGTGGGACCTCGTCACCTGCCCCCTCTTATCCCCACAAGTATGCTCCACAGTGTGGCGCTACATGCGTCATACTTTTAGAACAGCTGACTGCACCTTCTTAATGTTTAAGACATGCGCCATCTGCGGCGGACCCAACACACTAGCACACCGCCTGGAAGAGTGCCTGCCATCCGCGCATATCTGGGCAACCGTGATGCACTTGTTTCAACAATCACCAACAGTTAAATTCCGACTATCCCGCGATATCCTGGCACTCAACATGGCCTCGCCTATCCCCCAGACGCTAAGGGCTCTAATTGTGAGTATTGCAAAATGGTCCATTCACACAATCACCCTTAACGCTTTCAACGGGATCCTCCACAATTTTAACCAAGCCATCGTCAGGTTCCACAGCCATTTGGCTGACCACTTTTAAGCCTGGCTGTTTGGATCACTAAAACACAAATGAAAGAAACAGATGGGCAACTAGATTCCAATCTGGTTCCTTCGCTATGACATTGAAAACCTCACAGTCTTCATAGGCGGTACACCCTACTAGCCCCTGAGCTGCCATGCCACTTAAGGTCTAGTCATCCACCACCCGTGGCTCCTAGCCACACCCAAGTGTGCCAAGTCATATCTTTTGAGTTCCATTGTTTTGCGCTCTCTTCCCTCTTCTGTTTTCCGTCTTTTCCTCTTTCCTACATATTGTATGTGTCTGTCCCCTGGTCAGCCATCCTCATATAAATAAAATAATTCCCTTGGTAAGAGGGGGCCATGAGGGTTGATTATCTGCATCATGATCTGAGATGGTGGGCATGCAGGATGCAGAAGTGCAATCTGGCAAGCTGTTCCCGTTACAGAGGGTGCAAGGTTGGAGGTGATGCTTGCTTTTGAGGCTTCCATTTGAGAGTGGTTTACCTTGGTTGACACAGATGTGAGATCTTAGAGGTTATGTTTCATACCCTTTATGGATCTCCTTGTCAAGTCAGCGTTTTCCTTTTCAAGATATCCCAAAATTTCTACTTCAAGTTTACTTTTCATTATAGTGAAGCTAAAATTCAAAATTGAATTAATGTTTATTAAAAGTGATTTTTTTATAAAATCAAAAGAATTGCAAAAATTAAGTTCACATTCTCATGAGTACCAACTGAACAAGGTCTCAAACAAAAAACATACCATATAGTAAAGCTGATTTGGCTTGCCACTATCCCTATAGTGTAATTGACCCACTTTCACCTCACAACCTAAATGCTAAGTATACTATTCTGACTACTGATCACCTTACCAATTGGGTTAAGGCTAAGGAACTTTACTTGTGAGAACAATGACCATGGATAAGCTTATTTTAGAGAACATTATACATTATTATGGTTGCCGCCGGATGATTCTCACCAAAATTTGACTAACTTTGCCTCAGATGAGATCACTCCTTTAATTAGCATATTGCAATTAGAGGTATCATGTCCGCCCTGTACCATCTTGAAACCAAAGGTTTTGTTGAAAAATTTAATAGTGCCCTGGTTTAATATCATGAAACTTAGGTTGAATAACCAACCCAATGGGCTTCACATGTTGTGCCATTTGTATCTGCATACAACTAATACAACTATGTATAACCAGGAGCATGGCATTTATATTGTTGTATGATTATCAGCCTGCCCTACCACCATTGCTTTACTCAGTTTTACCCAATTCTCTGATGTTGACCCATCTAAATATATTGAGAAACTAAACTACTGCTGATGGAATTCCAATATCAGGCATACAGACTCATAGTGGCAGGAAAATACCACAGAAATCATATATAAAAATATGAAGGACATACCTATCAACATACCTATTAGAAGACAAAGTTTGTATTGTGATAAATATAATGATAGAGAATATATAAGCTATTATTCCTATGTAAAAGGAATTCAAATTTTAATTAGTTGAACATGACTGGATGTATATATGATGATTAAGAAGTTGATGGAGGGTTTTCAATTGTGTATATTCCAATTTTCTGTGACTCTATTAAGTATGACTGATTAACTATGATAAAATTTTCATTTGGGCAACAGATGACGATCATTGGTATATCAAGATAATTGATGGGGGATCACCATCTATAGGATCCCTTGATCTAGCAAGGATGGTGAAATGTACAACTGAGTTAGCTATATTTGTACCTCCACTTAAACGCTTCTATTATTATATATACTATAGAATAACGGCTTTGTATATTCTATACTAGGGATATGGGATGGCTAAATGTATGTGTGGAAATTGGCCATCATAAAGAATAAAAAAAATTTGACTCACAGTGGAATCATTATACTATATGACATACTTAACACAGTTGAGCACCGCATCTAAGATTATCTATGATCACAGAGGAAGTAACATTATTTGAGTCTTATTAAACACATATATATATATTTAAAACAATTAAAATATAGGCTCAATTTGTTCTTTCTAAATTGCCTGCTAAAATACTTTCTTAGTTTTTTAGCTGTACCCACCTTAATACATGACAAACAGTAAGTTTGAAGATCAGTTAAGGTTTGTCAATGGCAAAAAGTACAATTTCACTAGGACCCCTCTGTTAATAAGATCTAACAGCTTTTATTTGACTGTAATAGGCCAACTTGAAAAATTATGGGCTTTTTAGAACTTAAAACCCTTTTTCAGAATCCAAATTAAGTGTACAATTTTGCTATAAAGATTATAAAAATTTACTAGTTTAGTTTCATGATAATGATCTGAGAATAGTAGGAAAGAGTCCAAATCACTTTAACAAAGGAATAAAATGAGATAAAGACAGTTTTAGATCTGGGCTATCTCCAGAAACTGTCACATATAAGGGAGCCCACTCCTTCACCTATTAAAAGAGAACCTGCAAAAACCCAAATTTTACAATGTAATTATTCAAGATCTCATAGATTTTTCTGCCATCTTTTTAGATCATCCACATGCTTACTATAAAAAATTATAAGCAAAAAGGATATCCTATATAAATTTCACTTATTAAATAGTACATGCGATATTAGTTAACATATATAGCCTATTCTCAAAGCTTGGGTGCACTGGATCAGTCTGCGTTGTATGCTAAATAAACCCTTCATAGCCAACTGTAATAATAACATATTTAATTTATATATATATCTCAATAATATATGATTTAATGGTGTAAGCTATAAGTTACAGATATATGTCTATGGTTACAGTTATGATTATAGAAGCAATTTCTTTATTAATTTAAGATAACTATGCTATATATTTATATGCTACAGGTTATATACGCTGTTATTGTATGGTTTACATCAACATAACAGTAGAAGAGAAGATTCTGTTATCTAGATGGTTATAGGTTTCATTAATACAGTTTCTAAGCACCTTAAAACCTTTATAATCAGTCATATATATGTACCATGTAGGTGCAGTGTGATGTTCTCAGTAAGTGATAACACTTCTATATGCTGAGGCTAATTGAGTACCATCATTTATGTAGAAACTAAGAAAGCAATTTAATTAGATGGGTAAATATAGTACTAGAGAATTTTATGATAAATTTAAAATCACTTTAACATATAACATTTATGATCTTATATCTTCTATCAAACTTTTTTAAATACACCTTCATTGCTTATATATGAAATTTGTTTAGTATATCAAGTCTAAATTTCTATAGTTCATTATAAAAACTTCCCTGTGATGAAAGTTATTCTCTAGTTTGTATATAGGTATCTATAGCTTGTATATAGATTGTGCAAATATAATTTAAACTGGAGGATGATGACTTTTTTAGTCTATCAATTTTCTAAACCTATTGATGTACTTGGCTCTATATGATAAACTGGATTAGCAAGTACTTTACTAGCTTTACTAATATGATGGAAGCATTTTGCCTTTAATAAGATACTTTATATCCTATAAAAGAGCTACATTAATAATATTAGTAGAGTTTTATACATAGCTCTCTTAATTATCTAATGGACAACCTCACTTGTTATAGTAATTTCAATACCAGGTAAAAATGACTACTGATACCATTGGTGATATAATTTGTTTACAGATATAAAATCTATAGGTGTATTATACTAAAACATTTTTACGTTTAACTTATTTGTGGTATGCTGACCAGGAGATAGACAGTACTGAAGCTCAAAAGAGCAAAACAAAATTAAAATTAAAATTGAAATGATCTAAAATTCACTTAAATTGATGCAAAAACAAACCAAACTGAACTAATCAAGTCAAAAATGGAAACTGCTATACAACCATGGTGGAGGTTTAAAGGGAAATTGGGAGTCCTTCTGGGATCATCCTGGGGTGGACAGATGGTAGCACAAATTTAAGAGCATGGGCATAGGCGCATCTTATAAAATGCTGTTCCAGGGAGGCAAGTGGTTCTAGCATTTCAATCTTTCTTATGAGCAGTTGGGGATGTATGCGTTAAGGGCTTTCTCAACTTTAGTGCTGTTGGTAGGGAGGTCAGCAAATATTCTGTTATTTTTGTTGGTGAGGCAGATGTTTGGCCCAAACCTTGAGATTGATATGACATTTGAGACTATACTGTTGTCAGCGTAGTAGTAGTGGAGCTATTCCCTTTTCAAGTTTTGGAACATTGTGGGGCTAGTGGGAGGAGGGGTCAATCCCTTAGCCAAACCAGAGACTGAGTTCACTACCGCTTATCAAAGTGAGTGACACTCAGTTGAAGCAACTGCCTCTTTAGCCAATTGATGTTTGCTTTATAATTGAAGGGCTACAAAGTGAATCAATTAATGGCAAGGGGTGAATTGGGCCACATATTTGGCATTGAGGTACTCTTCAAAGCTCAGGTCTTTGACTGAAACAGGGGACAGCATCCCCCAATTCATCCACTTCCTCTAAATAATCCCATGGATTTTAGTTGAAGATAATTGGACTGTCAGTATGAGGTTGAGCTGTAAAGGGTGGCTAGGTAGAGGTTTTAGATTTAACTGGGGTCCAATATGACCCCTGATTGGCTGGGTTATGAGAAGAGGCTTGGTGACAGGGTCCTGATTGGGTGAATCAGACCCAGCTTCAGCTACCGCCTTGGAGGAGGAGGGAAAGGAAGTTGCCCATAAAATGAAAGTAATCAGGTCAGTGATGGGGTCACCCTGAGAGTAGTTGGGTGTGGGGGCCACAGCATGGGCAATGTAGGGGCAGCGGCATTTTGAATGGTCCAATTCAAAACAGGCGGGGAAGATGGTGTTCCCACCGTCCATTTAGGCCCAGAAAGGATGGTCCAGTGCAGAAGAGATAATGATGTGAAGGGAATTGAGAGAACAATCTCCATTGACACTGTACATATGGTCATGAAGGCGTGAGGGCCTGCAAGTCAGGTGGCTCCATTGGAAACCACAAATCTCAGGATGGGGTCTCAAACATATGCCAACAATACAGCCAATAGCTTATTGTGTAAGATTTCAAGTGGAAGGTGGGTAGGGAGGCCCAAAAACTGAGCCACAGGAGAGGTATCAGTGGACAACTGGGTTTGAGTGATTGGGAGGGGTTCCCTGGAATATTAGGGAAATGGTAGCAGCAACTTCAGCATTTGCTTCACTCAATAAGCCAAGATCAATTACTCCTTAACTGAGCAGAAGTCAATGAAGCCAGCAGGCTGCATAGCACTTGGGCTAACTCAATAATATCTTTTTTGAATACAGGAACAACTTGCCATGTTCAACCCAAAGGCTGTATTGCATGTTGTTCCAGGGGAGCACAGGGGGCAATAGGATGCACCTTAGTGCAGTCAAGATGTAAAGTTAAGCCCTTAGGAAGGATAAAGCTACCTAACAAGTTGAGAGGTCTAGTAGAACCAGCCCTGACATTTTTTGTCAATGGCTGAAAAAACTAGAAATGTCTCACCCCTGCACATGAGTGGTCAGTGGGCGTTGAGCTTATTTACATAGGTGATTTGGAGAGGGTCAACAATAAGTGGTGGTTGTTTTAAAAAAACTAAGATTTAACCAAAAATGGGAAAATCAAGAGAGAGAATCTCTTACCAAATAAGTTAACTTTGCCTACAATCTTAATAAAATTTATAGTATCAAATACAACTGATACTAAAACTATTGTATTTATATAAGATGAATTGAGGTAATTTAAGTATAGGATTTCTACATCAGAGAGGTTAATCAACCTCAGTAAATAACTAAAAGCTATGTAGGACGCGATGTTAAGGATGTTATTCAAATTAGTTTGCATTGTTTACTTTAACAAATCAAAAAAATGTACTATGGAAGATTGATAGAATCTATAATATAAGAAGAAGATATAAGCAAAATACTTTATATTATGACCTCTAAATGGCTTATGCTCTATGCAAATTAAGACCCCTATAATCAACCTTGCAAAGTATAGTACAATTTTTTAGGATATGAAAGTTTCAGAAATTGTTAAAAACGCAAGCTAATAATTTATATTATATAAAAACCATCAAACTACTTTATTTAAAACAAAAAAAGGATAAAATTATATATATTACCGCATCTGCTATAAGCATTTATCATATTATATAGTAGAAAGGCAAATTACTAAACGGCAATTCCTATCATAAAATCTAATATTATATAATCTGAATAGAATGGTTTTTAAAATTTATAATAGTTATACCCACAAGAGATCTGTTTGGTAGGTTTATAAAGGCTAAACAGCCGCAGCAAAATTTTAAAATATAACAAAAAATTTTAAGCTCTTGCAATTCTTAAAAAAATAAAAAAACGTTTAGGATAAAAGGAGAGCTTTTAATTACTTAACATCTTCTATATACTTTAACATTACCTGAATCTGTAAAGAGGTATTACTCTTGAAACCCTCAACCTAGGTCTACCTTCTTTGAGGTCAACTACAAGCTCATGGAGTTGAACAATTGCTTATGGCAGAATGTCATCACTCAACTCTATAAAGAACTTATGTCAGTTTTTGAAGATTTGATATCAATATAGTTCCAATTATAAAAGATTATTTACTATTTTAACATCATTATCTATAACATATCAGTCAGTGCAGATAACAACTACAGAGACTTAACTTTAACGCGTTTATCAAAACTTATTTGATATTTCTTTATAAATTATAAGTTTAATCCCTGAAATATTTCCCCGGTATCTATATAGAGTAGCTTTGCTAAGACATTATTAGATATTTCCTAAAATTATCAGCTACCAGCACATATTGACCATCTAATTTAATTCTAAATCTATATGGTTTTTCTAGTTTTTATATTCTGTATGTGATAGAATACATTTATAAAATTTATCTTTGGATTGAAATTGGGGGATAGGTAGCTTTTGAAAAGTGGCAACTGCACAGGTTTTAAGGGTTTGATACTTGACTAACAAAGCTTCCTGTTTAATGACAGGAAGTTTGATCTGAGCCAATAATGATTCAGGTAAAATGGGACCATGTTTTCTCTAATATATATTTACCTGTTTCCTACAGTAAACTAAAACAATACTAGTAGTCTAGTAAAATCAATAACAATGTGACCTTATTAGTGATATCATTTTTATATATAAATAGGTGATTTATGGCAAGTTAATGCCCACTAATCAGAAATCATTAGCATCAATCACCAGCAGGTCCTAAGAACCTAGGCAATAAATGCAATTGGATGCTGCCTATCAAAATCCTTGGCATTGATTCCTGGAGAATAACTTTACTATCAATTGATCTACACATATAAAATGCTATTAGTTGGAACTCCATTGACTCAATTTCAAAAGTTGTGACAATTGCGCCTGAAACTCTGGTAGACTAAAAATACTGTGGATTTTCATAATAACCCATGGAATTCTCAATAATTAGATTAGACATAATCAATCCCTTAATTGACATAATTTGGTGATTTGGTGCTTCCTTCTCAAATCCTATAAGTCATCATAGTAGCCCTTGTTTGATCAAATGCTAGTCAGGTCCTCTTCTTGGGAGCCTCAAAGTCATTGATATGAATTGATATAATCTACATTCATCCCCAATTAATTAAAGCACTAGTATTATTACATGTTCAATAAATCATACCCTGGTATAAAGTCCTAACACATCCACCAGGTAACCTAATCATCATTTTTAAACATGTCTATGGAGGTGGGTTCCTCTGCAGAAAACAAGTCAGGAGTCATGGTAACTTACTGACAATAGACAGAGAGGGCCATGGTACACCCCCAAGAGCTTTAGAAAAAAAGACTGAAAATTGGCAGTGCTTGTCACCAAAAAATCAAAATGATAAAATAATTTGTGAATTTTTAAAAAATAAAATTGACAGCAAAAATGCAAATAAAAGAGTCAGAAATCATTGCCACCAAACCTAATGACTTAAGCCATCCTTAAAATACTGGTAATTTGCTACTAATACAATACCTATAAAAAATTACAAAATCATATTTGTAAACAAATTTTGTGTTTTGTTATTATTTAAATAGTTATCTGCACGCGCTAAAAAAGTATCATGATCCTATTCACAATACTACCATATGTGAGGTCCTTAATTGTATAGGCATACAATGCTGACTTATTAATGGCCTCAAAGGGTCACTCCAGAGCTTGTCTAACTAATTATGTCATCCAGAGCCATGGGTGTTGCAACAACTAACCTAATCACCAATCTCAAAGTCTAGAAGAGTTGGCTGCTTTGTATCTTTATATGCTTTAGCTTAAGCTTCCAAAAACTCTCTTTCTGCTTGGCATAACTTTCTGAGCAAATTACATGAATTAATAAACAAAGTAAATCTTAATCGCCCATTGTAGTTTTGCTCTGATGTCCTCAGATTCTCTGCCAGCTGCCCCAATGTGGGCAGCGGCGAAACTCCCTACACCATTTTCCATCCAGCAGGAAAATGTGCTCAGACTGGCTCACCCAGTTATTCCAAAACCATGGGACAATTTGCTCTTCCTAAGGATCTCGACGCCCACCTTGCTTGTACCCAAGTGGTACCTCACTGCTCCCTGGTGCTCCCCTGGAGCAACATTCACTACAGACTAAGGGTCAACTATGGGAAACTATTCCCATACCATGACCAAGCCATTATTGAAATGGCACAGGTGGTGATGACCCCCGCCAGATTAATAGATTTATGCCCCTATAAGGGGTATATTGACCTCAGCTTCACAAGTGAAGCTGATGTTGCCACTGCAGCAAATGTACCCCTGGTATTCCAGGGCACCCCTCTTCCCAAAACTCAGACCTGGCTCCCAATGAACACCACTTTGGTGGTCCATTTTACTAGTTTTCCCACCCACCTCCCCTCTGCAGTGCTTCACCAGGAGCTGATGGATGGTTAGAAGCCTATGGCTCCAACCCCATCTTACAATTTGTGGTCCTAAATGGGGCCATAAGACTTGCTGGTCCTTGGGCGTATGCCACAATTAGCCCTTAATTTAGAAAAATCGCTGTGTCAGTTCCCCCTACGCCATTATTCCTTCAGCGCCTGACCATCTGTTTTGGGACCACGTCAAGGGCGGGCAGATGATCTGTCCATCATGTTTCAAGTTGGACCACTCAAAATGCAAGTGCCCCTCCTTAGCCACTTCTGACAGATTGGCCTACTTGTTTGCCAACCTCCAATCTGCCGCCCACCCCGTACAAGTTCTGGTATGGGGTACAATCATACCTCCCCCTCCCCCAAAGCCTGTTGCTGAAGCTGCACCTACAGCCACCAATCAGCATTCCCCCCACCCCAATGCCACACATGATTCCTCCAATCAAGCATCATATTGGATCCCAGTTTGATCCCAAGCTTCCTCAAATGAATCAATCAATCCTCAACTGTATGCTGATTCATCAATTCAATTCAACTAGAACCTATGGGAGTTATTGGCTGAAATTGACAAATCAGGTAAGCTCATTTAAGAACTATCTCTGCAGATTGAGCAGTTCATTAATGCAGAATGGGACACCAAATACCCCCCTCAACTATATACCTCACGGCCAAATGCTGAATCATTCTGAAGTAATCACCAGCTTGCGGTCAAAGCAGCTGCAACACTAGATTGTTGTCCCTTCATAAAGCTGTCGCCAAATCAGTAACGATGCTCACAGGAGGAATTCCGCCTCCTGTTATCCCCAAAAGACTTACTCAAAAGAGTAAAATCACAGTGAAACAATTACATAAAAATGTTAATGACGCTATCCAGAATGTGGTAACTGTAGCACAGAATCTGAAAGCTAAGTTTATAAAACAATATTGCCACATTCAACTGGGGAGGATACCCAAGTGGTAGAGTAGGGACCTCTACCACTGCCTCCCCGAGTTCAATTCTGGTACTGGAACTTTGGGTAGGGAACAATTATGACTGTGTTGGCGTTGCACACCAATGCCCCAAACCGAGATACCAAATATCAAAGGCAGTCCATGGAGTTCCCGGCCTATCATATGCCATGCATGGAGGTTTTTTCAGATTTTATCCTCCTTTCCCATTCATTTGATTTCCCTTAATCAGTGCAGTATCATCCTCAGGTCGGCCCACCTCAAATAAAATAAAATAAAATAATTTTATTACCACATTCATTAAACTCCCAGACGCCCACATTAAAGCTGAAAAAGCTTTAGCCAAATATATCAGTGCCATTTTCCTAGCAGCAATTTCCATGAAATACCAATCATCAGCAATATTGAACCACATGCTACCAATGCCTTGACGCCCTTACTGTCTGCCTTGACATGTACCCTATTCTGGGAAAAGGAAGGTGCTGCTGAATAGTACTAAAAAAAAAAGGTGCTGCTGAAGATGAGCCCCCCAATCTCCCCTCCCCTTTCACCATGGAGAGATAAGCAGTATCCGCTGCCCATCTGGTTGGTTGTTTTGTTTGAAGTGTTTCACTCATTCCGCTCATTTGAGCGTTTTGTCTGAACCAATTAGTTACATTAGTTTTTATTTTTAATTTTAGTTTTGGTAATGTCCATCCCCTGGTCAGCTTACCTCAAATAGGTCGATAGCTTAAACTTCCACTTGTGAGTATTAGCATATGCGGAGGATTATAATCTTATCAAGATTTTTGCCAAACTCTCCAGATATTGTAAGAATGTCATTTTCAGAATTAGTTCAAAAGCGTAATATAGAATTGGAGGCAAGCAATTCTGACATCATAAAGTAACTTAGTATGGAATATACATATTGATAAATTATAGATCAGATTATTTAAAGTTGCCACCAATAAATGTTAAAAAATGGAAGGTTTCCCAAAATAAGCTTCTTCACAGTAGTAGCCAAGGTACCATTTCCTACTTTGACTATCTCTATTGGTTTCTAGTGGTAAGCTGTAGTCATTACTTCTCATATTCCCATTAATGTATTAGCTTAGGAATGACATTTGTGGCAAAGTTGCTGCTGTTATCTGTAGAATACCTGAGGGCAGCCATGCTAATAAATTAAATGCTGTATTATTCACTTAGAAGTACTGCCAGCATTTCCCTGGTTAAAGCACGCCTCTCTACTTAGTGAGTTAAGTGATGAATAGCTACAATATCATATAATTCTATCTTAGTACTCGAGGTCAATGTCCCTACTATGTTGATAAATATAATATGCCACACAAACCCAGGCTCCACTATCCGGAAGGTGGTGCCTTTCTTAAAGGGCTTATGTTCCTAATATATTGCACAACAAGCAAGATTTCTGTAATGTTAAAAATTAAGAAATTTCTAGTAGTACTCCAATTGCCCTGCTTTAGGGTTTTCTGCAGAAATTAATGGCTGGTTATGTTATGAGCTTCATTGATAATTGCAGTGCACTTAAATAGCATTAGAAAAAGCAGGCATTTTTCTCTGGCATTACTGAACAAATGGCCCTTGATTATCTTCATGTTTTCCATTTCCTTATATAATGCTTGCTGAATTTCTGGTGGTTGGTCTCCAATATTCCCAATGAGCATCCTCTCATATAAATCATCTGTTTCACTCTGCATAACCAGAACGGTTGGCAAACATGGCAATCCATCTTCATTTTGATGCGCAGTTCCTATTTGGTACACAATCTTAAAAAATTGTACATTTGCAACTTTAAAGCTCTATGGGTCAACCTCCCTTCAGAAACTTTCAGATAATGCAGCCATCTCAGCATGGATGATCAGTCACTACTGTAAAATGGACCCCATAGATGTACACTCTGAACTGTTTACAGGCATTTAGTACTGCAAGGAATTTCCACTTAGTCACAGTGTATTTTTACTCCTGATTGCTCAGAATGCAGCTCACATATGCTACCAGGTGCTCATTGCCAGCTTTGTCTACCTTACTTAACATGACACTGACTGCTGTCAAAGATTCATCAGTTTAGATGATGAATGGCCGATCAAAATTTGGATATCAAAGTATTGGTTCTGTCATTACTTACAGTCTAAGTCATTAAAGAAGTTCTGGGCTACCTCATTCCGTGCAAAGCCTTTCTTAGGAGCCTTCAAGATCTGAAAAAGTAGCTTGTCTATGGAAGTAAAACTCTTAATAAACTAATAATAGTGAAAAATTGTAAAAATACCTGCACATCTTGCACACTCTTCAGTTTGGACGTGGCCCAAATTGCCTCAACTTTGGGTTTTTGAGGGCGTATATCATTAGCGTCAACAATAAACCCTATGTAACTGATCTCCTTTTTAAAGAAGTGCCACTTCTGGTTATCTTCAAATTTGATGCCTATAGTTCTTTAAAAAACTTCCAGGTGTTCAAGATTATCCATAAAAGTGTAACTAAAAACATTGATATCATCTAAGTAGATGAGAATTCACAATAATCTCAGGTCACCTAACATACTATCCATCACTTGTTGGAATGACAGAGCAATTACAAAGAACTTGAGGCATCATTGTCAGTTGTTATCATGCTTGATAATGATTTCACATCTTTCTTGATCCTCCTTAGGTAGGTCAATTTTCCAGTACCCAGATATAAGATCCATTGTTGAAAATAATTGAGCCCCCCAGGCAATCCAGTGAATTATATATCCACAGCGCAGGTATGAGCCCTTTTTTATATTGTTTTCTACTGATGGTAATCAATCTATGGCAACTCAGTTGGATCCATCTTTATCTTATACAATTAAGATTGGAGTTGACCAAGGACTTGAAGATGGGACCAACAATCCATAATCATGCAGTTTGTCAAATTTATCAGCAATTATGGCCTCACTTTACCACGAACATCTAATTAAACACATGCAAATTACAATTAGTCTCTTACATCAACCTTATAAACTATTTCTTTGGCGCAACTGAGGCCATTTTATCTTGTTCAAATACCCTCAAATACATTTAAATAATTTAAGACCGTGGTCCTTAAGTTCTTCTGATATCCGCCATCAGTTTATCTAAATCAAATATGGCAAAGATTGCCTTGGATTTTGGGTCATCATGTAATATAGCTTATTCAGTTGTCCAAATTCATGGATGAATTTATTTGAGATAAGCTGACCAGGGGATGGACATTACTGATACAAAATATCGACCAAAAGCACAAACTAAATGCCCTAAATGAGTGGTGGAACACCAAAACAAAAAGGAAATTAAGCCAACCAGGTGTAGCAGTTGTGGACCGCTTATCCCACCATGGCGGAGGGGGAGGGGGTAGCAGACAGCTTATAAATTTCTTCTTCATTAATGAAGAGATGGACTAAAGTGGAGAGCAAAGGGGTTGGGGCATCCACAGGATGCAGGTTGAGGAAAAATGGAAAAGGGTTAAGGTCTTTTCAAACAAGCTGGGCCTGGAGCATAGCCTCCAGGAATTTGGCAACATGGTGTTCAGCTTGTATGCATGAATCAGAAAGCTGAGAAAATTTAATTATATTGGCTCTGGTGATGCGTGTGGTGGGGGAAAATTCTGCCAGCGCAACAACTTGCTTGACAGCAGAGGTGGCAGTTTCCCTTAATTGTTCAATTTCCTCCTTTGCAACCTCAGAGAAATCAGGGTAACCAATTATATGTAACCCCTCATTAAATTGAGCAACAGATTATGTCATGGCTTTGTGGAGATGGAAGCTATCAGGAGAGGCCACAGCGGCTTCAGCAAGTTGATGGTCACTCAAAAATGGGGTAGCAGTGGGTTTGGAGATATATTTCTTAGGTGGGAATGGGGCATCAAAATCTGAAGGTAGATATGGTTCCAAATTAATTGGAAAGTCGGTAGGTGGTACCATTCTCCCAGATTCAGTTATTTTATCCAATAGGTCCCAGGGATTTTGATTGAGTGTGATTGACTCAAAGGGACGAGGTTTTGGTTGGGTAATTTTTGGGGCGTTAAATCAGTTGGGCTGAAGATGGGTCCAAACCTGCTCCTGATTGGGTAAATTGTTAGAAATTAAGCTGGCTTGGTCTGTGGTTGCAAAGGTTTTGTTGATCTTTGAGAGTTCAGCTGGAGGGGGCAGGGGCAGCCAAAATCCCACTCAAACGCTGATTGTGCAGTCCCATGTGTGGGCTTGGCAGATTCCACTTGGTTTAAGTTGAGGCTAAAGTTTTTGAATAATCCAACTCATGGCATAGGGGACAAATGGTGCATCCGTTGTCAACATGAGCCCAAAAAAAGTAATCTGGTGCAGATGGGATATGGGCATGTGGAGGGATGTGCTGGGCTACAGTTGATTGATGGGGGTGATGGTGGCCATTGCCTGTGGTGCTACTAACCGCTCAGCTCCACTTGGGACCAGGAAGTGGAGGATGGAGTTTGTACCATAATGGGATAGCCCCATCATCAGTTCTTCATAGAGTGTTTGAGGCGGAAGATGTGAAGGAAGGTTTGCAAAGGTCACCACCATTGTGGTGTCACTGGGGAGGTGTATAAGGATTATGGAAATAGATGTGTTTTTATATATCAAGGGCGTAGATGCTGCCGCAGCTGCATCCTCTTCAGTAGGAAAACTGATATCAAAATAGCCCTTATAAGGGCGAAAGTCAATAAATCCCACTTGTGAAAACGTGGATGTTGCCAGCTCATTTTATTGCTTTGTTGGCATATGGGAAGTTATGCCCATATTTGACTCAGAGGCAAAAGCAAATATTAGATTGGGGTAGGGCAAGTGGGTGGGGGCGGGTTGGGTGTACTTGCGCTCAGTGTAATGATAAGTCCCTTGGAGGGACATATTGCCCTGATGCATTAGGTGAACTGGATGAGCCAGTTCTCATGCATTTGCCTTCAGGGCGGAAAATGCTAGCAAGTGGCAGATCCGCTGACATAAAATGAAAACTGATATGGTGGAGGTGGCGATGGAAAATTTAACAGATGCTTTTTTTAGTAAATTTTCTCAAAAGTGATATTGAATGGAAAGAAAAGCCTTGTCCAAATTCATGAAAGGGGTAAAGTTCCTCAGTTGAAACCAAGTAATCATATGCTACTATTTGATTATTTTCTACTTTTATTGGCCTATCTAGTAGTTGGCAACCAGTACCTGAATTTCACCAACATCAGGAATTAAAATACTAGAGGCAACTTAGGGTTTGTTTCTGCCTTTCTGCCACGGTAATAAAATCCTTCATACAAATATTCAGGAATCTTCAAAGTAAAGCTAGTGCTTATGATAAACTTCTCCTTAGAGTTAACACCTAACAGCCTTTGCACCCTTATAGGAATCCACTGACATCCTCAGTTTGACCTGTAAGCAGTCTAAAACTTTTAACAGGTTGACAATACTTAACTGAAAGGATCTTGTATGCATATAATAGACTGATATAACTGTTTTTCTTACTCCAGAGGTGGGTTCCATTCAAACATAGAACAGCGGCAAAGTTTGCCCTGAAATTTAAGAGTATTTTCTTGAAAATCGCATCAAACCCCATAATGTCACATGATTTTGGTGCCAATTGATACTTTATAATTCTGTTTAGTTAAAACTATTGCTAATGCTGTGACAAGGAGTGATCCAAACTGTAGAGGCAAGGAACTATATGCACCACTCAAAGTAGTAGTCTGAAGGCCAGCAATTTTAAAAAACTTATTAAGATCCACATCAGGTGTGAGCCTTATCGTTTTCACTAACTTTTGGAGACAATATTAATTGGAGCTCTATTGTCAATGATGGATCAAACCTTCACTTGATTTACTCAAATATTGGCATAAGTACATAGAAGTAAGATGAAATACTATTCATTTGGAAAGTTGTAGCATCATTATCCAAATCAAAAGATTTGGAAAGCTAATCAGTTACATTGGGGGAATTGCTCCTTAATGGTGGCCATTGATATAAAATGTTAACATTTTTCAGGATACTGCTATCTGGCTCCATGTAAATTGGTTTACCTAGAATATGCTTCATGAATGGTTGCACCCTCTTTTCAAACAATTTGGACAATGTTACCTTTAATAGTGAAAAATAACCGCATGTATTTTGTTGTCCATAGAAGAGGTGCTCCATGCAGTTGTTTGGCAAGGTTAGGGGAACTTAAGCATAGGCAGACATAGACTGTTACATGTCTATTTCAACTAATCTTATCCGCATTAGACACTTGATTGTTGGTAGGTACAAATATATTACTCTTGTTTATTTTAATGCTGCAAAGCTGCAAAATATGGCCGTTATTGATCATTTGTAACAAGTATCTAGATTTCTCACATTGGCCATTTTGGGTTTCTCAAACTAGCCTGATCTCTAGGGTTGGCTACTGCCTGGTTATCAGGGGTCTCCCTGCATAAGTTGTATTGCTTGTGTTAGATTTATGGTATCTTTTGATAGGGGCCTCAAAGGTAGTCCCACAGAGATGTAAAAATCTTACTATCAGGGCAATTTTTGTGCCTGTAGTCAAGGTGGAGATCATGCATAATACAGATCCATATGGCCCTTAAGTGCAAATTTCATTTTGATACAAGCATAAAAATTGGTTAATGCCCCCACCCCACTGATTATCTAGGCTTTTTGGTAGAACTGATCAGCAAAGGTATCAATAAACTTACCCTTTTGGAACTGAATGCCCATAAATCCTTGCTTCCAGTTGGCAACATGTTCAGGGCTGCCAAACTCCCCCATGATGGCCTTCTTGGCACCTTTGTAAGCCCATCCATTGGTGGATAATTTAGGTGAGCAATGTTATGAATCATCTTACAAGGCAGTTGATCACATTCACAGCCTTTTTGAAATCCCACCCCTACCATAGCCATCTCAGAAAAGCCTAAAGAATGTGGGAACATTGCTTTTTAAAACTCCAGCAATTTGGAAGTAGCACTAAATTTCACATTCTTAAGGGGATCGTTGCCAGTGTTTACTACTGGACATAAACTCTGATTGTGATGCAAGATGCCATACTGGATATGCGCTCAGGTTTCAGGCACCTTTTGCAGGTTCCCATAACTGGATTCACCGGGGCTATCCTCCTTGGATGAGGAACCCTCTCTGACCAGGTCAGAACCACCTTTAGGGTTCTCCTGACAGCAACTGATGGCTCCTTCCAACCTAGAGAGATGATCTAAAATGGTCTTCTCCCATCTCTTCTAGCTCAACTTCCAGGCCTTCAACATATGATCCTTGCATCACAGTCTGTCTACCTCTTTAGTAAGCTTGCATAGTTTGTCATCATTTTTGTCAAAGCTTCTACAATCAGCATGATTTAGTCCTGCATATCATTCATGTCTGAACCCTGCTTCATCATATTATCTTCTATGGCACTAACTCTCCCCATCAGATCCTCCCTTCCTTATTTTATATAGGGTTCAACATCTGAACTTTGAGCCCCTAATAACTAGGCCCAAACACCTTTAACTTCAGCCTGATTCTGAGTCTTCAAATTGCTAACTAGAAGTTGCTGCTTCATGACATTTTATTTTATATAATTCTGATGCTTAATGAGATAATATTGAACTCAAAAATCTTCACAGCAATCTCCATCTTAACATATTCAAAGTCCACTATTTTGGGGGTTCTGCACTCACCAGCTTCAACTCAGCTGCTTCCCCCTTCGCTCGATGGTTCACCACTCATGCTCCTGACTTTTTTACTGACAGACAATATCAGCTCAGAATTTTAATATAGTGAGCACTACTTGTTGAAAAGTGGCAACTGTACAGGCTTGTGAGGGTTTATACTTAATTAACATAGCTTCCTGATTGATGACAGGAAGCATGATATAAATTATAACAGTTTGGGTAAACTGGGATCATGTTTTCTCTAAGATATATAGGCAACCATTGCCTATAATAAATTAAAAAAATACTAATAAATTCCTTTAAAACCAAGAACAAGGTAACTCTATTAGTGCTATATTTCCTATATATAGGGGACTTATGATGATCTGATGCCCACCTATCAGAAATCATCGGCATCAATTGCTGTAAACCCTAAGAACCTAAGCAGCAAATGGAAATTAAATGCCCACCTACTGTTTTTATTGGCTGGTTGTTGGAGAATAATTTTACTACCATTTATTGAATTGCATCATTTAATATGCTATTGGTCAGAGCTTCTGTCAACTCAACTCCCAAAGTTATGGCCATTGCGCCTGAAACTCTGGTAAACTAAAAGTATTGAGGATTGTCCCCAATGACTCATGGAAGTCTTGATCATCAAGGTAGCTGTATTCAATCCCTCAATCAACATACGTGCTAATTTAGATCTTCCTTCTAAAAGCCTACAAGTCATCAAAACAGCCGCAATTGATTGAATGCTAAGCTGGAGCTTCCTCCTCAGAAGCCTCAAAGTTATTGCACGAATAAAATAATTGTCATTCATCCCCAATTAATTACGCTAGTGTTAGAACCTGTTGGATAAAGCATACCCTGGTTAAAATCCCAACGGTAGCCAAATTAAGCTGTATGAATAGGCCAAATTCCTAAATTTAACAGTTCACGCCCAAGTCTGAGTCAGGTAATCCGAGATGAGGTACCTCTACCCATCATATAAGGAATAAAACTTCTTACCGTTAACCGTTAGAAACCTTAGGATCAGCGCTTGGTAACGCAAGAGGTGCTAATCAACCTTGTTTCCATAGGGTGATGATTCGCCACGCTTGGTGAGTAGGATATCTAGCTTTTACCTTTACCTTACTTGAGTGTTTTTCACCATTGCTCAGTTTTAGTATATATTTCCCTAGATAGATCTACACTGGTGATATATTAGGTCTAAGGCCAGTTAAAGTAACTAGCATAGTCAACCCTAGTACGAGATATTACATAGCCATCCTCTGCGATATAAGTTTGAACTGGTATGCTTTAAATTATAATGGTGACAAGAACATCACTCAATATAAAAATTTTTATATAGCTTCTTTATACCCATAAATATAATTGCTGTTACTTAACTTAGGAAGCTAACTTTTGCTTTGTTATAAAAAACCTATTGAAGCCATGGGTAACTCTAAGAAATCGATTATAATCTAAAATCTAAGGTTGAAGTTTCACCAGAGCTAATCAACTTGCCACTCAAAAAACTTTAAAACACAGCTGTAGCACAATATGCTCAAGCTCATCGGTAAACAGTCACGGGTGAGTATCGCATCCTAACTTTTGAAAAAGTTGACCGAGGTGGGATGTCAACTCACCCTATTTACCATTATGGTGAGGACGCCTACATATACTTTCATCTACCTGGTGAATGGATAGTACCTTACCAGTTTCTTATCGGTACTAAGCTGCCTTTATAAAACTTACGAGAACTTACGTAGTGAAAAGAACTATAGAAACCTTAACTTACCTATAAAACATACTACCTAATCTACATTGAACGTACTCTCTATATAGATCCCCCTGCTTGATATGTATACCTGCCTCTAATTTAATACTAATATCCGATCAACCAACCAATATCATAGGAGTCGACGTGACATTCCTTTGATGAGATGAACCCCACTAATCTCCATATACCCGAATACCTATTTAACTAAGTTCGATAAACCATACCTTACAGCTGCAGCGTTATCCTTTGCTCCACCCAGGCATTTGAAAAAGGTCTATAATGGAAACCTTTACACGAGTTCTACATCCGTCGAGTTAGCTTAAAAGGCTAAGCCGGCCATCAAGCTTTATCTCAAGCTTCACCAGATTTTTACCCACTATGGTAGGCGTAGATAAAGCGCCAACCAGCTTTATGGCAACCTATAGTTGTACCCACCATTGCAGGCGTAGATAAAGCGCCAACCAGCTTTATGGCAACCTAAAGCTACGGTGAGAGTTTTGGGTACCGTGCTAACTAGATGCTTTGAACCTAATCTTTACTGGGTCACCCTATAAGGTTAACTTTAAATCACCTTAAACTGATCACCCAAATTTAAACCACCCCGAACCAAACTCCACACCTCAACTTAAACCGTCCGACGGTTACGTCGCTTCACAAGTCCCTTATACCGCCATTTAAGTAAGCGCCCCCACCGTTGGTTGAGGATGGGGGTAAAGAAACACTTGAACCCGAGGCGTAACTTGTTTTCAGCTAATGGGGAATATCGTTGGGGCGCTAAATAAAAACCTCTCTGCCCCTCGAAAGCTTAATTTTAGACCCTCCATTTACGATACGCAACTAGGATGCCGGTACAGGGTGTGGGTCGAGATTTCAAAGGGAAGGGTTAAACTCGTGAACTCAACTTTTGTTGCGCGTGTAGGTTGATGGGCTGGCTTGGTATCAAGTTAAAGGGTAAATTTTTTATCATTCGGTTTAAATTACCTCAGCCATTTAGGTTAGTTGAACTTTCGTCCCGATAAACTCCATCCCGGTGTAAGCTTAGCTTGGAGTGCAGGGTTAGCTAAGGTGGAAACCCGGCACCGGGTGATTAAACCTGAACCCTAAGATATATGGTATCCGATCCAACTATCCTAGCGGTAGCTTATCACCTGGCTCGCCACGGCGGTAACGATTCGGCTGCAACCTCATCCTCTACGGTCTATCGGTAGGTTTAAGGTCGGTAAACGATTCTAGAGACGCAGAGCGTAAAACCGATCGTCGGCGTACCGTACCCTTCACGCCCTCAGGAAGAGCTCTCACCCACCCCTAACCTGTGGTTGAATAGCGTTACCGGCCGGAAAAAGGGTTAATTGCCATGGGCCTTAAATGTCATTTTATCGTAGACGGTTTAAAGTGTATTCAGTCGGGATGATTTAACCTAATCTGCTTAACCATCTACCCAACTTGGCGTTTATAACCGGTCGAGGGTAGGGTGAAGGTCCTGGGGACGCTTGACCAAGTTTAAAGGTACGCAGCTATGGTGGAGACAACCAAACTTAAATTTGGTTATTTGGATACTTGGATGACATGCTGGTTAGGGTTTATGCGGAGGAGGGGTTAAATTTTCAGTGGCCTTGGACCCGAATGGGTTATGGGTACGGCTGCGGGTAAGGTTTAGGGAGTTTGTTCTAAAGCTGCCGTCAGTCGAAGTGTAGATAAAGGTGCTCAGTTTAACGACGCGCGATTAAAAAGGTGGATGGGGTTAAATCGAGGCTACCAGACCAGCGGATTAAAACTGCAGAGGTCGGCTTCAGACGCCTGATCGGGGCAGCTCCCACGCCGCAAAAGCGGGTAGGTTATGGTTTCGAAGCAAATCAGGGGAGGCGGTTTTATTTGGCCGGAGAACGAGAGTAATAAGGTAAGGCTCATGGGTACGGGACAGCTCCGAGGCTTAACTCAGGGGCTCAGATAATGATCCCAGGCCTTGACTTCGACGTTGACGGGATAGGGCGAGTGCGGAGGCAGGGGGTACTGGGCTAGGGCCTCGGAGAAGATGAGGGCCAGGGAGGGGTGGTTGAGCAGCGGCGTGCCAACGTCAACCGCGGCGCGACGGACCAGATACCCCCTGTAGGCAAAATCGGGACGGAAGGTATGGGGGGCGGCGTCTCGCGCGAGCTGATGGGGCGCTGGGGCAACCGGGCGGTCGCGCGAGAAGTCCAAAACGAAGTCGACCTTTTGGAGTAGGCCGCGGACGAGCGACTGGTACGCAGCAGGCGTCGTGGATGCTTCGGGGAGGTCGAGGAGGGTCACATCGATGCCCTTGCGCTGCAGGTGGGCGTGGATGTACGGCACGGTGGAAAAGAGCTTCAGGTGGCACCTGGCGAGGTTGGAGGCCACCCTTTCAATCGCCTCCAAAGGGGCGTGATCGTCCCCGTCGATAGAAGAACGCCTTTGGTGGGAAGTCGGAACCCGGTGGTGGATTGAAGGGCGGCGAGGTAAGCCTGGTGGCGGGTCGACCCAAAGCACGCCACCTCCCCCGTCGAGGCCATCTCGACCCCAAGGAATGGATCGGCCCCAGCGAGTCGCGTCCAAGAGAACTGAGCCACCTTGACGGCCTGGTAGTGGTAAGGCTTGGCCATCAAATCCATGGGCTCGATGGAGTTGGGCTCACCGGTGCAGAGGGCGCGAGCGGCGATATCGATGAAATTGTGCCCCAGGACCTTGGAGACGAACGGAAAGGAGCGGGAGGCGCGGAGATTGCACTCGATGACCTTGAGCTGCTCACCACCCTTGGCGCTAGGGTCGGCCTTGCGGATGATCTGCATGTTGAAGGGGCCCGTGATCTCGAAGGCTGCGGCCACCTTACCGGTGATCGCCTTGATGCGGTCCAGCGTTGCCGCGGGGAGCCCCTTAGGGGGCAGCACGAGGGTGGCGTCGCCGGAATGGACCCCCGCGGGCTCCACGTGCTCGGAGACGGCATGAACCAAGACTTTGCCCTGGTGGGCGACAGCGTCCACATCGATCTCGGTAGCGTCCAGGATGAACTTGGTGACGACGACGGGGTGGCGGGGGGAGACCTGAACTGCCATGCCGAGGAACCGGTCCAGGTCCTGGGGCGTATAAGCGATGTTCATGGCGGCCCCCGAGAGAACGTAGGACGGGCGGACGAGGACAGGATAGCCGACCTCGGCGGCAAAGGCCTTTGCCTCCTGGACGGTGGTAAGCTCTTTCCACGCGGGCTGATCGACGCCGATAATGTCTAGAACCTTGGAAAACTTGAACCGATTCTCGGCGGCGTCGATCTGGCGAGGGTCGGTGCCGAGGACTTTGGCGCCAGCGTGGTCGAGGTCCAGGGCGATGTTCTGAGGTAGCTGGCCACCCACGCTGACGACGACGCCGTTGGCGCCTTCAAGCTCGTAGATGTCGAGGACCCGCTCCAGGCTCAACTCCTCAAAGTAGAGGCGGTCGCACTCGTCAAAGTCGGTCGACACCGTCTCGGGGTTGTAGTTGACCATGACCGTCTTGTGGCCCATCCGGCGCAACGCGCGAATGCAGCTGACCCCACACCAGTCGAACTCAACCGACGAGCCGATGCGGTAGACGCCAGACCCGAGCACCATCGTGCCGTGCTCCTTAAAGTCGAGGTCGTGGGTAGCGGCGTTGTAGGTGGTGTAAAGGTAGTTGGTCTGAGCGGGGAACTCGGCGGCCAGGGTGTCGATGCGCTTAACGAATGGGGTGATGCCGTAAGTTTTGCGCAGCTCGCGAACCTTGAGCTCCGAAAGGGCGGTTCCGGGTGGGTGGTGCAGTAGGGTGGCGACCTGGGCGTCCGAGTACCCGTGGGCCTTGACGCGCTTTAGTAGGTCCTTGGTGAGGGTGCCCAGCGTCGACTTCTGAAGCTGCTTTTGGAGTTGGGCGATATTCTCCAGCTTGTACAGAAACCACCGGTCAATCTTGGTGAGCTCGTGGAGCCTATCCACCGAGTAGCCCCGGTTAAGCATGGCGGTGGCGATGGCAAACAGCCGGCGGTCGGTGGGGGACTTGAGGAGCTCCTGCAGCCCCTCCTCCGTCTCGGTGCCGGGGAGTGGGATGGCCTGGAAGCCGGGGAACGAGGGGTCCACCATGCGGATGGCCTTCTGCAAACTCTCTTCAAACGTCCGCCCGATTGCCATCACCTCGCCCACGCTCTTCATGGAGGAGCCGATATGGCGGTCCACCTGGCTGAACTTTGCCAGGTCCCACCGGGGAATCTTCGTGACGATGTAATCCAAGGAGGGCTCGAAGCAGGCGGTGGTCGTCTTGGTAACGGCGTTGCGAAGCTCGGGGCGTGTAGCCCAGCCCGATCTTGGCGGCGACGAACGCCAAAGGGTAGCCGGTGGCCTTGGAGGCGAGAGCGGAACTACGGCTGAGCCGGGCGTTCATCTCGATAACACAGTACTCGAGGTTGGCGGGGTTGAGAGCGTACTGAACGTTGCACTCCCCTACCACGCCCATGTGGCGCACGATCTTGATGGCGGCGGTGCGTAACATGTGGTACTCCTGATCGGTCAGCGTCTGGGAAGGCGCCACGACGATCGAATCCCCGGTATGGATCCCGAGGGGATCAAAGTTCTCCATGTTGCACACCGTGATGCAGTTGTCGCCGCAGTCGCGCACCACCTCGTACTCCACCTCCTTCCAGCCCTTCATCGACCTCTCCACTAGAATTTGCGGCGACAGTGAGAGTGATTTCGACGCCAAGTTCCGGAGTTCCTCGGGGTCCGCAGCGAATCCCGACCCCAGCCCCCCTAGCGCATAGGCGGAACGGATGATCAGTGGATAGCCAATATCCTCGGCGGCCTTGAGGGCGTCCTCGACGCTCTCGACGGCAACCGACTGTGCCACGGGGATGCCGATCTCCCCGAGCGCCTTGGCGAACTTATCACGATCCTCGGAGGCAATCAGGGTTTGGATGGGCGTACCCAGGACGGCGACGTTATGCTGCTTAAGGACCCCATCTGGTCCAACTTGATGCCGCAGTTGAGGGCGGTTTGGCCGCCGAAGGTAAGGAGGATACCGTCGGGCTTCTCCTGCTCGATGACGTTGGCGACGAACTCGGGGGTGACGGGGGAGAAGTAAACCTTGTCCGCGAGCTCCTGGGAGGTTTGGATGGTGGCGATGTTGGGGTTGATCAGGATGGTGTAGATATCGCTCTCCTTGAGGGCCTTGATGGCCTGAGAACCTACCCGTAATCAACAACCGATCTTTTAGGCAGGCGTGAAGCTAAATAGAGAATTACCGGAATAGTCGAACTCCCCGGCCTGCCCGATCGATAAGCCGCCGGAACCCACCACGAGAACTTTGTTGTACTTGGGCTTGGGGGCGGCACGCAAAAGCTCTTCGGTAACACAATTCCTGAGACGGGGGATGCGGCGTACGCCAAGCGGCATGAAGAGAAGGGCCGCTTGGGGACGAAAGAGCTCTTTGGCTTGGCGTGGTCTTGAAAGGTGACTAGGTTAGCATTAACCATAAAGCTTCTGGTAGGCATAGTTCCCGCATGCAACCGCAGTTTGGGCATCTGGAGTATACGCGGCCTGGCGCGGGTAAAGCTGGAAGGTGGGGAGGTGTGAGCCATGACGCGGCCTACTTTAACACGAAGTCCCAGCATGATTTTATTTTAAACGGCAGTAGAATAAAGTCCCGTTTGGATGATACCAACCTAGTACCCTTTTATCCGCAGCGGCTTTTATTTTAACTCAAACTTTACGCTCGGGGGCTTCAGTAGCAAAATAATGTTTACCCGATACGGCTTACAAATTCCATCAAAGCCTCCCCAGCAGAAATTTCATTGCTTCCTTATGCCACGATGACGTATAAATAGTCATCCAGCTGTTTGGCTAATTTATCCCTCGTGCCCGCCCGCAGCCAAATTTGGTGAAACCGGCCATTCTTTAAATCCGCATATTCGAAAATGTATTACGCCAATTGATGGAGATCTGCATATCCGAAAACATTGTTAATTGGTAGAAATCCGCATATCCGAAAAGAACCATCAATCGACAAAAATTTGCATATCCGAAAGAAGCATCATTTGATAAGAATCCGCATATCCGAAAAGAAATAAATTGATGGAAATTGCATATCAGGAAAGAATTACTAATTGATGGAAATTGCATATCAGAAAAGAATTACTAATTGATGGAAATTGCATATCAGAAAAGAATTACTAATTGATGGAAATCGGGGGTGGAAGGCGAGTCTCGGTAAGGGGCGTAACCAACTTGAAGGTTGTGGGTTCGATTCCCGCCCTTTGCCATCGATCGGGTGCCAGCCGAAGAAGCTATTGGCGGTTAATAGGTCCAACTACATGAAACCTTACCCATGACGTAACCAGATAATCAGAGTCCCGATCCAGAGGTGGAAAATCTTTCTTCGACGAATTTGACCCTGTTTAAGTTTCATGCCGATGTTTTCTGGCTTTCGGTAATGTCCGTCCCGTGGTCAGCTTGCCTCGAATAAACTATACTATATACTAGATGTAAATCTGTTTATCCGAAAAGAATCACAATGAAATCAGCATATCCGAAAACTATCACTTGATGGAAAACCACATATCCGAAAAAAGTCATCAATTAATGAAAATCCGCATCCGAAAACAAATAAATTGTTGGCACACTGTCGTAAAGGTTTCAATTTTGAGAAACTTCATGACAGCCGAAGCTATATATACCAATATTTTATTGATCTTCGATATCATGTTTTAGTGTTTATGCTAACGATGTAAGGATTACTCAGCTTAGGTGGATAACCACAGATTTACAAGGCATGTAATAAGGTAGCGACACGATAGATTAAAGTGATGAAACTTATTTTTATTTTAGTTTCAAACTATGTATTAGAAAGATTGGGTCTTTCCTTCATAACCTTCAGGTGTAGTTGAAACTGCTATACTTCCAAATTTAGATTCAATGAGAAACAGTTTGAGTGCCAAACTGTGCATACTGCTTTCATACCATATAAGTACTAGCATCCAGATACCCATGCTTTGCTATGATGTTTATAATTTATTAGATGATTCAAATTGACAATTTTAGATTTTATATTATAGATACCCACCAACCACTCAGCTAAAACCATTGAACCTATCAAATCAACTAATTAACCACAACACTTCAGCCAAAACTTTTGAACCTATCAAATCAACCAAACAACTATAAATCGCTTAGCAAAACCATTATGCAAAACTATTATATATATAAATTAGTGGTAGCAAGAACCACCTCACTAGTCAACCACCCTACCTTTCTTTTTATTCTTTTCTCATATATTTGTTCAGTTTTTTAGAATATATTAATAATTTGAGGGGAGTATAACAATCAGTGATCATATATAGATTTTTCTAAGGTTGGGACTTAAGAAATCCATTACACCAATGGTTATAATCCTGATAGCTCTGTCATAAATTAATTATCAATTTGGTGCTTCAGGATAAAGTATATAAATTTATAAATTAAATGTTAAAAATTGCTTAAATTCTAAAAACTTTTCCACCATCCAGCATGTTGCTGAGATTCCAGAAATTTGCTAGGCTCCATGCCTAACTTATTACCAACTTATTTAGCACTTAGTAGGCTACTATTTATCAGGTTGAGAGTGTGTTCCCCCTTTTCTTGCCTGTAATTCTCATCTAATTTTTTGAATAAAAGCCCATTTATATATATCAGAACTACCACTTTGGAGTCATATTTAATTTACTTAAATTAACTTAACAAATTATATATTCAGTCTATAGGGAATAAAACAAGTCCCAGAATGCTGCAAAGGTATTGCACATTTATATGACTGAGTGCAGCCGGCGCAGAAACCTATACCCTCATAGCATAAGGTTTAATTGAGGCCTCCTAATAGGAAATCCTATAAGGTTGCATGGGCTCAAGCCTAACAATGTAGCTGTAAGTCCAGATGACCAGCCCCTCCAGCTGGATTATAAAAATATCCTCACAGGTATAATAAAGAGCCTCTATTAGAGCCTCTTTCTCAGATCAATGACCTTACTCATAGTAGAATAGTGATGGGTTACTACCCTGACCCCTAAGATCCTCCCTATCTGCTCTTTTGCTGTAAGTCTAGGGGAATATCCCCTGTGCATAGATCAGGTGATCTTCCCATTTCCAAATAAAAGGGGTCCAAAGAGGGTGGTTGTACCCCTCATCACCCAGGGTGATCTTGCCCAAATGGTAGATGAGCAAAGGGTAATTGCTCTCCCTCTTCAGATCCCTCCCCCACTATCCTTGCTCATTTTGGCCAAACTTGTCCTCTGGATTAAGGAAATCTGCACTGAGATCACCAAATCAAAGTCAAAGGGTCCAAAACTGATGGGAATTAAGCCTGATGATCAGAAACCACATAGTCAAAAAGGGACAAATTTGAATTATTGGCCAGAATTGCTGACAGTTTTGATGCAGCTAGCAGTATGATTGATGATGCTAACCACCTCTAAAAATTATCAGGGATGATACCCAATGTGCAGATGGTATCTTCAAAAACCACTGCAGACAGTTCAAAACCCCATCCAGTAGATTAGTTGTTGTAGCCAATGTATCTCATTTGACCAAATGAACACCCCAGCGACTGAGCACAGGTGGGTTGGGCATCCTGAACCTGTTTCCAACCAATTAGGACCACCCCTACATGGGGTGGCCCTGGGGAATTCCTATTGCTTGTTGAGCCAGATGCTGTTGCACCAACTGATGGAAACATGGTCAAACCTCAGTTTAGGCCTTCAAGGTCAAACTGACAGTGACTTGGCCTGCTGCCAAACCCTTTGATGTCAGTTCCCATTGAGCTTATCTGCCCCCTTCACCAAAAAATTCACTGGGTTAGGTCAAATTTGAGGTACCTGATCCCTGCTTTGACTCACTACAATCAAACACTATTTAATCAGTTGTATTGCACTGAGAAAAATGTTGGTCAATTTTCTTTTTTTATCTTTCCAATAAAAATATTTTCCCAATTTTAGTTTATATTTGAAAAACAAACCGCCTTTTCCACTATTATTCCAACAACCCTTGGGGTTTATGGCCATGTTCATCTGGTATTTTGCTAGGTATCTATATGTGATTATGGCTCATACAAATTTATTGATAAAACTCCTTCCTAGTTCCATAACCGTCATACCAATAGCAGTGCCACTGGCATTCTGGTTTACCATTTGGGTGCTTTGGCACTCAGGTTGGCAGGCTGGTCTAAATTTGACTTGCTGTTTGCCTGACATAATTGACCAACCATTTTTCCTAACCATTTCCGCCTTTCTTGTAGATATTGACATAGCAATGATCCCTTCTTTTCAGCTGGATTAGGTTGTGAAGAAATTTTACTATGGCCAGGTTAGCCTAGTACCACTCAAATTGTCTGATCCACATCCCATAGTTGCCACAGCTATCATGCCCATGTCAGTATGTTCTGACAATCCAACTTGTGAAGGGTTTACTCGCATTATGAACCTAATAGTTTCCACCCAATCCTACTACCATCTCTTCTGTATTGCTGGATTCAACTACAGATGTCAATAAAGAGAACTTCACCTACTTCTTACTGCCCATGAAAATCAGTGTCAGGTTGCATCATGTTTCCTTTGAGGCTTTGGTGGATACCAGAGCTGCAGGTAATTTTTATGAGTGTTGAGTTAGCCCAAAAATTGGAGTTGGACCTGGATGTAGGTCCTTCAGTGATGGTGGCTTTTTCAGCCTCCCAGAAATCATATATAGTCCATTGGCCAGTACCTTTCTTGGTATATCAGTTTAGCTTTTGCAATCAGTTTTCTGCAATGCCAAACTTAGTGTTCCCAGTAATCTTGGGGGTCATATGTGGCGCCGGCAACATGTTAGAATCCACCCAGAGTCAAATATGTTGTCATTTATTAATGATCAACTGGAGGGAGAATTTCCTTTAGTCAATACCTTTAAGAAAACTCAAGGCCGCAGCTCCATTAATTCCCTCATCTCCCCTGCTAGCCTTATGTCCAGTTTTCCTGAAGAATTAATGAGCTATCAAAGTATCTTTGGCTCTGAAAAGGAGGACCATCTTCTCCCTCACACTAAATTTAACTTGGGATTCAGAACAACGGTACAGTTGGTGAATATCAACTGCCTGTTGTATCCACACATAGCAGAGGAGGAGGTTGCGCTTAACACCTGGTTAGATATACTTAAAAAAGGTGGTTGATTAAAGAGACATCACCAGTTGCATCTCCCATTGTTTTTGCCAAAAAGGCTAATGGTTCCCTCCATCCCTGCATGAATTATGGACACTTAAACATAGTTATGGTTCATGATTCTTACCCTCTGTCCCTAGAGCAGACTATCAGTCAAGCAATCGCTAAATCTTATGTGTTCTCCAAGCTGGATCTTGTCAACGCCTTTAGCCAGATTCAGGTAATAAAGGGGCAATAATGGTTAACCGCGATATGAACAAAGTGAAGCATTTTTCAATTCCGTGTAATGCCCTTTGGACTAAAGAATGCACCCACTACATTTCAACAAATGATTGATAGTGTACTGGGTGACCTCTGGTTCATTTACGCAGTTGTATATATTGATGAGATCTTGGTTCACTCCCCAACTCACTAACAGCACACTAAAGACTTGGAAGTGGTCATGGCTGCTTTGCACAAGGCAGGCTTGTTCGTCAAGCCTTCCAAATGTGAGTTCTATAAGAAGGAAGTCACCTTTTTTGGGAACCTAATCCTCAAAGATGGGTATGCAATTTTCCCCCAATAAGTTGGATGCCATCTGTGAATGGCAACTCCAACAACCCAGAAACAATTATGGAGTTTCTTGGGCACCATTATTTTCCTAAAGAAATTTTTCTGGCCCTTTACCACTTAGCTGCTCCACTCCACCCCCTCACAGGCAAGAATGTGTCTTTTTGTTGGACACCCAAGTGCCAGCTGGCGTTCAAGTTGATCAAAGAGGTGTTTTTATCTCCCCCCATCTTGAAACTCATGGATCCTGCCAAGACATATATTATTGCATACAATACCTCATCTGTGGCAGTGGTGGCAGTTCTGCTCTAAGAGCACGATGGTTTGTAACATCCAGTCGCCTACTTTTACCAAAAATTTTCCTCTATGGAGCAATCCTGGGCCATCTACAATAAGAATTGGCAGCCATATCATGGGCATTGACTCATTGGAGGTATCTGTTACAGGGTGCTCAGCATGAGTTAACTGTACATACAGATCACCAAGATCTTTTGTATTTCTGCAAACCCCAGAAATTGGTGCATCGGCAAGCTTGCACCTATTGGGACTTGTGCAGCTTCAATTTTAAATATGAATTCATAAAATGTGCACTTAACGTACTTCCCAATTTTCTTAGCTGCAACCTGGCCCACTGTCCCTCAGACTGAGATGAAGTGGACCTCGTTACTGTGATCCCCACCACTCAAATCTTGTCTATTGTTCCCCCATTATCCCATCAGCCAGCTTTGCTCCTGAAGCCCCTCTCATTACACAAGTCTTAGCAGCCCAAATGACCTGCCCTGAAGGAGTGGAGTTATTCAAGAAATTGTCCCTCCAAACTCAAAAACACTTCCTATATTCCTTGGTGGAGGGTCTCATTTATTTTAGGTCACGAGTTTGGGTTCCTCCTCTCTTCAGAGCTAAGGTATTTTGAGCGCATCATGACCCTCCCACAATTGGCCATCCAGGTAATAAGAAATACATTGAATTGATCAAGCGGACTTACAATTGGGCAGGTTTAACTAAGGAAGTTCTGGCCTGGATCACCGATTGTGTTATCTGTTCATGGGTTAAGTTGAACTGCTCAGGAAGAAATGGCCTCCTACACCCCTTGCAACAGGCGGAGGGTCCATGGACATTGGTGTCGGTATATTTTATTGTCAAACTTCTCTGTTCTAATGGGTTTACGGCAGTGATGGTGGTGGGTGATTGTTTCACCAAATTTTTCTTTTTATCCCCTGTGCTTCCGTGATTATGTCAGAAGAAACCACTCATCTCTCTGTGCGCCATGTGTTTTCAATGTTTGGTCTCCTGCAGGAGATCATCAGCGACCAGGGTTCACAGTTCACAGCGCAGTTCTGGAGTAAACTCTTATCTATTTTAAAAATTTCCCCCTGTCACTCCAAAGCATATCATCCCCAATCTGATGGACAAACTGAGTGAGTTAACCAAGTCTTAGAACAGTACCTGCATTGTTAAGCTGCAGCTGCACAGGACACCTGGTCTAACAATTTTCCTCTCACCCAATTTGCCTACAACAATGTAATTTATGCTTCCACGGGGTTTTCTTCTTATGAAGTGACACTTAGGTATAATCCCTCATTTTTGGTCAGACCCCGCTTGTGTCCTGAGGTCCCAGCTGCCGCAGATCATGCTGAGCATATTAGGTCCACTCAGTCCTTAGTGCAGGAGCATCTCACTAAAGCTATCAATGACTACAAGCAGTTTGCGGACCATAAATGACTTCCTGGTCATGACATAATGTTGGATTCATATGTTATGCTTGATATGCACCACTTGAGAATGCAGGTACCCTCTTGGAAGTTTGCCAGTAAGCATTTGAGTCCCCACTTGGTGGAAGAAGACTTGGGTAATGGTGCGTTCCAGTTAAAACTACCAGCTTATTGGAAACAGCACCCCATCTTCCACGTTTCTAAGTTGTATCCATTTAAGGGGACTGTCTCCAAAAACCCTGAGCCAATTGTAATTGAGAATGCGGAGGAGGCTGAGGTGGAAAACATCTTAGCATCCCACAAATCTTGTAGGTCTGTTCAGTACCTTGTGGCCTGGAAGGGCTATCCAGCCTACAAGAACAGTTGGGTTAAGGCCCATGATTGCGCTAACTGCATGTAACTGGTTGAGGCGTTTCATGAGTCCCACCATGATGCTCCCCATCCCCCAAAAAAGTTGTGACTGTGATGGCGATCAAATTGCCCAAAGCGCACCAAAAGTGGCCCTTGTGCAGTTTCATGGTGGTGGCACCCTTCATTTGGAAAAAGGAAAGGTTAATGTAAGTCCAGGGGAACGTCCCCTGTGCATAGATTGGGAAATCCTCCTGTTTCTGAATAAAAATGAGTCTGAAGAGGGCGGCTGTACCCCTCGTCACCTAGGGCAACCTTGCCCACATGGTAGATGAGCGCTGGGTAACAGCTCTCACTCTTCAGATCCCTCCCCCAGTACCCTCACTCAATTTGGCCAAACTTGTCCACCGGATTAAGGAAATCTGCGCTGAGATCACAGAATAGAAGTTGAAGGGTCTAAAACTGATGGGAATAAAGCCCAACGATTTAAAATCACATAGTAAAAAAGTGACAAATTTGAATTATTGGCCAGAATTGCTGACAGTTTTGATGCAGCTAGCAGTATGATTGCTGATGCTAACCACCTCTCAAAATTGTCGGGGATTATCCCTGATGTGCAGATGGTATCTTTGGAAACCACTGCAGACATTACAAAACCCCTATCCAGTAAATTGGGAGTTGCAGCCAATGTAACTCATTTAACCAAACAAACACCCCAGTGACTGAGCACGGGCAGGTTGGGCATCCTGAACCTGTTTTCAACCAATTGGGACCACCTCTACATGGGGTGGCCCTGGGGAATTCCCGTTGCTTGTTGGGCCAGATGCTGTTGCACCAACTGATGGAAACACAATAAAACCTCAGTTCAGGCATTCAAGGTCAAACTGACAGTGACTTGGCCTGCTGCAAAATCCTTTGATGTCAGTTCTTATTGAGATTATCTGCCCCCTTCCCCAAAAAATTTGCCAGGTTAGGTCAAATTTTAGGTACCTGATCCCTGCTTGGACTCACTACAATCAAACACTATTTAATCAGTTGTATTGCACTGAGAAATTTGTTGGTCAACTTTCTTCTTTTATCTTTCCAATAAAAATCTTTCCCCAATTTTAGTTTATATTTGAAAAACAAACCGCCTTTTCCACTATTATTTCAACAACCCTTGTGGTTTATAGCCATGTTCATCTGGTATTTTGTTAGGTATCTATACGCAATTATGGCTCATACAATTTTTTTGGCTGAACTCCTTCCTAGTTCCATAACCGTTGTACCAACAGCAGTGCCACTAAGCATTCTGGTTTGCCATTTGGGTGCCTTGGCACTCAGGTTGGCAGGCCAGTCTAAATTTAACTTGCTGTTTGCCTGACACTTGCCCTCTTCTAGTTTGTTATAATGATGAAGGGGTGTGCAGGGAGGTGGTCCAGGCTAGAGGCCTATAGAATCACCCTAGGGCTTAACCCAAATATAGCTTGGTTTCTGAAAACACTCTAGAAATTGTCCACCCCACCAAAAAACCATACAAGCTCAAGCACGTCTGATAAGTTAGATCAGATTGTTGATAGTACAGATTTCAGATTGAACCCCCAGATCCTTTAATCTGCCCCCTAAGGCTGGCTTGATCAATTTTTTAGGAAGATCAGCTTCTTTTGAAATTAGTTACAATGGCTCAACAAACCAAGTGAATCCATCCAAGAAAGTTACCATCAGTTTAGTTTATTCTTTAATATAAAACATGTGCAACAAAAAATTGATGATTTTCTGGACCTAATAAAGCCTTTCTCTAAACTTTCACCTCTTCCCAACCTACCTAATTATGATCTCCCAAAAAGGCCAGGTGCAAGCCAGTTCCTGAGCTCCAGTCCAATTCTTTCACCCCTACTATAAGGCAACATAACTCCTTAGGTTATATCTGCCAGTTTATTCCTTTATAATTTCCCTTTTAAGTAAACCAATCTTTCCCAAGTTTTATCTTCTGAGGAACCTGCCCTCCACTTTTTATCTTTTCCTTCACCAACACCATATGGAAACACACACCACCATCCCTAAATTATCACTAACAAAAATGGTTTGGGTGCTATGAACCACCAATTCAACAAAACTCTGCACCTTAAACATGTAACAAACGGGCTCCCAAGGCCCTATTTGCCACCTCAGCATATGCAAGCCTACATCAGAAGAGAGTTACCTCAATCTTCTGAGCATCAGGGTTGCACAGCATGCAAATCCCCTCTTTAACGTCCAAAAGAACAGTCAAATTCCGCTGCGTTCAGGGGTCCAGATATTGCTCATGGGGCGATATCACTATATGCAAAATATGCTGACCCCTGGTTGAGGACTGGAAGATCTGAACTCGCCTCCTCTCACCTGTCAGCTTCACTTGACTGCACTCTAATACAACCTCATCATGACCCTGACCCTGTCATGTTGCGCAACCACCTTCCACGGCACACCAGGACGTTGAATGCTCCCTTCTAACCCTGGGTTATTGCAACCAAGGTCCCCAAATAGTAACTTAAAGTAATAAATTTATAACAGCGCTAAATATAAGCAAACAGGCTTTATTTCAGAAGGAGACCAAAATAATGTAAAATTCACAAGTGAGGGAAGAGAAAAGCATCCTCACTTGTTAAATAGTAGCTCTGCATGAGCTACATGAATTTTAGTAATTTAGGCATGTCTGAGACTTAACAAATGCTGGCATTCTGACCTTTATCTGCTGGCGGATTGAGGGAACCTAAATTAAATAAAATCCTCCTAAAAATCGATATTTAACTTTAAAATGATAGAAAATGCATTGGCTTATTAATTAAGTTGAGTTTAGGAAAATTGGGATCTGCAACTGTCATTGTAGCAGATTTCCTAAGTCCCAACCTTAGGAAATCCATATACAATCACCAATCGTTACAAAAAAAGTTGGAAAGATGGAGTGTTCTTGATCCTGTCTTCCAATCTGTCACACATGGCATGCACATCTGCAATGTCAATGTACTTTTTATAATCCACCACCACCTTAATGCAAAATATCAAACCTATATCCCATATGACTTTGATCCCTTCTCATGTAACTAACAGATTTAGAGCCTGAAGCTGTTGTCATCCTCCCTGCCTCTCCCATTCATGGGGGCTGCCCCATCAAGACCTGCGGTTGGCCCCATTGCAGCCTTCTGGCCTATTTTGGGGCCTTTAGTATGTTGTTTGACATGGTTACTCCCCATTTAATCCCTAGAACATCACATTACAGAGTCGCTAGGTCATCTGGTTAAGGTATTAAGACCCAGCTATTAAGCTGGATAGAACCCTGCATCCCTATATAACTAAAAAAGGGAAATTTTTAAGGCTACTCCTCTTACTTATTTTTCTGATCTAGGGCATACCCTGGATGAGAGATGAGTAGCAGCTGTACCACCTTTTTTTTTTTTTAGTACTAGATGGTCCCAACCCAAGGGGGGGGGATTCATCGATGTGCAGCTGTACCACCTTGTTTGCTCCCTTTGACCCCAGTGCAACTTTCCAAGCCGCTCCAGATATCATTTCACAATTAGAAGAACGCTATTTGGAGAAAATCAACCACTTTTTTATTGATTTTAGAACATCCCTTAAAATGATGGTTGTAGGGGATAACCCCTTTACCAAGCAGAGGGCTCCCACATGGTCGCCACCAATTGTAAAATTGATACCTGGGATATCCCAGGTGCAAAAATTTTAACCAACAAATACCACCAAGATTCAACCTTGGGTGACAAATCAAAGCAACAGTATTTGATCCAGGAAGGTTTGGGTAACAGCAAAGCTAAATCCCATGCTCATAATGAAGGGTGAACCCACTAGCCAAACAAACACTATTGTTTTTCAATACCTAAAATGGGCAGATTAAATCCTCAAGCAAACCCATCAGTCTGAATAACTTCTAATTATGCTATTGTTATTGACCTAAGCCTCCATCCATCAGCCTACCCCAAGAACCAAGCATCCTTCCTATAGTTGGGTGTTGGGTTATTGTTTTAATTAGATTTTTTAATAAAAATACAAATCTGAAAAGTCTTTATTTTCTATTAATTTCGTTGGAAATAATACTAAGCACTGCAGTTTCCTGTTGTACAAAGTTGAAGCTACTTGATAGTCTCACTTACTGCCCTTAATGAAAGGGAAATCCTAAGTATTGTTTCAAACTCAACTGCTAAAGACGGTCACCCCAAGATGATGAGAACCTTTTCTTTTTTCCAGCCACCTCACACTGATGAAGCGCAGCTGAGTAGTATGTGCCTGCTGTTGTGGATGAAGAAGTAAAAACATTCAAGGCCATTTATTTCTTGGCACGTTGTCAACCTAATAAGCTGAGCCCTTGGCATTCTGAGCCATCCACTGGGTACTGACACTCATGGTAGATGGGCATACTTCTTCCAATAAGCTACAACCATGAAAGTAGTCATGTGGGTGGCCATAATTTGACTTGGGCGACTATTAAGTTTGACCCCTCAAAACTTGGATGTATTTTATTTTGAGATCAAAGAGCTGTCAGAATTTCACCTTGAGCTCAGATAAGCCTTGGCTAGGGCTGAGCCTAGCACCAACCGCTGGGTTGAAGATTTGAGATTTATCCATCTGATAAGGATTAGTTATTGTGAGAAGGACATTGATGTTATCAATGGACTATTATTATCTAATAATTGTTTTGGGTGAATAATAATACACTGATTGATTGACAAGATGGATTAATTTGGTCAATATCTCAAGCTATAAAGGAGTAACCATTGGATGAAATGCCAAGCAAATGGCAACAAAGATAATTTGAATTTATGTTATAAAGAATGGAACAATGATGAGGAGATGCCAAGAAGATGGTGTCACAGATGAATCATTCTGATTTAATTAATTAATATACATGGATAAATTGACCAAAGAGAAACAATTTGCATTGAATCATTTTCTGAGGATGACAAGGCTGAAATATAATAAATCACTGATGGATATAAATAGTGAATAATTTCAGCTTTGGGAGCAAATTGATCCCAATTAGCTAATTGAGCCATTGGCTCACCAGCGCTAGAGATAATATTTATAATTATAGTATATAACCTAACATTTTATCTAAGCCTTAGATACCTACCAAACTATCCAAATACTATGAAGTTTCCCTGATCTCTCCTGTGCAGCAGCAGTGAGCAACTCCAGCATGCTACATCCTATCATTTACCTAAATACTTAATATTTATATTACCTAGCCAGCCACACTATTTAAAAGTTGCCTTGATCTAAATAAGATATATATTCATTTGCCTACCTTTATTTAATTTAGTATTACTTTATCCTTGTGGAGGTGAGTGAAGAGAGATCCCCAAGGTGTGGGTATCCCTCAGATGATACTTTTGGAAAGCGGGTTGACCAACCACTTATTTATCATAAACTGTGAGGAAACCCTGAGATGGAAGTAACCTGACTGCAAGATGAGGCTGAGGGACTGGGGGAGGGCCAACCCTGTGTGACTAAGTATTGGGCAGTTGCCAGACCATACAGACTAAGAGGGCCAAAGATTGGTGTTGGGCTCCAGATCTGCCAATAACACTGGACTCCCCTGAGGTGAAGATGAATAGCTGCGCAACATTCAGGCTGCAACTGCTTGTAAACTATAGTAAGTAATAATTCAGTATCATAAATGAACAAGGATTGACAATCACTATAGCACTAGCCTGGCAAGCCAGTGGAGCCTCTAACTATTGCAGATTGCAAAATTTGTGATAGAGCATCAACTTGTGCTCATTTGCGGTTGCCCGCCAGGTGACAGAGGCCAAAGCAGTGTGAATTCCCATTATACCAAAACCTGTTGGGACATTTTTATGCATCTAAATCGTCTCATATGGATATTATAAGATATCCAAATTATATGAGTTATAAACTCACCTTTTTGTTATATTTGTGCCATGATTTTTGGAATTTTAACATTTACCTATTTTTCCAAACAATCAAGACAACTTTTATTTAGTTTATGTTTGCAAATGTTGAATGATGAGTGAGGTCTTAAAAAACCTCATCCATTACATTATTCCAGGTCACCTTTTCTTGGTGGGTTGTGCTTACCATGCTGCTACAAGACAGTCCTGTGGCAATTTCCCAAGCATTGCCATGACCTTTGAATCTTTTTTGCTGTTTCTGTTGGCTTTTCAGTGAATTAGATAGGAAGTTTGGTGGTGGTCAATTTGCATTGTTGGAAGTCTGGCATCTTGAGCCTGTCAGGAGATCTCCAGGTAAAACGTTGACACTTCCTTGGACCTCTAAATTTCTAGTTGTTTTTCCACAAGCTCCCATACAACAAAGTCACCCATTGGAAACTTGTTTTATTGTAATTACACACCTTGGCAGTCCTGGTTTTGTGCACCAGTATTTTTTCTTTTGAGGGGTGACAAAACAAAATAATGCTTGTACATGAATTTTATAAGTTTAGGACTTAGGAATTTTTAATGTACCAACGATTGCATTACCAAAAAGCTTTGACATAACTTAATATTCAAGGTGATGCTTGGGTAATTTTATTAAATTTATAGATTAATTTTTATGAAATTTTACTTGAATTCTAGGATGCCAAGTCTACCATCCAGCGAGTTGCTGGGACACCAGAAATTTGTTAGGCTCCTATGCCTAATTTATTAAAATTTGTGTAGATCTTGCTGAGTTACTATTTACTAAATTAATGGGAGTGTTCCATCTTTCCATACCTGATTTATTGTTTATTTTTCTTAAATAAAAGCCCATTTACATATTTCATAAGTCCCATTTGAATTGCACTGTTAAAAACTACTTAAATTGATTGAATTATACAGTTGTCAATTTAAGAAACTAAGTCCTGAAATGCCGCAAAGACATTGCACACCTACAATACTGAGTATAACTGGCTCAGAAACCCATGGCCTCCAGAACCTAAGGGTCAGTTGAGTCCTCCTAACAGGGAATCCTATAAAGTTGCATAGGCTCAAGCCCAACAATGTAGCCATATGGGTGGCCAGAGGTTAGCTTGGGCATCTTTCTAGTTTGCACTACTGAAATTTGGCCCATGTTTTTAATTTGGGAATTAAGAGCACGGGCTTGTGCATATCTGCATTTGCTCACCAGGTGATAGAGGATGATGCAGTGTGATTGCCTGTCACACATCAGCCTGATGAGCATTTTTATGCGTTTAAATTGTCTATATGGATATTCTGATACACCCAACCTCAGTAAATTATGAACTTACCTTTTTTTCTTGTTCATGCCAATATTTTTTGGTTTTGATGCTTATCTATTTTGCCAAACAATTGAAGCAACTCTTTTTCAGTTAAGGTTTGAAAATGTCAAATGGCAAGAGAGGTCCTGGGATTCTCATTGTCAGGATTTGAGATAACAAATTAATCAAATTTTTACTTTCAAAGTGAGCCATACTGAATCAGTTCTCAAACCTATCTGAACGAAAATGATTTTGGGATACTCCTCCCCAATTCCTGAGTCATGTGGGCAGCGTTTCCACTGATTAGGTCAGGTGGGCAGTGAAATACATTGATGATGCTACAAGGCGGTTAATTTGGAAGACCAGGAAAGATCCTGAATGGGTGGGGCCACGGCGATCCTTGAGGCACCATGTCCCCACTCACTCTATAAATATCAAATCCTTTTAACCTAATGAAATACTTGGTATCCTAACCAATTTTCCGTTTCCTTCTCAACCTTTTTGCAAATTTGCAGCTTCAAGCCACCTTTGGACCTCAGTGACAGTCTAGAGAACTGTAGCACCAACAAACGTGGTGCTCACTACAGGGGGCTCTGAGCTGTCTCAAGTGAAAACGTCTATCACAATGGAAAATACTTGCAGTCCTGAAGATCAAACTGCTGGTTGGTCAAGAAGCATTGCCCAATGAGTTAGTACCTCGTAGCATGAAATACCAGCCGCTCAATCTGAATTATTAGAATTCTGGGCTGCATTCCAGTTCACCCTGCCTTCTATCAATGTAAGTCAGTACCAACTTCAGTACAAGAACCTTAACAATGTTGTCCAACAATTAATAAATGGCATCTACTCTGTGAGTGCCCGCTCCAGCCATTCCTGTGCCTCTTCTGTTCCCTTTACCATGCGGGACCTCTATGACTCAGCCCAGCTGCCAGCAGCAGAACTCACACTGGGTCCCAAATGCTACCTTCGCAACTTTGTTCACCCAGCTATCCATTATTTACTCCAACTAGTTGGGTTGCACCATCATGAGGCCTCCCAACAACTGGGGCTCACCCAGGTCCTGCACACCCACATTGTCAATTTTATAATGCAGCATTCTCCTTTGTTCATGACAACTGTGAGGCCATTATTGATAACTGACGGCTAATCAATAAAGTCCAAAATCAAATTGTGGTGTTAGATAGTAAGATCCTGGCTATCTTGAGGATGAGCTGCATTGGAACGTCCAACTCCTCGAAGCAACTTGGAATCAACGCCTCCTTCAATTCAAAGATCTGGTACAAACCCTACAACAACACTATTAGAGCTGGCCTCTCACGACTACCCCTCCAGGAGTGAAGGTCCTGAAGGGCCTAGGTAGCCTGAAGGCCCCAAAGGGTGTGAGGGACCTGAAGGACCAGAGGGTCCCCATGGACCTCCTGGGCCCCAGGTCCCCCTGCTCCCACCGCTGCTGACCCTGAGGACCCATGGCAGGAGGATGTGATGATAGCCTTGGCTGCCCTACATGATCAAATTAGGAATGTAACTCAGGGATGCAAACTCTGAGTAGATGGAGTCCCCCTCAACCCTAGGGTCTCCATTGACGCCCTGTCAGACAAAATGGGCAACTTAAGTGCTTTTGTCAAGCTTACCGATACTCACATCTCTCAGCTGGAGCAAAATTTTTGAGGGTTTGAAACCTGGTTGACTTCCCTCAAGATCTAGCTTTGCCTTCAGGGCGCTGACATTCAATCTCTAAAGGAGCAACTCACAAATAAGGCTTCTGTTTCCTCCCTCAACCAAAATTGGAATGATATCCAGGGGGACCTTGAGGGCCTACAATGACGGCTAGACCAGCAGGGCCCCTGTGACTATGTAGAAACTGAGATCTCAGAGCCAGCGCCTTTCCCTGGTGTTAACACCCTTTCCACTCCACTTGTAACTAACTTTAAACCTAGTTTTAAAGAAATGTTTACCCCCAGACAGGAGAGAATTGCCTTCTTCCTATACATATATGAGAGCTCCATGGAGGAGGCCACCAATCAGCAGAAGGTAAAGCATATCCACTCCTGCCTAGATAGCACCGCCTGGGAGATCATGACCCCCATTTGAAGGAGTGCCCCACCTGGGAACAAGTCCATACTGCCTTAATCCAAGGGTTCAGTAGCAATCAAACTCTGGACAACCAAAAACAGGCCTTCATGGGTATCCAACTAAATAAAAAAGAAATCCCCATGGAGTTTGTTAACCGCTTTTACGCTCAAGCACAACTCTTGGTCACTACAAATCGTGTCACCTTGGACAGTGCTATTACCAAGGTTTCTGCGTTGGGATCCTACCCTGAGGTTCAAATGCATATGATTGGACAGAAGGATGGGTTTACTTGCATCTGAGAGATCAAGAAAGCACTTAAGGAGATCCCTGCATCGACTCTACACTTTAAGACTACATTTACAGGCCCCTTTAACCGTCCTAGAGTCCACGTGGTCAAATACAAGAAAATCCTCAACCTCAATGCAATTAATTTAACGGTTTCAGACATAGTGCCAAGACCTGCTGGAAATGACTTGCCAAAGAGGTGGGAAAAGGGTCATCAGCATGAAGGATGAGGCGCTCCATGCTGACATCCCTACCCAGCCTCAAGAATCCTCCATAACCTTAAATGAATCTGGAGCTACTGCATCTGGAGAAGAAGATTTGGTATCTAATGATAATAAAGAAATTAATACTGCTTACTCTTCTTCTGATGACTCTCCCATATTTCTCACACTACCGCCCCAGTTCAGAAGTTTGGTTACCCAGGTCACAGATAAGTTCATAAAATACCAGTCCTTGCCATAGTTGACAGTGGCTCCCCCATGAATGTCATATCCTCCAAGTTAATGAAGCGCATTAAGATCGCTCTGGATATGCCACACTACATGGGTACGGCATGGCTGGCCCCCAATGTACTCGATCTATAGGAGCTTATTCCTCTCTACCATTACAGTTTGGAAAGCTTGCTGTAAACACACCCGCTGTCACTCCAGATAACCCTAGCTATGACCTGCTCCTCAGGACTCAATTTCTTCAAGACTATTTGGCAGTACTCCATTATGATGGCAGCTTTCTATCCTTACTGGGGCATTGGGTCCCTCTGATCTTTGAGACCCCTTGTAATTTTAAAACTGAGATCAAAGCCCAAGCTTGTTTGCTGGAGATTGAAGGCTGAATCAATTGGCTCAAATATCACATTAGGGGCTCCTGAGTCTGACTGCCCCTCCTGCTGTTGATGGACAAGAAGGCATGCCAATCTACTTACCTAGGGTGACTACAATACCTCCAAAGTCCCAAGTCATTGCCAACACCCAGGTCCATGTTAACATCCCCTCATATAACCTATTGGAACTCTGAGGCCAAGACAACCCATCCATAAAAAGAGGTGCTAACCTGCCCGGGGATCCTAGATCCAGCTTATGCTGGATCTATATCAGTGTTGTTGGCCAACCTTACTGACAAACCCAAAATAGTAGGTCCAAACAGTCCTGCCGCCTATTTCCGTCTACTACCAGTGGAAGATATTTCCAATGTCCAAAGCTTTGGGGACTTTAGAGATTTCAGCTTGAAAGCTCCACCATCAGTAAGTCTAATTGATACTAATATCAGCAAAGACCTCTCAGATGACCAACAACGTAAGGTTCAAGAGTTGTTGAAGGAGTATTCAGACCTATTTTCAGCCTTGACCTATGACTTTGGAATAATGAATGGAGTCCTACATCATGTAGAAACTGGGGATGCTCCCCCTTCCAGTCCCAACCTTACCAAAAGAGCAAGGTTGAACAAGCTCAGGTGGCAGTGGAACTCAAACAACTACTTGATGACAGATTCCTGGTACCATTGTGCAGCCCCTGGGCCTCTCCTCTTCTACTGGTTCAGAAGAAGGATGGCAGCCACCTGGTGGTGATAGACTACCAATGAATCAATCTCATCATTAAAAAGGACAGTTATTCTCTGCCCTGAATTGACAATTCTCTCCATCTGCTTGCCAGATCCCAGTACTTTTCCACCATGGACCTTGCCAGCAGATATTGGCAGGTTGAGCTCGCCCCTGAGGACTGAGCTAAGTGTGCGCTCATAGACAATGAAGGACTATCTGAGCCCACAAGGATGCCCCAGGGCCTTTGTAATGCCCCAGCCACTTTACAATGTGCCATGGATGGGATCCTTAGGGACTTGAAGCTTTCATGCGTCCTTGTCTACCTAGATGATATTACTGTCTTCTCACGAACCTTCAATGGGCACATCAAGCATCTCTGGGAGGTCTTCAATCGGTTACAAAGGCTTCCATAAATTTTAAACCTTCAAAGTGCTCCTTCTTCCGATCTAAACTGGAGTTTCTAGGACACAAGGCTTTTAAGGATGGCATCCAGCCTATACCAGACAAGGTTGACGCCTTAGAGAAGATGACACGCCCCCAGAGCTTAAGGGATATCCAGGTAAATATAGGCATGGTGGGCTATTATCATCAGTTTATCCCCCTGTTTGACAATCTAGCTGAGCCACTGTTCTACCTTCTACAGAAGAATGTGCCATTCAAATGGTGGCCCGAACAAGAACAGGCTTTTAATGCCTTGAGAATCGCTCTATGTACTAAACCATTCTAGTCCACCTGAGCTTTGACTAACCCTTCTTGCTGTTTACAGATGCAAGTGATGTTGCCATCGGGGCTATCCTAGCCCAAAATGATGAAAATCAAGTCGACCATCCCATGGACATTTTAGTAAGACGCTGAGTAAATCTGAACGGAACTACAGTGTTACTGAGAGGGAGTGCCTGGCTGTCTTGCTAACCATCAAACATTTATGGCCTTATTTCTATGGTACTTATTTTACTATTATTACAGATCACTCCTTGCTCCGGTGGCTCCAGCAAATGAAGGACCCAGATGGCTGGTTATCCAGGTGGGCTTTACGACTGCAGGGCTATGATTTCACCATTGTCCATTGTGCCAGCGCAATCACCAAAATGCTGATGGCCTCTCCAGGATGCCGGTGCTAGCAGCTTTGACTCCTGAGGAGGACCAGCTGTATGAGCTAAAAGGCCAACCTGAGCAGTGGGAGTTGGAAACCCCTGAGGTTCAAGATGAGCTCTGAAAGATGACTCAAGACACTCAAATTAAGGATGGGCTGGTTTATAAGAAGGTCAATAAGAAGTGGCTCCCATATGTCCGCCCCTCCTCCCAAACTGATGTTATTCTAGAGGACCATTCCACTGTGGGACATGGGGCCGTTAAGAAGACTCATGAATGGCTGAAGTCAAGATGCTACTGGGACTGAATGGTAGAAACCATCCAAGAGGTCTTGGAGGCATGTATGACTTGCTGATCTCAAGATTAAGCCAATCCTCAATTCCAACACTCAGTTGTCACCCCAACTGGGCCTTTCAAAGTAGTTAGCATTGATGTGGTGGGCCCTCTTCCCACTGGGTTACATGGCCATAAGTATATTATCCTAGCTGTGGACCACCTAACCAAGTGTGTTGAAGCGATTCCGGTCCCAGCTGCCAAAGCCACAGCTCTCTTCCTCATTTGATCTGTTTTCACCCAGAATGGGTGCCCCCAAACCTTACTTTTGGACAATGGATTGAACTTCACCTCACAGGTAGTACAAGAACTTACCTCTCTATCTGGCCTTACACAGAGTTTCGCTGTTCCTTACCACCCCTCTACTAATGGGGTAGTAGAACGTGCTAATGCAACTCTTATCTCCATTCTACAGAAGTTAGCCATCTTGGATTCTGCCCGTTGGAACCATTACCTACCCAGTGCTTTGCTTGCCTACATGGTAAGCTACCACTGAGTCATCAAGATGGCCCCATTTGAAGCCCTATATGGACGTGCACCTTGGCTACCAAGTAGCGTCCAGCCATTGCTTGAGACCTCCACACCTGAGAACTCTGAATTAACTATGAGAGCCTTAGCTAAAGAAATTGTCTGGCTTCAAGCCCTAACCACCCAAGGCATTGTCACCACTACTGGAAGAAAGACATCCCAATTTAATCTTGGACAACCCTACTTACCAACTTTTCAATTAGATGACCTTGTTCTCTTCTATCACCATTGACCTGGAGGCTGAAAAAATAAGCTAGACGTTCTTTGGTCTGGACCCTATAAGGTCATTCATAGGGTGAAGTCTGAGTACTCCTTTGCCAACATCAACCAAAGGGAACGTAGTCAATTAGGTTCATGGTCAGTTCCTTCAGCCGTATGGCCCCTCTGACAGGATCTTGAGGGGGGCGTTGTCAGGATTTGAAATAATGAACAAATTGAATTCCCAACTTCCAAATTGAGCCATACCAAATTGGTTTCCAAACCTATCCAAACGAAAATGCTTTCAGGATCCTCCTCCCCAATTCCTGAGTCACGTGGGGCAGCATTTCCACCAATTAGGTCAGGTGGGTGGTGAAATACATTGAGGATGCCACTGAGGCGGTCAATCTGGAAGACCAGGAAAGATCCTGAATGGATGGGGCCATGATGATCCTTGAGGCACCATGTCCCCACTCACCCTTTAATATCAATTCATTTTAAACTAATAATATTTGGTATCCTAGCCAATTTTACATTTCCTTCTCAATCTTTCTGCTAATTTGCAGCTTTGAGCCACCTTTGGACCTTGGCAACAGTGTAGAGAACTGTAGCGCTGACACTCATTGTCTTAAATTAGACGTGCCAAGTAAAGACTTGTCTTTTTTGATGGTATTCCAATACCCATGATAGCATTTATAGTCCATATGACATTGTTATTTTGAGTATTCTGGAATATGATTTTCTTGGGAAGGACAGTTGTAAAGTAATGATCTATTAGAATAAATCCCAACCTGACTACTAAACTAAGAATTGGCTTAAAATCTCGCCCATGTCTCTTGTAATGAGCAGAGGCTGTATAGTCTAGTTAAAGGTGGCTGTATCTGCCATTCTTGATCAGGTTTGTAATTAAAGTTGGCCTGAGCGTGCACCTGGTAACGGTGTGAAGCTTCCATATCTCCAATTATGACACTGATGGTATCTTTTTTGACGTTTTAATCTGCCATGGTATTTTCCACAAATTTGGTTTTTGGTATGGAAAATTGGGTTAGCCATCTGGATGTTTGATTTGGGGCTGGGATCAGCGTTCACATAAACTTGGATGGGGGTTGGTGGGGTGGCTCTCTGAAAATTCCCTGTTTCTCCCCATTGAGGGATGCTAGTACCAATAATACTAGAGAAACAGCCACCGCCCATACAAAAAAACAACAAGTGGGGCCCTCTATAGATCACAGCAATTTTGTTGAATGGGCAGAATCTTTAAAACTTAATATTATCTAAAAGTTTTATGTTTGAAATTATTGATCTATTAAAAAAACTACAAAATAACCCAGCACTCTACTATAGTCAATGTTCTGGGCTTTTATATTGATATGGAGTGAGGGGTGTCTTGAAAATTTCTATTAGAAATATGAAAGGAGCAAATATTCCTAGAGACGCCAAGAACTTGTTTAGATTCATTTTTAAGGTCTTCCAATGTTCTTTGGGGCCTTTGGAATTGAATACAGTGAATGGCTCATTTAATGCTTTGACTTAAAGACTTTAAATAACTTTTGTGAGCGCTGAAATTTTCTCTACAATCTACTCTGGAATCGCCTCATTTTAAGAGTTTTATTGACCATTGAATCCATGGGACAATCAATTTGTTTGCCTGTGGCTTTTTTTCTCAATCAAGCGCGGTGATTCCACACCTTTTGGGGATTTAATCACATCTTATAGTTTACTTGTGAATCTCTTAGAAAAATATCCTCAATCTTGTCTAGGTATGACTTGGTGGATTTAGTATTAGTGAAGGGATTGGGATGCCTGCCAGCTTAGAGTCAGGATGAGCTTATTCTAGGGGAGCCGCCACACACTGCTCATCAAAGGTGTGCCCCAAATCCACTATATTCTCCAGCGTAGTGCTCAGGGGACATTTTATTCAATTGATTGAAAGGGATGTAGCGTCCTGTCCAGACTTATGACCACAGTGTTGACCCTTACACAACCCTTATAGGAATGAAGTAAATGATATTTTGTCCAAGACAGTATATGTTTTGAACTTGTTGCAAACCAAACCTAAACCATAGTAGTTACAGGTTTTTCCTGCTAGACACCACCCTATCTTCATTTTATCTTTATCTCAATATCTTTATTCATTCCTTTTAAGATAAAGTAGCTATGAGAGGGGATGATATAATTAGATGTTTTGTCCTAGTCATCATAGGTACTAAAACTGTTAAAATCAAAATCACACCAGAGTGGTAGCAGATTTTACCCTGGTAGGCTAGCCGCCCTTTCTTAGCAAATATATTGATTCTATCAAATCAATCAAATAATGCCAAACTGTTAACTAAAATATATAAAATAATTATACAAACCATCTGGCCATTGAGAAGATTTTTCCACTAGTTTTAAGTTTCTTATTCAGTGCTATGGACTAAGAACCCCTACATTAGGCTTTAAATCCTAGCTTATGAGGTTTAGAAGATATAATAAAAATTAGCTTGTTTATCTCAGTTCAATCTTTATTGAAATTCTTTTAGCTATAAATTAAAAAATATTAACTACCATTACCTACCTGAAAATTTAATACCCAAGAGGCATATGTATATTAGATTTTTTGTAATTATGTATAATAGTTTGCAAGAAATAATTTTAAAATATAAATTCAGATTTAAATAATTTTATAGTAGACGTTATATTACCTTAGTACCTTTGTTATATATATATTGTATAAATATCTTCTTATTAGGTGCCTATAAACTAAAAAGATCCTTCACACCATATTTCAAATTTAAGCTTATGTGTTTTAGGAGATATGACAAGAATTAGTATATAAAAATTAAAAATATATTTTTGTAATCTTTGTAGATAAAATTAAATTAAAATTGTCCCTTACCTAAACATAAATTTTACATCCAAGCTGCATATACATACCAAAATTCATGTATAAATGTACCTTGTTTTAAAAATATTTTTTGTTTTTTTTCAAATTTAATTTTTTATAATAAAGATTTATTAAAAAAATTAAAAACTGGTTGTTCACATATTAAAAAGTATTCTAGTGATAAATAAATTTCTTAGTATAGCTAAAACCTAATTGAACTACCATGCTAAAATTTAAACATTAGATTAATAAGAGTAATTATATTAATATAAAACCAACATTTATATTAGATAGATTTAAAGTGTTTTTGAAATTTTGTAGTTATAGATTAAATATTCTCAATGCCATGTCTTATGACATAATTGTGGGCACTGATTCAAGGATAATGAAGAGCATACCAAGGCAAAATGGGTCAAGTTGTCCACCCACCCTAATTTGAAACATACAATAGACCAACGTTGGGTAAGAGCCATATATGAACCAGGTTAATTCTAAGGTTTTTCATGATTAAAAATGGCATATCATCTATAGCTTTGAGTTTTACTATTTTTATTTAATTAAAAACATTACTGAATTGCATTTCAATGTTAAACTATCATGAAGCATGACATAATTGTGAGAACAGATTGCAGTAACAGGATGATTGTATTAAAGCCAAGAGCACTAAGTTGGACACCATCCCTGACCTGAAGCACACCCTAGAACAATTATGGTAAGGGCCAAGTATGCCTAGGTTGGATCTAGGGGTTTGCGTGATAGTCCAGCCAGCATTTTATCAACAGCTCACAAGTACACAAACTATATAATAAACAAAGATGGGATGTTGCATTTGGTTGGAAATTGAGAATTTGAGTCCTTTCAGTTTAGTATCTCTAAATCAGTAAAGGTTCAACTTCAATTAATAATTGAGTTAAGGCCTACTCAAGGTATAACACTATGTTGATGGAAATTAGATACTACTATCCAGATTAGGTTTAGTACCTTAACAAGTGGATAAACTAACTCCTACCAATTCCCCTATAGTCTTTTTTGCTTAATCAACCCCTTGTTGGTTGTCTCATTTTTAAACCTTTATTATAACAATATTTTTCATGAGTTTTATATGTCACTTTTTTGAAGAACTTCCAAAGATGTCTCAATTTTTATATAAGTTTGCACCTTCAGTGGTGTTCTATATTATGCTCATGGTATTGGTTTATTCCCTAAGGTTTGTGTGAGTATTCACCATCCCATCTGATAACTGGAGAATATATATACTCTTCTGACATTAGATGACCAACCATCATTTTATTAAAATTGTGAACTTTTATGTGTAGGATTCTCTCTTAGTGATAACAGGGTGCATTGGCTGTTTGCTGTGGTACTATACTCCTCATCACAGCGTTATCATTTGTTTTGGAAACTACACAGCTCAGCGTTTATTTTTCCACATGAGGGTTCCTTCCTTCCTGCACGTATTGGTGGTTTTGGACCTTTTTGGCCCTATTGTTATCATTCCAAAACCTACCTCTGAGATAATCACTAAAATTAAGAAAGCGCTGAAATCTATTTCTTATTGAAACTTCTATTTATAATATAAGCAGCTCTCACTTGCCCCCTCATGGTGCTGACTGCTGCTTTTTCTTTCACCCATTGCATCTAACTGGGTATTCTATAGTTTTTAAAAATCAGCCAAAGTTTGGAACTCAATAGAAGGCTTGGAACGCCTTCTGAAAGCTTGGAAATTTTATCTTCTTTCTTCCAAACCTTATATGAATTCTTTGTGCCCAGTCAAGAAGGACGCCCTTGGGAGTCCAATTTTTATAAATATTGTGGTCATGATAGGCCATACTTTGGCTTGACGTTGTCATAACGTCATTTTTCCAAAGAATCATAAACAGTCAGTTCATGCGCACTTTAGTATAATGGGAGCACCTGCCACGCCCAAACATGAAATTGTTGCTTTTCTTTGTGATTTTACCACCCCAACCAAAAAGGGGTCCATTAATTTGGCCATGAATGTTTTACTGGTGGAAACCCTTATAAAAACTTTCTTGAGAAATACCATTATCTTTTTAAAATGGAAGAGTCAAAGTTTGACCTCACTTTTGAAAAACTTGATGGCTGACATGGGTCTGGTCCCAAGATATTCTTTATTTGTTTAAGTAATTTGGCCATAATCATATCACCCATGGCTACCCCTATAAATACCGCCCTTTCCAAACCCTAATTCTCTTATGAAAATGGAGGCACCTTCTAGTGCCATGCACTTTCTCAGGGGAACTTGAGGGTTAGCATAAGTATAGCCCCAAGGTTTTACTGAATATTCATCTGACAACCTTCTTGTCCTGGAACACCTTTCTGAAGAATAATAAAAACCCTCAGCAAAATGAAGTTTTGTTTTAATGGTAATGGATAGTGATATGTAGCCTTTAATAAAACTAAAATGTTGACTTTTAAACCCAAAAAGCTGCTTTTATGTAAATTACTTAAATACTAATGAGATCTTTATAAGCTCTTTCTAGGACTGGCCCTGAGCCACTTCTGTATACCATATCACCCCTGAGAATCCTTGGCTAACTCCAAATATAAATTTGCTGCACTAAGGAGGTAGAAACAATTTATTAAAAGAATATGGCAATAGGTTTCTATTGCAGAATTTGCTGGGTATGTCCCATCAGTCATAATAGTAGCAAACTATTCTACTCTTTTCTTTGATTTAAGACACAACCTGGTGGCATTAATGCCTAAAGCTGATCCTCATTCTGAATTGTTTACATTTTCAGTATTAAATTAATACTATTATGGGTAATTTTGCTTTCTGCTACTCTTTATTACCCTCGAGGAAGTTTAGGACAACACTTTTGATGGATATGGGTGCCTTTAGGAACATTATTGATGAAGACCTAGCTGACTACCTTGAGATACGCTACTTACCTGGTTGTCATGGCTTGATGACTTGATTGATGGTACCAATTGTAGGGATAAAGCTGGTCGTCAGGAGGCCAAAAAGGTTATTAGCAGGCCTTCCTGACCTCAAACATACCATGGACCAACGCTGGGTTAAGGCCAGATATTCCCAGGTTGGTCCATGGATGTGCGTGATGCCCAGCCCTGCGTTACAGCAAGGGCATAAAAACTCACTAGCTATAGTCTTAATGGTGATGGTTCAGTTTGATTGCTCAGCAAACAAGGTTTCAAAACTTATTCAATTTTTGATATTGCAAGATTGAGTTGGCTTTGTCTACAATTAATGACTTGAGTTTGGTCAAACTTGAGCTACAGTACCCTGGTCAATGGTAGGGTTCACCTATTGAGTCAATTAGGCTTAGCATCAATTCTCCCAAAAAATGATTCACCCCCTATTGTTTAAATATGTTTTATGATATCAAAGTTCCTTGTTGGTCATCTTCCTTGATAAAAATTTTTATTAGTTTACATTTTTTGTTATAATTCCTTGAGTGAACCTGTGAAAGGACCTCCTCAGGAGGTCTCTAACAACATTAGCTGTTCTAATTTTATAAAATATATACAAGATCAAGTGCACCGTTAGGCTCCCTTGGTCCCCTCCAGACTGAGGCACACAACCCCTCCAGCATCAATTTTTGCTTGGTTATGGGCTCCCCCATGGGGTCCACCCAAGTGTTGCTGTTTATTTGTTATCAACTACTCTATACCACGTTATACACCCTTGCACTAGGTTACTTTGGCTCTGCACCTTTTGTGGTGCCTTGTTTACCATTATCCTAGCAACTAGTTCCCTGGTGGTGTGGCGGTGCATCTTGCACCACCTCTCTGAGAATGGGAGTTACAGACACTCTCCTTACATTGGTTGTATGTTTAGGACAGGTGCTTCCCAGGGTATTCTCACACTGGAAGATCAGGGGCTTGTAGATTATCAAGATATTAAGTACCACTTGGCTGAAAACTTTCTGGCAGTCAAAAGCCTGCTGTACCCAATTATCTTGGGAGTAGTTTGATGGCAAAAATTTGATATCAAGACTAATGTAAGGCCAATTCTTTGACTTTTTCCTTTAAGTGTAAAGAGGAGTTTATAAATTCTTTATGAGAGGTGGATGCGTTAGGCAATGTGCCACAATGGCCCAATGTACATATACTTAGTCTTACGCCACTTCTGAAGTCCAATTTGGAGGTTCCCTTACCACCCTGTTTGAAAAGGCAGAGTCTTCATTTAAACGGCTTCTGCAAATGTCTTGCCTAAATATTCAGAGTTTGATTGTGATTTTAAACTTACAGTTGATATGGTTTGCATCCCCTCAACCTACTATTTGACTTTGCAGGAAGAGGAAACATTAGATGTTTGGGTTACAAGGCAACTTGCCAAAGGGTACATTTTTCAGTGTATCTCTTCAGTGTGCTCAATGATCCTCTTTGTAGAGAAAGAAGAACTTACTCTATGCTCTTGTGTAGACTATGGTAACTTGAACAATGTCACCATACTTGATCTGCATCCCATTACTATGGAGGCACAAATTGCCCGTTATATGAAGAAAGCCAAAGTCTTCTCCAAGCTGAATTACAGAACGCCTTTAATCATATCTGCATCAAAAAGGGGCAGGAATGGCTTACTGCATTCCATACCAGGAAGGGTATTTCTAATTAAAATTCATGCTTTTTAGTCTTAATGCTCCTGCACTTTTTTGACATTTTAATGATGCAGAATTGGGGAACTTGTTTGGTGTAAGTGCTATGGCCTATATGAATGACATACTAATTTCTCCCCTGATCCATCCCATGAGATTCACCTGTGGCAAGTATTTTAATTTTTAAGAGCATAAAACCTTACGCTGAAAAAGTAAGTGCTAATTCTTAAAGTCTCAGGTCAACTACTTGGGCAACATTGCATTTGAAAAAGGTCATATTATCACTCCAGAAAAGGAGAAATCTATTTATGCTTTTCCAACGCCCTCCTTAGTTAAAAAATTGAGATTTTTTATATTATGCACCTCCCTTAAGAAGTTCACGCCAAATTTTAAAGAGGTAGCTGAACAACTTGTATAAAGAAAGTGGGACAAAAACTCTTTAGCGGTCATCTGCACTGAAGGATTTTTTTCAAACTGTAAATAGCACTTTTCTCTCCATGTCAGTCTTTCATCACGTAATCCAGATATGGAGTTTATAATGCCTAGAGATGCTTCAAACTTTGATATTGCTGCTGCTCTGTTACAAGTGGGCAAAGATGGAGTCAGGCATCCCATAAAATATTTCTTCCATAAAGTGTCATTAACTGAGTTGATTTTGCTCTATTTATGATAAAGAACCATTGGCGATAGTGGAAGCATGAACTTACTGACGCCATCATGTACATAATTCTTCCTGGGCATTCTGCGTACATAGTGACCAATGGGCTTTACTTTACTACCAGGACCCTCAAGACTTGACTCCCTGCAAATCAGATGGCATGGGACCCTTGTGCAATTTGTGTTCTTTTATTAGTATACAAAAAAGCAAGGAGAATGATTTTTCTGAAGTTCTGATCCTTTCTAATTTCTTTATCTCTTGATTCCAAGGAAGTGGAGCTGCATAACACCCATTTGGTGATTCATCAAGGTAAGATTGTATCCAAGAAATCCTCTACCACTGCATGAATTCTGGTTCTTGCTTCTCTGAAGAACCTAGATAAGTATGATATTTTCAGAAAGGGCATTCTTTTCAGTCTTTATCCGCTGAATATACCATAATTTTCTCTAAATGCAGTTTGAATCAGGAGGACATATTGAAGGGACAACATATAAAAGACAATATGATATGGTTCCAGGGACGCTTATAGGTTCTTGCAGGACCACTTCGCCTGTATATATGCAAGAGACACCATGATGGTTAACTGTAGGGCACCCTGGGAAGGCAAAAACCATGAAACTTATCCACCATCTGTATAAGTGTAATAAAATTTCTGTATGGGTTTCAAGGTGTATAAAAGGATTGCTTTGTCTAAAACAGTATGAAACCAAATTGGCAGCCTCTAGCTGGCCTGTTGGTACCAGTCTAGAAAGCAGATAAACCCTGGACTTTCCTCTCAGTTGTTTTATTGTTGAGCTACTCTTTTTCTGAGGAGTATGATGCTAAAATGGTTTTGGTGGTCCAGTTCACTATATAAGTCCATCTCATTACATGTCAAACCACAGTAACTGCATCTTCAATGGCCAAGTTAATCTTTCCCAAGTGTTCTCAGCCCTTGAGTTCATCAGTATATCATTAATGACCATAGATCCCAGTTCACACCTGTACTTAAAAAGATTTGTGTAAGACTCTTCAGATTTATCATTTCTGTTACACTGCTTTCTACCATAAATCAGATGAGCAGGCATAACGAGTGTACAATTGTCTTGAACAGTTCCTGCAATGTTGCACTATAGTTGACTATTTGTATTAGGTTTTCCCTTCCCTTAGCAATATTTAGCTATAACAATACTCAGAATGCTTCAATTAGGTGTTCTCCCTTCTTTTCCAACTATGTCTTTAACCCCTACTTCAACATAGAGCCCAGCTGTGCGTCTAATATGTAATAAGTGGTGGACTTCGCCAAGTTTATCAAGAAAGTTTACCAAGAGATTAATACCAATTTGGATGACACCATGAAGATCTATAAGGAGAATACAGATGGTAAGAGATGGGTAGCTCTTACATACAAGGAGGGAGATCTCATGAGTTTTGATTTAAATATATTCAAATCAAGAAGCATGCAAAAAACTGTAAGCAAAGAGGATTGGACCTTACCACAATATCAGAAAGGTGGGTTAGCCTCCTACCAGATGTGTATCCTACCATCATTTTAGATTTTTGCCGTTTCCCATGAAATCAAGATGACCTTGTTTGAGGGCCTTCCTCCTGAGACTCCAGAGGCATACCTTATAGATGGAGCACCTGAGTGAGAAGTATAGGAGGTTGTAACTCCTGTCAAGTAAGAAGATGGCTTAAGTATCTGGTGTCATGGAAATGTCTTGATGCTTCAGAAGATAGCTGGGTCCCAGCCCGCAATTGTGTCCATGACCAAAACCTCATTGATGCCTTTCACAAATGTTTTACATATACTTTAAGGCCTAAGTCTAAACCGGTTGTTGACGCCATGAAGCTGGCTCCATCCCACAAAACTTTCCCTGAATGATGCCACTGGATGAGGTGGGGTGCCCAAAAAGCTAAAGGGTAATGTCATGACCCATGACATAAAAGTGGGAACAGATTGCAGTAACAAGGCTGAGCTAATCAAATCCCAAGAGCATAAAGTTGGCAACCATTTCAGATCTGAAGCATACCCTAGATTAATGATGGGGAAGGGCCAAGTATGCTCAGGTTAGATCTAGGGGTTCACGTGATAATCCAGCCAGCATAATATCAATGCGCACAACTACAATAGCTATATAATCAACAAAGATGGGCCATTACATTTTGTTGGAAAATGAGAATTTTAGTTCCTTTCAGTTTATAAAATATTTTTAAATCAGGTAAACTTACTGTAAATTGATAACTTGAGTTCATTCCTACTTAAGCTATACCACTACATTTAGAAAAAATTGATATTATTGTCCAGATTTGGTGTAGTACCTTGGCAAATGGATGTTGGACTAACTCAGCAAATTCCTTTATAGTCCTTTTCTATTGAATAACATCCTTGTTAATCTTTTCTCTTTAATAAATTTTAATATAACTGTAGCTTTTAGATATGTTTTTTATATGTCACTTCTCTGATGACTACCCCAAAGTTGTCCCAATTTCTATAAACTTTGGCATTTTCAGTGGTGTTCTATTTAATATCATGGTATTGGTCTGCTCCCTGAGGGGCTGGTTGAGTATTCCCCATCTCCTCTATGGTTTTGGATAGTATATAGACACTTTACTGACAGAAACATGGAAATGAGTCTCATATATTATATTACCTGATATGGCAAAATTTTACCGCAATTAAGGACTTAAGTTTTATCTTAATTGAGTTATGGTACCACAGCTGATGATAAGTTGACTCTATTGGCCAGGTTTGTTCATTTCTCTGTCAGGACAGATGATAAAAGGATTACTCAAATGACCCACCAAAGTCCAGAATTTATGAAGTACAAATGGGATTAACCTAATGGTTAGATCCAAACCTGCTCTTTGCAGCTGTTAACCAAATTTAATTTTGTTAATTAAGAAAAGTAAATTTTAAAAATTGATAGGAGTACTATATAAAGTACCAGAGAAGATCTATATATGATGAATAATTGTTAGCTTGATATTCTAATGTAATTGGATGGGATTGCTTGGCCATTTGGAATTTTTTGTAACAATATTTTAGACCCTTTTTGAGTAGTTTATTTGGTGCACTGCATATAAATAGTAAGGGATATTAAATAAAGAAATAGATAAATATACCCTCAAGGTTTTTAGCTTCACCCTTGTAACAAATGGGATTAATCCTATCATTGCATTTTGACTCAGATTTGAAGATCTGAATCCCCAGTCAAATTATTTAGAAGATTTTGGTGTTTGGTCATGTTTGGGCGCTGGGCTGTGGCTCACCTGAGCCATTCTTTAGACCTGCAAGAGCTTGAAGAATAGTGCAGGAGAGGCTCCCCAGAAGAATGCCCTTAAAGGTTGATCCCACACAATTCTGAACTTCAGTTTGGAATCCTTTCTCAGAAGCTTTAATTCCAAGCTGGGTTACTCCTGTGGCTCTAAGGCCACCCTTACCTTATCTTATGGTGGCCATGACACATCAAGTTTTTGTCACATGAATAAAAATTTGGGGTTTCAGAGCTTAATCTCCCCTAACTATCATGTCTTTTACTTGGTGCACTTATGGCGCCTAATTTATGGGATCTGCTCAAAAGTGTGTTTTTTATTCAATAATAAATAAAATGAGGTTAATTGTGGAGTTTGCTACCTTTATTACCTATTTTGCCTTTTTCCTCACTTTGGGTTTCCCTAATTTAGTGATTTAATTGGTTAGTTTCAGGAGGCACTAACTCTTACCTCAAGTTTCTAACCTCATGTTGATCATTCTTTTGACGTTGAAGATTATCATCAAACCAAAGGCAATATGATAATCAGAAATTAGAAGTTTTCTGTCTCTTATAACCCTAATATAGATGAAGCCTGACAGCTTCAGCAAGTTTACCATGGCCCACATCCCCAAATTTACTTATAGTCATTTCACTTGACTTATATCCTAGTTGGCAAACTTACTTTGACTAAACCATATTCTATTTATTAGATGAGTATTCTGTTTAGCTTAATGCAGACCTCCTCAAGGAAGGTCTTAAATCAGTTAGATCATTTTATTCTTACAAAATTATATTCAAATTCCATTTTTGCTATTGGTAGAATATAATCTGCTTCATATTGAAGTTATAAAAAATCTAGACTCCAAGTTGTAACTGGTTATGGACTCCTCCCTGGAGACCACCAAATCCTCATCTTCCTAGTATATTTGAAAGATCATATAAGTTTAGCATACTCTTCCTTGTCATCTTGGTGTTTGCACCTCATGCAGTGTACTTTTTTCTCCTGTACTGATGGTTTTTTCCCTAAGTGTTTGGGTGTGTATTTTCCATAACATCTTTTGGAATAGAAGAATTACTGATACACTCCTGACACTCACCTTCTTGAGAATCTAACATTTAAGAGACACATACATACCAAATTATATATATATAGGTAATTTTATAAGTGAAATGATTTTATATAATACTAGCTGATTTACCCGTGTCTCGCTACGATGTCTATAAAATTAAAGATTTTCAATTTATTAATTTAGATTTTATATTATAGATAAACAAAACCACTCAGCCAAATCTAATTGCTCAATCGAATCAACCAAAATCCACCAACCACTCAGGTAAACCTAACTGAACTTATCAAAACAACCAATAACTAATCACCCCTTAAACCAAACTGTGCCCGATTAATTTGACCAAAAGCCATTAACCACTCGGCCAAACAAAATAAACCTATCGAATCAATCAAATAATACCAAACTGCTACCCAAAACATCTCTATATATTTAGAATCATTGTGTACGTGACATATCTTCCAAACTACTAAATCAACTTCTACATAACTTGCCAAAAGTATTTTATTAAATAGATGAACCAAATTAGGCAGGTTTTTAAAATATATAAATCTATCATCCAGATACCCGTGCTTTGCTACGGTATTTAGTTTATCAAATGATAAGCTCACATTGTAGCCTATAGGCTGTGCCAGCACTACTCTCAAGCCACTCGGACTAACAGCTTCGCTGTTGCCCTCGTGGCTGGTGAACTGATTATCCTAAATACTTAATCTACTTAAACTCTAATACTGATTTTTGTTGAGTTTCAGGTGAGCAATTTGGTGAATTATTAGATAATATTCGCCAATTCTCACCCACTCACCCAAATAGATTAAACTTATCAAACTCGATTATCTTCAGGTGAGCAATTTGGTAAATTATTCAATGATATTTGTCAATCCTCACCCACTCGACCAAATAGATTGAACCCATAAGGCTCGATAATTTCAGATTCGATAAGATTCGCCAATTCTCATCCACTCGCCCAAATAGATTGACCCTATCAGACTCGAAGGTTTCAGATTTCAGTCAGTCAGTCAGTCAGTGAGTGAGTGAGTGAATGTGTTTTATTAAGTAGACTAGCCGCTTTACCCGTGCTTCGCTACTGTGTCTAAAATTTTTTATTTTCGATTTTATTAATTTAGATTTTATATTATAGATAAACAAAACCACCCAGCCAAATCTAATTGTTCAATCGAATCAACCAAAAACCACCAACCACTTTAGTAAACCTAACTGAACTTATCAAATCAACCAATAACTAATCACCCCTCAAAACTAAACTGTGTCCTATCGATTCAACCAAAAGCCATCAACCACTCGGTTAAACAAAAAAAATTTCTGGGAAAAAAGAACCTCCTTTAAAAAAGCTCTAAAAAGTATGAAATAATAGAGAAATTAAGCCTACTCAATAAAACCCTTTTTGAAGCCGGTGCCATATTTTAAACTGAATTATAGAATTTTGCTTATAAATACAATCTATATCTTATGTCTGGATTAGGTTTAAATGCAACTATAAGCAACTTAGAATAAATAGTACTGAGTATATAAATTATAAATATTTATTATAAGTCAGTTAAAATATGGCGCTGACTTCAAAAAGGGTTTTATTGAGTAGGCTTAATTTCTCGATTATTTCATACTTTTTAGAGCTTTTTAAAGGAGGTTCTTTTTTCCCAATTTTTTTTCTTTTTTTCTATGTTTGTTCGCGCATAACTCTGAAAATACTGGACTGATTTGGATTATCCTCTTCTCCAAAAATATAGGATGCTCCAACTTAGGTCCCATTTTACTTTTGTAAATATTGCTCAAGTATCTGACCATTATTTAGCAAGTATACCAAAATGGGCTCGGAAGTGATGGGTACTTGTGGGACTAATACAACTCCAGATAAACTTAATTCCGGCATCAGTGAAGCGATAGCTTCGAAGCACTTTTTATAAACACTTCCTCTAGCATAATCGGCTCAGCTTTGGCTCTACTTAAAGTTTAAATTGGTTGTTCGAATCCTAGTGCAATCACTTATATATATGTCCTATGGCTGGGGATATGTTCAAAATCCAGGCAGTATGAGATCATAGCGGGACAAGCTTAAATCATTATAGATGGCTACGTTTATGCATAATTTAATCAATAAACTCATCTAAATTTGATAAAATAAATTATTTTAGATAGTGATCAATAAATTTACCATAGATTGACTAATAAAAGCAACCAAATCTAATAAAATGAATTACTGTAAATGGCAATCAGTAAATTTGGCATACATTGACCAATACAATCATCTAAATTTAATAAAATGAAGTATTGTAGATGGTGATCAGTAAATTTAGTATAATTTGACCAATAGATCAACTAAATTTAATAAAATCAACTATTAGTTTATTTGTTTATAAGATACTATATATAATATATACTATGAGTTTTAATTTTATAGAGAAATAGTAAGAGGTCAAAAATGATATATAGAGATAGTAATATTTAATAAAAGTAGGAAAAAAAGCCACTTTTAAAAATGCACTATTTTTTGGGGGGGAGAACTAGGAGTAAAGTTTTTTTGGGAAAAAAGAATCTTATCAAAAAAATATTATTTTAGAAAAAAGAACTTCCTTTAAAAAGCTCTAAAAAGTATGAAATGATTGAGAAGTTATGCTTCCTCAATAAAACCCTTTTTGACATCAGCACCATATTTTAACTGACTTATAATAGGTATTTATAATTTATATACTCAGTACTGTATATTCTAAGTTGCTTATAGTTTACACTTGGATCCAATACAGACATAAGATATAATTTGTATTTGTGAGCAAAATTCTATAATTCAGTTTAAAATATGGTGCTGACTTCAAAAAGGGTTTTATTGAGAAGGCATAACTTCTCAATTATTTCTTACTTTTTAGAGCTTTTTTTAAAGGAGGTTCTTTTTTTCCAAAAAAAAATTATAAGCTCATTTTGGTTCTTGTCAACACAAATATTCGATAAATTTTAAAATAAATCTATATAAATCTTATTTTAATTTGACGCATATATGCATTTTTAGATTTACATACCCCTCGGTTTTTGGATGCATATATGCGTTGAATCATTGAAAGAGTTAACTTTGGTTTATAAATCAAATATTAAGAGGTGGTTGTAGAAGTGGACAAACAAACTAGGCAAGGCTGAGAATCACTTTATTAAAAGCACTTCATCTTAATTTTCCACCCCACTTAGATGGAGGATGGGGCTTAATATGGGATGGATTAGATTTTAAAATTAAAGCTACATCTGAGCTTGGCATTGTTTAGGTTGGGAGTGGTTTGACTTGTACTGGCGGACCTGGGAGGTGAAAGTTTTAAACAGATGCATGGTATCCTCAGGCCCACCCCTTGCTTCAGGGTGGAACTGGACGGATGAGATGGGCTTCTCGAGGTGGGCGATGCCCTCATTTGTGCCATCGTTGGCGTTGATGAAGTGGCGGCGCCACCCTGAAGGCATCAAAGTGTCATCCAAGGCGTAGCCGTGGTTCTGAGATGTGATGAAGCAGCGCCCAGTTATGCAATCAATCGCCGGCTGGTTATGGCCGCGGTTACCAAACTGCATCTTGTAGATGCCCAGGCTAGCGGCTTGGCCAATGATCTGGTTGCCCATGCAGATACCAAAGATGGGCTTGTTGAAAGTATCAATTGCGATGCGCATGTTGTCGATGAGCTTGGTGAGGTGGGTTGGATTTCCGGGGCCGTTGGAGATAAAGATGCCGTCGAACGCGTGCATGATATTGGGGAGGTCGCAGTCCCATGGAAGGACGGTGGCGCGTACGTTTTGCTCCAGCAGAGAGCGAAGAATGTTGTGCTTGATGCCGCAATCGATTACACCAACATGGATGTCCCCGCTGCCGAGGGTATACGCATATTTGGTTGAGACCTCGGCCACCAAGTTACGGGAATTGGGGTCAATGACCACACGCTCAGCGTCAGGGGTGGCATCAATTGACGCCAGTGTCGAGCCCTGCTCGCGGAGAAGGTTGACTACGGCGCGGGTATCGATGTTCGAAATGGCGGGAACGTTATATCTACGGCACCACTGCGCGAGTGACTCGATGGCATTCCAATGCGAGTATTTGGTGGCGTAATCGTTGACCACGATCCCTTCAACTTGGATCCCATCCGACTCGAAGAACTTCAACAGGCCATGCTTATCTTTCGCCGCACTAGGGACCCCGTAATTACCGATCAGCGGCTGCGTAAACACCAAGATCTGGCCACGGTAGCTGGGATCAGTCATTGACTCAGGATAACCCACAGTAGAGGTGCTGAACACCACTTCGCCACATTTGGGGGAGCTGGCACCAAAGGATATGCCCGAGAAGACCTGCCCCGTCTTAAGTCGGAGGAAGGCCTCGGTTCCTGGCTTTAAGGGGCCACTGGCCTGGGTTATCGAACTATCAGAAACAGTTGCAAATGCGCGTCTCACTAACTTTCCCCAGCTGGCCATATCTCACTAAGGCTCATATCAGCTTTATATATAATTTAAATCCCCTTATGATTATATACAATTCACTTTACATTCCCGTACCAAAACTTTCATCCTTTTCCCACGCCACCCAAAAAGCGCTCAAATCAAATAAGTCCCAACTAAAATTAACCCAAACTAGCGTGACGTTTAACTATGTAATCGGCTTATAAATAAAACGTTGATTTGCCAGGTTTCGGTATTTCCCACCCCTTAAACCAATTTCCCACTTTGGTTAACTTTATCCTCGAAAATTCAAGGTTTGATAATTAAACCTCGTAACCTTAACAATCCGAAACCTCGCTTATTCGGCAATTCGTAATACCAATACTTACCGCTATTTAAACCGTTTCGAGCCAAAAACTTAAACCCTTCACTTAACTTTCCTAAACCAAGTTGCCAGATTAGATCATCCTAGCTTTGATTTATCATATACCCAAATCAAGCAATTTGAAATTCATTAACCCTCTTTAGCTCATAAACACCATTCGAATGGGCCGAAAGCGTGCAACTTCCATCCCTCCTCGTACTGTAATCTACTACTTCAAACCGCTGGTACAATATAAACAAATCAATGGCATCTAATTGTATCATTATTTATTTATAATCGTATCATTTCTCAAAGTCTAAAGTTTATAACTTAAGGACAGTTTTAACAACTATGCTGTGCCCTTTTTATAATCGGGTTTTAAATTTAACTCGATTCAAACTATCAACCTTTATAGTCGACAGTTATTATATTCCATTCTCTAAATTAGTATATATCACTAAATTTCCTTTTAAGCTAATACAAGCGGAGTTACCCGGCGTTGCTCATGTTTATTTATAAGCTCACACTGACAGCCTATAGGCTGCGCCAGCGCTACTCTCGAGCCATGAGGGCAACAGCGAAGCTGTTAGCCTGAGTGGCTGGTGAGCTGGTTATCCTAAATTTACTTTTCTAATATAAATAATTTATAACAATCTACTTAAAACTCACTGATTTTTGTTCAGTTTCGGGTGAGCAATTTGGTGAATTATTTGATAATATTCGCCAATTCTCACCCACTCGCCCAAATAGTTTGAACCCATCAGACTTGAAGGTTTCAGATGTCAGTCAGTACGTCAGTGAATGCGTTTTATAAACTCTTTCAATGATTTGACGCATATATGCATCCAAAAAAATGAGATTTACATAGATTTATTTCAAAATTTATCAAATATTTATATTATGACAAGGACCAAAATGAGCTTAAAAAGTGTGAATATCAGCTAAGAAATTTTTGCAAAAGTTAAGGGCCAAAATATAAAGGAGTTTTCCCTCTACCACTGCCTCCCCGAGTTCGATCCCAGTAGATGAACTTTGGGTAGGGGATGATTATGACTGTGTTAGAGTTGTGCACTAATGCCCTGAACCAAGATAGCGAATAGCAAGGTGGTCCATGGAGTTCCTGGCCTATCATACACCGCGCATGGAGGCTTTCCGGGTTTTATCCTTTCCCATTAATTCGAATCCCCTTCATCCTTCATCGGTGCGATATCATCCCCAGGTTAGCCCACCTCAAAAAAATTTAAAAATAGAGGAGATTTTTTTCAAAAATCAGTGAAAGGATTAAGTAGATAATCGTATAATTTCCCAAAGTCTTAAATAATATTTAAGGACAGTGTTATATTATGAAGATCACTCACTTGATAAATTTCCTGCACATCTAACCGGGTTGAAGTTTGACTGAGAGATCCTCGATTTAGCCTCTTATGGTATTTTGACCGTTTGGAAGCTCACAGGTGTATTCAAAATTAATTTGACTCTTCTGGTCAATCCTGGGCTCAATTTTCCCTCTTTATTTGGAAACTTCTACCAAGGCAGACAAAGGTACAAGCTTTGAATTTCTAAAAATCCAGCTTGTCAACACCCTTCAAAAAAAGGACTTCTGATGGAAAACCAGATAAAGAGATCTAATAAAATATATCTTTATTTAGATTATATTATTTGATGGTCATTCATTAGGCCAGGTGCTGGTATTTATACCTATAGGGTATCTTCTGGCCATATATCAAGCATGCAATTTCTACAGATACTTATTTTCCACCTCAGTTTGGCCCTTGAACTGATACAACTATGACCTATTGCTAAGACTAATGGTAGCATAATACTCTCATATTTGGGAGGATTTCAGGGATAAAAATTACAATACAAATATGTAAATTATCCTAGGATTGTCCCAATTTGATTTTTGTCATACTGCTGACAAAATATGAATTCTGGAAAATTTGGTATTAATTTCAAGTAAATGATGCACCCCTAATTGGGATATCAGCAGGCCTCTCTCAATAGCACTAGGTACTCCCATTTGGGTGGTCCATGTACAAGTGCTATCATGCCAATTATGAGGATTGATATATAAATTTCACTATAGGGTAAGAAATTGATTATAATTTTATAATGTCTACTTGTCCATGTGATTTTTAGATGTTATCTTTAGGTTAATCCCCAGATAATTTAAGCTAAATAGTTGATATTACTTCCAGTTAGTCAGGACCAAATGCTGAGTTTTATTGCATATATAATCAGCCTGAATGTGTGAGTATATACAGCCCAAGTTTCTGAGAGAATAATTAAATTTTATTGACATTGAGATAATCAGCCCAAGCCATATAGTAGTAATTAGCTATTAGTTGAGAATTAGAGCAATTAGCTTGAGTTTTTGGGAGGATAATTATCCTGATCTGTTAGTTGTCAAATAGTTTATTTTTGTGTCAACCACCAGAATCTGACAGAAAATTTTAAAAACTATGCTGCATCATTATACTTATATCTTAAATTTGTTGAATGGATTTAAGCTATTAACCTTTATAGTTGACAGTTATTATATTACATCTCTAAATTAGTATATATTACTAAATTTTCTTTTATGCTAATACAAGTGGAGTTACCCAGCATCTCTCAGGTTTATTTATAAGCTCAAAATGACAGCCTATAGGCTGTGCCAGAACTACTCTTGAGCCACTCAGACTAATAGCTTTGCTGTTGCCCTTGTGGCTGGTGAGCTCATTATTCTAAATTACTTAATCTACTTAAGACTAACCGCTTTTTGTTTAGTTTTGGTTGAGCAATTTGGCAAATTATTAGATAATATTTGTCAATTCTCATCCACTCACCCAAATACAGTAAGACCTTTGTATATCAAACTTCTATACATCAAAAATCTTCATTTATTAATTTTTTAAGTCCCATGAAACTTTCAATATTTAAGTTCATACTTTTTTAAATACAAACAATTTTTTAAAGTAATTAAATAAATACTATACACTAAATACTTTTTGTTAAATAAATACAGTAACTTTTATTATATTAAAATTTTTATAGTTTTCATTTATTTATTACCAAAATGTCTTTTTAATAGTATAGAGGCCTATACATAATTTTTTAAAAAATTTCAGTGCTTTTCCTAACCTACAAATAATAATAAGAAACAGGTTTATATATCAAAATTTCTATATATTGAATTTTTTCTAGGAACCATCAAATTTAACATATGGAGATCCTACTATAGATTGAACTTATCAGATTTGATAATTTCAGATTTGATAATATTTGCCAAATCTCACCCACTTATCTAAAAAGATTGAACTTATCAGACTAGAAGGTTTCAAATTTTAGTTAGCCAGTGAATATGTTTTATTAAGTATATTTCTCTTATTAGCAACACTCAATTGCTAATACCCATTTTGATTTATCTTTTCATAAGCCAATATATACTGTTGTCAAACATTTGCCTCCTAGGCCTCATAATAAGAATGTTGTGGGTAAAACTTGGCTGAATAGAGGGAATGTCAGACATTTATGAGTATGTGATAATAAGAAAATTAATTTATAATACTAATAATTTAGTCAGCCAAAAACCCTGGCCAACTCTCAGTGGAACCCCATAAATTAGGGCAACATTTTTACAAAAACTAATTGGGTAAATAGCACAAAGTCAGAAAATCTGATTCATCTGACTTTGCAGCCTATTTTGGGGCACCTATTGAAGGGTTCACCCCTGGCCTCATCTAATCCCATTAAAGCGCCTACATGGGATCACCCCCTTTTATAGACATGGCCAGGGTCCCCCAAAGTGCAATATTTTTAGTAAAAAGGGATTGGATAGAATATATTAAGTTGTTACCACATGGGTACATCTTGCCCCAATATAATCCCTCATTCATTGTTCAGACTAAAGGAAGCGAGTTTTGGAGCTTTGATAGGCTAAAATAACATATTACCAAATTTAGAAATTCCCAAGCTGTACAATCATTGAGCCTCAACATTTTAAGCACCTTTATCAATTTATTAAGAGATACTATCTTTTACTCCTGCGTGGCGCCTATTAGAAACTATACATTTAAAATTTTTACTATTTTAGTATTTTTTATTATTTCCCTATCAGTGGTGAGAAACGCCCCTGATTTATATTGTTGGATTTAGGCAGTAAGCACCAGCAAGCCATTTTCCAAGCCAAAAATCCAACAATTATAGGGAAGTATTAAATTATAATGATAAAAATAACTGATAGTATGCTGCTATGACTAAATGGGGCCCACACAATAGCTGTGCTAATCCTCTTGGTAACAAGCATATATTCTAGAAATCTCCAACATTTTAGAGCACTTTACCAACAATGCCAGAGGTCTATTTCCTACAGACTTGTCACTCCAATTCTACCAAGATCAAATGTTAGACCACCAGATTTATTAGACTATTCCAATCTCACTGGTGTACTACATGGTCTTCATTTTTTGCAGGGTAGTTGACCTCAACTTCATTGAGAAGATATCAGAGCAGCAGGAGAAATTATTCACTGCTGCTACCTTTCTCAAAGGAAGCTTTGATTGGAATTAGTTTACTTTAGAATTTCTTACTGCAGAGGCAGTTGATGAAGCTGCAAAAATAAAGGTTGAAGTTAAGGGTTGTAGAGTATCATGCAATATTTGTGTGGAATGCACCCACTAGAATAAAGATTCTACTTTCTTTATTAGTTTTGATAACATTTCAGCATCCTCCCTCAAGACTTTATTGAACAAAACCAGAGGGCTTAAAAATATATGGGGTTATCAAGCAGTTTGAGTTACAAAGCTTTAAGCTTTTGTTTATTGCCAGAGATCAGAAGAAGCAAAGCTATCACTATTATTGAACCCCAAAAATATATCCAGGATGACTTGTCTAGATTCCTCAGGTTTCTTTTTTAGACTCCCAGATAATACTAAATCTGAACTATTTTGTCCTCCATGAAAAGGCAGCTCCCATTTGCTTGAGTTCAAAAATCTTGGCCACAAGGCACATGCTTACCCCTTTTAAGGGAAGAGAGAAGAAAGATCCCTTAGAAGTAAATATTAATAAATGACCAACATTTAGATTTTGCACTAACTGATGCCAATCACCCTTTCATGTGGGGTAAATCAAGTGAATATTTAGTTGTGGCCCCTATGGTCACTAAACAGAGGAAAGCACAACAAAAATCACTGAAAAGAGCTGCTAAGAAGCCAGCACAAGAATAAGTCTCTTCAGATACACACTTTGGTCATAAAGACAATGACAGCTTGCCAACCTCTAAGAACACAGCATCGCTAGTGATAGCCCAGACAGTGAAATCTCTGAGCAATACTCTGAATCATAAATCTGGATCATCTGCCACATCACACAATATTTATGTAGATAACAAAAATGACGATGCATATTCTCATGGTGTTAAGATTTTCACCCACTCTTCATCTGCCTAAGTTACCTGTGGATATCTAAGGTATAATTCCTTTGGCTAGTGAATTAGATATCAGTTACCCCAATTTTAGGTTAATAATATCCAGAAGATTTTGGGTAATTCTCCAGGTTTGGATCCATTGGGGATCAATTTGGGTTAAAGCTTAAATTTTTGTTGAGCAGAGTTGCCAACAAAATGGGGCATTTGATAGTTAATCAATGATTAACTATCAGGTGTAACAATTGGGATCTGTTAGGTTTTATTACCAACCAATAGGAATTTAAGTAGCAAATGTGAGGTGAGTGATGCCACAACTAGAAAATTGATCAGTTGATTTATGACCTGCCATAATGGGTAAAGGGTCCCATTACCTAATCAGGTCACTAGCCAAATATGGTTGGTTTACTGTGATCAAGCAAAAACCATTAGGGACACGTTTTCTGGCTCTTTACATTTTAGGTCTCAAGGATGTCCAATGGAAGAATTCTAACCAGATGGAGAAGACCATTGTTTGTGAGACGTTGGAGGGAAGTTCAACAGCAACAGCTACCATTTCATGGCCAAGGCACCAACTGAGTAGTTGAGCGCCAAATTGCCTCTATAAATTCCCTAACAATTCACATTAATAAATGAGATAAAAGATTATATAAAAAGGTTTATATTGTTTTAATTTATATTTGTCTTCAGTTATTATTATTATTGTATACAATAATTGTGAACTCTTTTGTCATATAAAGAGTAAGGATCAAGGATCCTTAGAAGAGAAGCAGAATTTAGAAAGGAATCTCTACAAACTCAGCTTAATGAGAAGAAAGGCCAAAAACCTCTGAATCTGATAGTGAAACAAGTTAGATGGATCAGGGAAGATGTCCCTATAGTTGACATCAACAGTATATCATGGATTATCACAGGTCTAGCGTTAGACCATATTGGTTTATCTATTCAACTATGGATAAAAGTCATCATATTATTATCAATAAAATATCATCTACTATCAAACAACGTGAATCGTGTACATATCAAACCTGTGCGGTTAGCTTTTAAAAGCTAGTTATTGGTGAAGAGCCCAAGATTGTAATATTTAGCACTCATGAGAAGAGTAGCCCACTTCCAATTTTAACACATAATAAACTTTACAACAAATAGCCTAACAAAAGGTATACTAAAAATTGCCTCAAAACCTTCTCCCTGACCCAAAAACCTGAATTTACACTCAAATTGAGGGTCAAATTCAGGTAATCATCATCTCACCCAAAACCAAGATGGTCCTATGGGCGCTTGGTCTAATAACCCAGCTCACCACTCATATAAAGGCTTGGGCACCCAAATCAACTTAGGATTAATCAACATAGCAGAATTTATGGCTTCTTAATCCTAGGCAAAAACTGAATTCCTTACATAATCCTTCTGCCAACATCTTGGGAATTCAAGAAACACATTTTTCAGCAGGTGTAAAAATCTGGAAGCTAGTGGCTACTCAACTACCACTTTAGTGAGTACCAAGTGTTAGATACTGTAGCTAAACTCTTTAAAGATTGTAACTCGCTTTAGCCCCCTTGTTTAACTACACATGTTTCTTGTATTTGCGTTGTATGAATTGTTTATAGTTTTTTAAATGGGGTAGTAATAGTATAAAGACTAATGATCTAGTTAAAATTTCTTATAATAAAAATGATTGTTGGGTCTAAAACTAAACTGGTTTTTGTCCTTATCTGTGAATGTTCTTCTGTAAAGATAGGGAACTTCTCCCTCTTTCTTATGGTAGAACTTAACCTAATACCAGGTTCAGAGGTTCTTTTCTTCTCTTCACATAGATTCAGCAAAGATAGCAATAAAATGGACAAAGGATCTCTTTTTTTAGTACTAGATGGTCCCAACCCAAGGGGGGGGGGATTAATCGATGTAACAAAGGATCTCTTATTTTTCCAAACTCTAGTCTTAAGAGTAAAATATGACAGTCTAAATTAACAAAGTAATTCAACCTTTCTTATATGGATCTATCTGCTTTATTTATAAAAATTCAAGGGAATTTATAAGGGAATTCAGCGCCCAACTCATCTGTTGGCGCCCCAATTGGAAATGGCGGCCTTTTCTGATAGATTCCCCTCAGGGTCGCTCCAAGTGATGATTTTACTCATCAGTTTAGTCAGATTCTTCCATTGACTAACAATGCGGCCTCTTATGGGTTGAAGTGAAGAACATGTCATAGTGCCTTTGCTCAACTCAGGCGTGTCATCCTTATTAGGTCACAACCTGCTTAGGTAATGGTACTTTTACCCATAAACAGCAGGTTGTAATCCCTAAAAGGTTAAGTCACAAATTGATTATCACAGGTGGCATCACTTGCTAACCAACACATAAACTCCTTAATTGATCAGTGACAAAAAGTCAGGGAGACGGTATATAAAGTTTAGACTGACCTACCAGTTGGGATGCACAAGCACCCAAAAGGCAGGCCAGAATGCAGAGGCAGTGCTGCTCAGATGACTTTATATTGCATGGGAAGGTGTGTAATAAGTGAGCGCTGGTGTTGCAAGTGTAAAAAGGGAACCGGCCATGAACCAGTCTGTAACAACTCCAGACCCAGTGGCCTTACTGCAGGGGGTTGAACAATTGTACTAGCTTCTTTGGGATACTCCATGGGAAGGTTTGGCGCAAAAACAGAGGCCAGGGGGCGGATCCTCACATAAAGTGGGGATAGATGAGCCCACAGGATTCTAATATCCTGTTGGCGGATGGCTTTGGCAATTGGGTTGAATTCCTAGAAGTTTCTTACATGATAAGCTCAGTTGGCTATGAAAGGAGCTAACGTTATTATCATAACAGGTATTGCCCGGCCAATGTAGGGCCCAATGGGCCACAGGGTTAGCGCTATAGGGAGCTTGGCAATAAAGATTTGAACTAAAATCAAAAATTGGTTACTCAGGAAGCTTTTAATGAAAAGTATAGTTAAGAAAATTGACCAACAATTTCCTCAGTGTGTTATGACTGTTTAAATATTGATCAATTTAGGAAATAACTTATAGAAGCACAGGATTGGGGCCCTCAAGATTTAGTATAATCTGGCGAACTTTAGGGGGAGAGGCGTTGGGATTTTTGCTCATATTCCCAGATGACTAGATTACCAGAGATCGCTAGAGGATAATTCCCTAATGAAAAGTATTTGGATATTGGTTGACTCTAATTTTGGGTTAACTATGTTTGGGAGATTTTAGGTTATTTGCCTGGTTGGATCCATTGGGGATTGATCCGGATAAATGCTTAAGATCTCATTGGGAAGAGTTGCCAAAAAATAGGGGCATCTGATAGTTGATTAACTATCAGGTGTACTGGCTGGGATCAGTTAGGTTTTATTACTGACTGATTGGGAATTTAAGGAGTAAGCTGAAAGGAGAGTGATGTCACCTGCAACTAGGGAATTAATCAGTTAGTTTGCAACCTGCCTTAATGGGTAACAAATCCCATTACCTAAGCTGGTCACTTACCAAATATGATTGGTTTGCTTGGATTGAGAGGATAATGTTAGGGACACATTTTCTGACTCTTTCCATTTTAGGTCTCAAGGATGTCCAACTTCAGAATCCTAGCCATGATGGGGAAGACCATCGTTGCTGAGATGAGGATGGGTGAATTAATGGTAACGGCTGCCATATCATCAATGAGGTGCCAACTGAGGGTTGGATGCCAAATTCTCTCTATAAATTCCATAAAGAATTCACTAATAAAAATAATCAATTATTATAATCAATTACCAGATCACTTTTACTAGAGTATTATCCTAGTATACTTGTATCATAAATCCATTTTGAGTTCTATTCTTTCTCAAGGATATTACTGTGTGTGATAATTGGGAGACTCTTTAAGATAAAGTGTAAGGATCTGAGTGAGGATCCAGAGAAGAAGCTGAATTGAATCAGGGATTGCTGCTGACAGTATGTCAAACAAGAGAAACTGTAAACAGGGATCTAAGCATAGATCAAGTTAGGTGGTATGAGGAAACGAATCCCTATTAGGACATCATAAGTTTTTAAGAGAAAATACTGGCCAAGCGTTGGACCAAAATCTAATACTTCAATTCAACTATGGATAATAGTTGTCATACTATTATCAACGATTATATCAACTACTATCATACAACGCAGAGAAATTCAAAAAACCCAAACTTGTGCAAGTAATATATTTAGAGGGATTATTAACTGAGGATAATCAGAAAACCTATAAATATTTACAAAGTGGTGCTTACTACAGGGGTGTAGTTAAGTAGAAGAGATTAGAATGAGATTTCATATGAAGATGAGATAAGAAAGCTATGGATGGAGTTGGCAACCATTATTCATAACGTCCTGAACTCAGTGGATCATCGAGATTTTGCAGCCTTAGAAAAGACTCATCAAGATGGAGGAAGGGCTCAATAATGTTGCAAGTTTCAGGAATGTGTTACTTGGAAAAGTAACGTCATTAAAGACGAAAGAAAGGGACTTAATTTGAGAAGTCTTATTTTTGAAAATGGAGCATGAAGCAGATAGCGTTCATTTAAGAGTATTCAGCGCTGATATCAAGCAGCTGATTAAACAGGTCAAATAGTTAAAGACTTAAAAATGTGAATGTGAGCCATATGTGGCGACTGATGCTGAAGAAATAACTCCTATATGATAATTGGGAAGATGACTACCCAAATAAACATGTCACCCACTTTTACCACTATTTTGGAAATGATGCCCAAAATCACTCCCCAATTGAGCCAAGTAGCCAAACCCAGAGAGTTGGCTAGAGAAACCTTGGAGGAATTTAAAGCGATACCAAAATTGCTGACTTTCCATCAGAATAACGCCCCAACATTTTTCTGATGGTTCAGTATGAAATTGTATGTATATGGCGATTGCCAAAAGGCATTGACGGTGATGAATTGCCTAGATATTGATTGTCACAACCTAGTGTTGCTCAACCTGGAGGGGGACAGCTGATTATATGCAGAGGCCAAAACAGCCATTATGGAGGAATTGAAAGCCTGATGCACATGTCAAAGTGCAGAAAAGAGTTTATGGGCATTCAATTCCATAAAGGTGAATCCTGTAAGTCCTGGGGAACGTCCCTTGGCTCTTGATTGGGCCATCTTCCCATTCCCAAATAAAAAGACACCAAAGAGGATGGCAGTACCCCTCATTACTCAGGGCGATCTCACTCACATAGTAGACAAGTGATGGGTAACAGCTCTCCCACTTCAGATCCCACTCCCGGTACCCACACTCACCTTGGCAGAACTGTTGCGGAAAATTAGCAAAATCTGTGCCAAGATTGCCAAATTGAAATCAGTCAGATCTAATTTGAGTGGCAATCTGGCGATGGCCAAATTTCAAATGGCTGTAAAGGCATGAAGAATGAGATATCAGCTGGATCACCCAATGGCTCCAATTCAATCAAAAAGCTGGTAGAACAAACATTGGGCGTCATCAATGAGGGTTCAAAGCCTTTTTTTAGTAATTTGGGTGTTGCAGCCAATGTGTTGCCATTGACCAAATGGACAGTTCAGCGACTGAGCATGGGCAGGTTGGGCATCCCAAACCTGTTCCCAACCAAATGGACCCATCCCTATATGGGATGGCCTTGGGGGATTCCCATTGCTCATCAGGCCAAACGCCATCATGCCAACTGTCAGAAATGTAGTCAAGCCCCAGTTTGGACGTTTGAGGTCAAACTGACAGAGACTCAGCTCACCACCAAATTTTGCGATGTTAGTTCTCAAGGAACAAACCCGTCCACTCCTAAACAATTCGCTGGTTAGGTCAAAATTGCAGGACCCAATCCCATCTTGTCACTACCCCAATTGACCACTATTTAATCAGTTGCACAAGCACTGAGAAAATTGTTGGTCGATTTTCTTACTTTCCTTCAAATAAAATTTTATCAAAAAAACTAAATTTATTTATTTTCTTCTAACCACATCCCTGATGGCATTCCCCTGGTGGCCCATTGGTCCATTCACCGGATGGGTTCTACCAGTATTCTTGGTCACTATGGCCCCCTCCATCATCAATTGGGTTCAGCAAGTCTGGTATTTTTGGCTCTATAACCCCATGATCATTAATTTCTGTCAGCAATACATGGGGATCTTGTGGCTGTATGCCCACCAATTGCAAGAGAGAGTCTGCCTTCTTGTCACCCCAGTTGAGATGGCACCATATGCCGAGGATCTTGTCAAGACTATCTCAGTGATCCCACCCCCTGCAACAAGGCCCCCTGGGTCAGTAGTGGGTTCAGTGTGGTTCATTATCAGGATCATTATCACCATGTTGCTACACCAACACTCCGTCATCTCTCATTGCCCGGCTCCATACCAAGTCATTTGGTCAGCAATGCCTCTGGCATTCTGGCTTGCTTTTTGGGTGCTTATGCATTCCAACTGGCAGTCTGGTCTAAATTTTTTCTGCCTTTCCATGAAAAATCCTTAGCAATTTTTACTAATAGTTTCCATCATGAATTGCAAATCCTGGTTGGAATGAAGGTTCTGGATAATTTTGATGCCCAAATTACATTACAAGCAGCCCTTTGGCCCTACCACAATTTGTACTGAATGATGTCTTCCATGTTCATGACGGAAATTACTACCTCTCAGATGGTAGACAATTTGAAAATCTTGGGAGCTACCTTTGATGCCCCAAATAGAAGTTTCAAACTAAACCCAGTAGGAAAGTTGAATCCCATGAAGGGGAATGAGGGTGCTAAGGAGATGAATAACCAAACCATGCTGGGGAATAAGCCTGAAGAATTTAAACGGATTAATAAGAAGGAGAAAGTCTGTTACCAGTGTGGAGGAAATGGACATTTCGGTGTACATTGCAAGAAACCCAAGGATCAAATCAATGTGGTCCAAGCAAAAGAGTCTGCAACTGCAAAGGAGTCAGGAAAAGGTCCCACAGCCTAGATGGGAAACAGTCTAGAGCTGCGGAGAAACTTGTTCCTCCTGATATTATGCATGAGGAAATTGACATTAGTGATCTGTTTGTGGATGAAGACATACATGATCAGCTATATCAAGTAGTCAATTTGGACGTGAATGCAGTAACAAGATTCGTGGTGAGGGGGATCAACCCTGAGATAATCAAAGAAGTTGCTCAGCCATATGCCTAACAACTAGTGGACAAGATTTGAGCCACAGATATTCCTGAAGAATTGACTGAAGTTTGATTAGATAAGGCAAAACTGTCAATCCCCCTCAGTGCGATCAAGGAATTGTTTCCTGATTTATCAGCACAAATCATTCACACCCTCAATATTTCTAATAATTCTGCTATACACTCAGTAAATATTATCTTACAATACTATGAATGTATGTATATAGATATACTAGTAAATTGAGTATGGGTGAGGGTAATTGTTGACAGCAGAGTGCCCATTAATATTGTCTCAACCAAGCTAATGAAGAAGATGAATATCTCGCCAGACTTGGAACACAAAAAAGAGTATGGGACAGCTGGGCTGATTACCATCATCTAATGTGGAGCGTATAGTGCTCTGCTATTTCTATTCAGATCCTTGGTGGTATCTGCACCAGCAAAGTTTTGGTCAACCAAAACTATGACATTCTGATAGGGATGAGATTACTATGGAAGTACAGAGTTAAATGTAACTTCAAGGATAATACGTTGATCATATTGGGTCAGACGTTACCATTGGTCTATCAGACGGATGGGGACGCTCCACTGAGTAGGAGAAATAACTCCATCAACTTGATATACAATGATGGCATTGTCCTAATTTGATACCAACTAGTTGGCCAAAAGTGAAAAGAAATGCTGACAGAAATCCTAGAAGATTGGGGAATTCCACTGAGGATCAAGAATGTGAGAGCCATACTGCTAGGATCATAAATAATAGTTGACATGGGGTTGACATTAGAGATATCGGAGCTGCTATATGGGGAGGTCTGAAGCCCCTGGAAGAAGTCCAGAGTAGAGCTTTGGGTGGCTCCTGGAATAATAATGCTGGGCCATGGAGAAATTCGAGTTCTCCTGGCGAATTTAATTAAAAAACTGATGAAGATTGAGAAGAATCAGATCGTTGCATTTGTTCACCTAATAACAACAGCCTATCTGAGGAAATTCCATGATTTTGGGACCCTCAATGAAATAGGATTATTGGACAGGGTAACTGAGAGTATCAATCTATTGGTTTATTTTGAGAAACTTGATGACCTGATGGAAGGACAGCAAGAGGAGGTCCTCAAATTGTTCAAAAAATATTGGGAAGTATTTTCCCAGGAAAGCCACGATTTGGGGTGTGTGAGAGATGTGATCCACAAGGTCAATACCAGGGAAAATTTGCTGATCTGGATGAGACTGATTTAACAGTCAAAGGTGGCCAAAGCGGTAGTGGGGGAAGAAATCAGCAAACTAGTGAAGCATGGGCTTCCTGTTCCATTGTCAAGTACCTGGGCGAGTCCAATTCTTATTGTGAAGAAGAAGGATGGCTCTAATTGGGTGGTGATCAATTATCAGAAGCTGTACAAGATTATGAAGAAGGACTTGTATCCCCTACCAAGAATTGACGATACACTAGATTGATTAGGAAAAGAAAAGTACTTCTTCACAATGGATCTAATATTGGGATACTAGCAAATTGATTTTCCAATAGAAGACCAAGAAAAATGCATGATTATTACCGCGCAGGGGCTATATCAACCGACAAGAATTCCACAGGGTCTGTGCAACGCGCCTGCGACGTTCCAGAGGGCCATGGATGCTATACTAAATGACTTGAAATTGTCATGCGTCCTGGTGTACTTGGACAATATGAATGTGTTCAGTAGGATATCTACTGATCATTTACACCACTTGGAGGAAGTGTTCAAGAGACTGTTCATGGCCAACCTGAAGATTAATCCAAGGAAGTGTTGCTTCTTCAAGAAAGAGTCGAAATATCTGGTATTCATGATCAACTATAGTGAATTGCAGACACAAGCCCAGAAGGTCAAAGCTATAGAACGAATGGCTGTGACAAAGAGTTTCTGAGATATCCAAGTATTCCTTGGAATGATTGGATACTATAGAAGATTTATTTGAGATTTTTCCAGAATTGCTGAGCCCTTATTCCATCATTTGAAGGTATAAAGAAAGGATTCATATGGAATGAAGAAGAACGGAGATCCTTCAATGAGTTATACCAGCACTTAATGGATTCTCCAATTTTGAAATATCCAAATTTCAATTGAGAATTTTTTATACAAACTGATGCTTCATTGATGGCAATCGGTGCCATATTGATTCAAGTAGATGAGCTTGGGGATGAACATCCAGTGGCGTATGTGAGCTGGACACTCTCAGCCACTGAGAGGAAGTAGACCGTGACTGAGCATAAATGCCTTGCAGTCATTTACTCCTGTAAACAGTTTTGGGTGTAAATCAATGGAACGCACTTCAAAGTAGTGATAGAACACTCCTCATTGCTTTGGCTGCACAATTTTCAAGAACCAAAAGGATGACTGACCCAATGGACATTGAAGTTACAGGCTTACAATAATGAGATTGTCCACTGAGTGGGGGCTTCTCATCAGAATGCGGATGGCTTATCACGGTTACCAATGGTCCAGATGGTATACCAGAAGGTGGATGAGTTATTACAGAAAAATGGTCGATGGAGAAATTGGGAACAAGCCCTGAGAAATCCAAGGTGCACATTGAAAAGCAATGGAAAACACCAAGAACATGGATGGAAAAGTTTTAAGATGATTAATAGAAAGCGGTTACTATTCCCAAAGCCATTGGAAAGAGCAGCTATCTTTCAAGCCACTCATAAGGTTGTCAGGCATGGAGGCCTGAGAAAAATGACCAACCATATTCACCAGTACTACTACTGGGAGTCAATCAACTATGCTGTCATGGACTATCTGACTTGTTGTATGGAGTGCCAGTTGCACAAGCCATATAAGAATATGACTGGATACTGACTTTTATGCCATGGATTTTCTTGGCATACAGAGTCCATCAACGTGATAGGACCGCTGATGATGAGCACAGGAGGATTCAAGTACATAATAGTTGTGATTGATCTTCTGACAAGATGGGTCAAAATGAAGGCCCTGGTGAAAGTAGATGCTATCAGTACTGAAAAGTTCATCCTAGATCAAGTAGTATACCAACATGGATGCCCGCAGGTCCTGCTGAGTGACAATTGGACAAATTTCACATCTCGTGTGATCCCATGGTTAAATGAGATATTGGGGATCTGAGGAGTCATGTCTGTACCCTACTGGCCAGAGACAAACGGACTGGTGGAACGAGCTAATGGGATTCTGGCCATGATGCTGAGGAAGCTGGTCACAGGAAGAACTTCTGCATGGGGAATGTACCTGAGTTCAGTGATGTTCGCCTACAATATTAGTCATCATACAGTGACAGGAAAAAAGCCATTTGAGTTACTATATGGAGGAAGGCCATGTATCTGCTGAGTTTATATTCAGTGGTGGAACCAACATTGGGGATGAGTTCTGAGCAGTGCCTGCACTGATTGATGAATATCTGATTGAAATGCAATTGCAAGCATTTGATAAGACTTTGAAGAAAAGGATATGAGCAAAAATGATTGATGATAAGAACTGACCGGCCTTATCAGAATACCAAATAGGAGAAAAAGTTGCCTATTGTGATATGCATGGTTTTGGGAGACAAGGCAAATTGGATGTATTGTGGTCAGGTCTGTTCAAGATTAATGCCAAGATGGCAATGAATACCTACTCCATCAAGAACCTCTTGGATGGAAGAATAGTAAATTGAGTCCATGCTAAATATTTAAAGCGATGGATCAAGGAGAAAAATAATAAAAAAAGAGTTCCTAAAGGACCACTGAACCATTAAGTTGGTTATTTCCTAATCATTTGGTAAAGTCCAAAAAAAGGACCTCTGAACCAATATAGATGGTTTAGTCTTATAAGAAAAAGACCTCTGAACCATAGAAAACCGGTAGGTCTAAGTATACCTAGGATCCAGTTTGGGGGAATAAAATAAAAAGATTGACCGCTGAAACAAAACAAGGTCAAGTCCCATAAGGAAAAAAGAAGAAAAACAATAAAATATTGATAACAATATTGTGGAAAAAATAAATTATAAAAAACTGCATAGAAAAACTGATATATTTTTCTAGTTTTTATTTTTTATTGATTGTCCTCAATTTGGGGATGATCACGCCTATGTCACCACTTGGGGGAGGGAGGATGGATCGCAGTAGGAGTAAATAACCTGTCAAAATCTATATGAGGTCAGACTCTATTGAGGGCTAGACATACACAAAACCAAGTTCATTGAGTGGATGTAGATCCCTGCAAGAAAGAAACTAGGGAAGGGAAATTGAGATGTCAGAAGAAGCCAATTGTGATACCCTGGAGCGAGGAGGGAAGCAACAGTACAAGAAGAGGCAGTAAGCAAATAACCCCAAGTAATCCCAATATGGAACCAGAGCTGGAAGATTGGTCTTGAGCGCTTGCAGATGAGCATCATCAAGAACACCAGACATATGGGCTGGCAACGAGCAAGGGATACTAGATAATGGTTGCTGAATCATGCCCCCTATCAAAGCCATCAGTGGAAGATACTGATGGGATGCGCCAGAAACAAGATAGTCATGCAAGGAGTGAATGTTATCCTGCAAGCAAAGACAATGAGCTTCTCAGAAGCTGAAGCAGACAGAGCGATGGAAACTGGGAGAGGCTAGAAGCTTTGTGGCCCAACTTTGAAAAACTTTTTCCAGCAAAGCAAAGAGCATAGGCTGTGATGTCCTAATCTAAAATTTTTTCAAGATTGGAAGAATTCAGGGCTATGGACAAAGCCTCAGTGACTTGGGACCTTAGTTCTGCATAGGGGAGTTCAAAATGTACACTTTTGCCAATGGTTAATTTGGTGGCCAAGACATCTGGATTGTAATATAGACTGACTCTGAAGAGGAACTCCAGAAGCAAGTCCAATCTGTTGAGGAACAAATAATCAAGAGTAAAGGGCATTGCTTGAGGAGGTTTGACGATGATGTTAGGAGTATCTGTGAAAGGAGACAAATCCAGAAGAGTCTCAAAATCTAACTCTGGAATTGATGACAGAGGAAGGATTGACTGCAAATTATTCAAGACGATTGCTAGCCTGGTTTCAGCAGGGTTGGTTACCATTTCTGGTAATTCCATGATAGGACTTGCTACTGGTACTTGACTAGGAGTATGAGTCCTGGAAGAACCATTAAAAAGGTTCTGTCGTGCAGATCAACTCATCCGCTTGAAGAGCCAAAGGTTTTTTTCATACAAACCATTGAGCAGCTGTTGGTACCGCGAACTAGAATTTGACATATGAGTTGGATGAGAGGGGGACGTCAGACTTATATGATAGTCAGAATTATAATCTCTGAGATCAATTAAGCTCCAACTTAGAGAAATTAATATCAAAATTGATGGGGTAAGCTCTCCAGAGAATAATTAAGAATGATATGAGCCAAGAGGTATGAAGAGAAAATAACAAGGGCAAACATAAACGAGCATTCATAATTGGACTGAAAAACAAACATTGATGGCAATAATCTCCTGTTGAGGAAGAGGAGAAAATCAGGAAATTGAGGACGCCAAACCAAGAATCCTGAATATGACAGTGTATCATCTGCCTTGATGTGGAAAACCAGATCCCAGGATTAATTTCATCATGAGTAAATTGATTAGCCTGGCATGACAGAAGGTTGTGGGGACTGCTCTCTGAGTAGAGGTAGTGCGGAGGAAGAGGAGGAGAGACGCATGCAAAGGTTGTCATGAGCAGAGTTGAGTACTGATGATTGTACTTCACTTTAACAAATGAAGTAGTCAAATGAGTGTCTGAAGCTGTGTTCTCCTGCCCCAATCCTTTTCTTGCTGAAAATCTAGGCAAGAGGGGGATGTGTTGGGATTTTTGTCTATATTCCCAGCTGACTAGATTACTGGAGATCACTAGGGAGTAAAACCCTAATGTGAAGTATTTGGATATTGGTTAACTCTAATTTTGGGTTAACTATGTTTGGGAGATTTTAGGTTATTTGCCTGGTCAGATCTGTTGGGGATCGATCTAAATGAATGCTTAAGATCTTGTCAGGAAGAGTTGCCAATGAAATAGGGGCATCTGATAGTTGATTAACTATCAGGTGTACTGATTGGGATCAGGTAGGTTTTATCGCTGACTGATTGGGAACTTAAGGAGTAAGCTGCAAGGAGAGAAATGCCACCTGCAACTAGGGAATTAATCAGTTGGTTTGCGACCTGCCTTAATGGGTAACAAATCCCATTACCTAAGCTGGTCACTTGCCAAATATGGTTGTTTTGCTTGGATTGAGAGGATAATGTTAGGGACACATTTTCTGACTCTTTCCATTTTAGGTCTCAAGGATTTCCAACTTCAGAATCCTAGCCATGATGGGGAAGACCATCGTTGCTAAGATGAGGATGGGTGAATTAATGTTGACGGCTACCATTTCGTTGATGAGGTGCCAACTGAGGGTTGGACGCCAAATTCCCTCTATAAATTCCCTAAAAAATTCACTAATAAAATAATCAATTATCATAATTACCAGATCACTTTTACTAGAGTATTATCTTAGTAAACTTGTATCAGAATCCATTTCAAGTTCTGTTCTTTCTCAAGGATATTATTGCTGTGTGCAATAATTGGTAGACTCTTTAAGATAAAGAGTAAGGATCTGAGCAGGGATTTAAAGAAGAAGCTGAATAAAATTGGGGATTGCTACTGACAGTGTAGAAACAAGAGAAACTGTAAACGGGGATATAAGCATAGATCAAGTTAGGTGGTATAAGGGAATGAAACCCTATTCAAAAAATATAAGTATTTCAAGAGGAAATGCTGGCCAAGCGTTGGTCCAAAATCTAATTATTTTATCCAAAATATATGGATAATAGTCGTTATACTATTATCAACAATTAAATCACCTACTATCATACAACGCAGAGAATTTCACAAAACCCAAACCTGTGCAAGTAATATAATTATAGGAGTTATTAACTGAGAATAATCAGAAAACCTAAAATTTTTACAAGGGGAAAAACAATTTTAATTTGATTCTACTTTGAAGGAATTGGCAATGGGCCAAATCACTGTTAGTTTGGCCTCAAATGCCTGATTCAGAGTCTCACTGCATTTTTGGCAGTTAGCGTGACAGCTCTCACCTGATGGGAAATGGGAATCCCCCAATGCCACTCCACATAGGGGCAGTCCTAACTGGTCGGAAATGGGTTTGGGATACCCAACCTTCCCATGCCCAGTCGCTTTGACGTCCATTTGGACAAGTGAGAAGCATCAAACAATGATCCTGATTTTTGAGGTGAGGGTTTTGAGCAATCAGCAATATTTGATGATGGAGGTATATGCCCATTGGGCTTTGTCTTTAATGTTTTTGAAATGAGTTCTGTATTAGCAACATCATTTCCCAATGGCTTGATGCCATTAGCAATTTTGACTGAGGTTCATAACGTGACACATGCCTATTAAGAGGTACATGCCCATCAGGCTTTGTCCCTATAGGTTTTGGATCAGGTTTCAAACTAAAAACATTTTCTAATGGCCCAATGCCATTGGCGAGTTTTTCTGAGGATTCAACACTTGATTCTGCATCTACTGAATGTGCAAGCCTGTCAGGCTTCATTATCGAGGGTTTAAGGCATTTGGACTTTACTTTCAAGGGCTCAGCACCACAACTTCATAAGATTCTTTCAGCTCATGGGGGTGGCTGTTTTCAAATATGTTGGCACAAATTTCATCAATTTGCCGTACTTATTTGGCTGAGGCAAGCACAGGGACAGGGGAAGGAAACTTCAGAGGAAGAGCTGTTATCTAGTGCTCATCTACCACATGGGCGAGATCACCCTGTGCTACTAGAGGGACAGCCACTATCTTCAGACCCTTTTATTGGGAAATGGAAACACCGCCTAGTATAAGAAGAGGGGGCGCTTCCCCGACTTACATTACCCTTCCCTTTTGCCAAAGGAGGGGCACCACCACCGGGAACTGCATGAGAGCCACATTTTTGCGAGCTTTAAATAACTTAATTGCCATCAAAGTAGCAGTTTTTAAAGGGGGACAGGGTGCTTTGGGGTGGGAGATGTGGAAAGCCTTGACCAGCTTCAAGAAGTTTGCACAATCTTGAGCCCTGAACTGTTCTTGTAGGCTGGATAGCCCTTCCAAGCGACAAGATATCTAACTGACCTCCGAAAATCTTTGGGATGCTAAAATGCCCTCCATTTTGGCCTCATCTGCACCCTCAATCACTATCAGCTCAGGATTTGAGGGGATTGCCCCTTGAATGGGGACAGCTGAGATATGTGGAAGACAGGATGTTGCTTCCAGTGAGGTGGCAATTTCAACTGGAAAGCGCCATTACCCAAATCTTCCTCCACCAAGTGAGGACCCAAACACTTACTTGCAAACTTCTGAGAAGGCACCTGCATCCTCAAATGATGCATGTTGAGCATGACACATGAACCCACCACAATCTCATGTGCTGGGAGCCACTTCCAATATGCAAACTGCTTGTAGCACTTATAGCCTTGGTAAGATGCTACTGAACTAAGGACTGGGTGGACCAAGTGTTCTATGAATGATCTGCGGCAGCTGGACCTCTGGGCACAGGCACTGTCATGGTTGAAAAATGACATCATAATTAGGACCAACGTTAAGGATAATGCTGCATGTCAGGAGGCCAAGAAGGTGAAGTTGGCAGGCCTCCCTGACCTCAAGCATACCATAGATTAACGCTGGGTTAAGGCGAAGTATGCCCAGGTTGGTCCTAAGGATGCAAAAGAAGTTTGGCCCTGTATAATAGCAGGAGCGTTAAAACAAACTATTTTTGTGATTAACAAAAACAGTTCACTTCTGTTTCTCGGTGAATGAGGTCTCAGAACCCATTCACTTTTCGAAATTTCCAGCTCAGGTCAGCCTCTCCTACAATCAATAACACAAGTTCAGTCAATTACCAAGTACAGGTTATTGCCCAATGAAAGAGTGCACCTATTGGTGCACCTCAGCTTAGACCCACTTCCTTCAAATAATGTTTTCCTGAATTACCTTAAATCCCTTGTTGAGACTAATCTCTCTTGTTGGTCAACTTTCCTTATAATAAACCCCTTCGCTAGTACACCGTTTTTTTAATATTTATGTTATCTTGGACGATCCTGTATGCAGACCTCTTTGAGGAGGTCTCACACAACGTTAACCATTAAATTTTAACTACTTTAAATCTATCTGCCCATACACCATAGGGCCGCCCAGGTTACCATCAGCCTAGGGCGCCTATACACTACCAATCTGAGCACCGCGTGGCTCCCTCTAATGATAACCATTTTCAACCTAAGTTAATATAGCTCAAGCACCTTCTTCCGGGCTCTAGTAACTTTAGTACTAATGACTAGTTCCCTGGCGTTGGCACTGTGCACCTTGCACTACCACGCTGGGGGCAGAAGAGTTATAGAAACTCTCCTTACATTAGTTGACCAACCCTTTGATTTTTTGTGCATGAACTTTTTCCGTGTGGGACTTTCACAAAGCAAAAATGATGTGCGCCAGTTATTGGCCTCAGCTGTGATAGGTCTCACCACTGTTTACTCTTTTTCCTGAAGGTTAGAGCATCTCGGCGTATTTTTTGCTAGCTCCAACTGGAAAGTACCCACCTTTCTTGCTCATATCCGGTGGATATGGATGCTTCACAGTCCAGAAGTTGAGATTCACCAACTTTCCACCAAAAAAGAAAATTGATCCAAATAAATGGGGTTTTTTGGCACCACATTTGGAAAGTGCCAGAGGTATCCTCAAAGGTGAGTCTGGTGGTGATAGCCTTGGATAACGTCGGAAAACCCATTGCTGTAAGGGGATCAGGGTCATTCACAACTAAAAATGCGTTTTATAATGGCAATACCATATATACCTCCAAACTATATTTACTCTCATATGGCTCAGATTTGGACTCCATTCCTATATATAGAAATAACCCAAAAAACCCACACTTGACCACCACATGAATCCGCAGAACCCAGAAGATGAGAAAAGAGTTACAGTACACTATAAAAATGTTTATACAGTTTCTGAAGATATGGTGGGATATGCGACCTCAGCAGTAAGGGTGGCCAACTATCCCTCTCCATTTTTTGATGCAAAAACGTACCCTGCGGGTATATACAACCGTGAATCAGAGTTTGGTGGGGAAGTGTTGGCGTTGTCTGCTATGAATAAAGATAATCTGAGATATTTTTTGCTAACTGCTACACTTTCATCCCTTCAGATAAAATTAGTACTACTATCTTGGTGGATACTGGAGCCTCTGAGAATTTCATTGACCAAGACTTGGCCGATTACCTTGAGCTTAGTTACTTGCCAGGTGGTATGGCTAGGGGAGGGGCTTCTCAAGGTATCCCCAACCTGAAGGTACTAGGGTTAGTGGATTATCAAGTGGCAAGTATCTTTTGACGGACCATTTCCAAGCTATCAAAAACCTTTTTTACCCCATTATTTTGGGAGTGGAATGGTGGCGAAAGTTTGACGTCAGGACCAACTTGAGAGACAATACCCTATCCATAACTTTAAAGAATGGTCTTACATTAATTGTTCCTTTGCCTGAGGCTAACTTACAGGGCGATTTGCCCCACTGGCTCAATATCCACATTCTCAGTCTCGCTCCATTGTTGAAATTCTCACTGGAGCTACCTTTAACTTTTTGTTTGGAGGGTTTGGAATCATCGTTTGTTGCAGCTTCAGCTAATGAATTACCTTCTCATTCAGAGTTTGATTGCGAGTTCAAGCTCACAGTTGATCTGGTGCGCATATCTTCTACGATTTACCTTTTAACCATAAGGAAGAAGCAGCATTATATGTGTGAGTCAAGGAGCAGTTAGCCAAAGGCGCTATTATTCAGCGTACCTCTCCTGTATGATCCCCCCTTTTCTTTGTAAAGAAAGCTGATGGAATTTTACGCCCTTGCATAGATTATGGGAATCTAAACAATGTTACTGTATCAGATCTTTATCCTACCCCTTTGAATTCTCAGATTGCGCGCTATGTGGAGAAGGCTAGAGTTTTCTATAAACTGGATTGCCTCATTGCGTTCATAAAATCAGGATTAAGATGGGATGGGAGTGTTTAACCGCATTCCATACCAGAAAGGGATTTTTCAGTTTTGGGTCATGCCTTTGGGCTTAAGAATGCTCCTGCAATCTTTCAACGCCATATTGATGCAGCTTTGGGGGACCTGATGGGGGTATGCGCAGTTGCCTACATGAATGATATTTTGGTGTTTTAACTGATCATGAGTCCCATGCAGTACACCTTCTTTTGGGGTGGAGAAGTTAAAGGCAACCAGCCTTGCGCTGAAGATCAGCAAGTGAAAATTCTTCAAGTTCCAGGTCACCTTTCTGGGCAACGTCGTGTTTGACCAAAGACACATGATAACTCCAAATGAGGAGAAGGCAATTCGTGAGTGGCCTACCCCAACTTCTGTCAAGAAATTGAGGAGCTTTTTGGGGACGTGTACGTTCCTCAAGAAGTTCACACCAAACCTGTCTGAGGTGGCAGCGTCCTTGTATAAGGCAAGTGGTGAAAAAGTGCTTTAGTGGTCCCCCGCTTTGGAGGATGCTTTTCAAGCAGTAAAGTGCACCCTGTTGTCCACGTACGTCCTTCGCCATGTAGATCCTGATAGGGAGTTCATTATGTTTACTGATGCCTCCAACTTCGCCATATTAGCTGCCTTATTACAAGTGGGCGAAGATGGAATAGAGTACCTGGTGGGATATTTTTCTAGATCTGATCTCTCTGCCTGAGTTAAACTACGCCGTATATGACAAAGAGTTATTAGCAGTGGTGGAGGCGTTGGCTTATTGGTGTCATCACATGCATGGCTCTTCCCAACATTTCCATATATGTACAGATCACCGTGCCTTGTTGTACTACTGTGCACCTCATGTCTTAAACCTATGGCAGAACTGGTGGCATGGGACCCTTGCTTAATTTTCATTTTCGTATGAGTTCACTAAGGACATGGAGAATGGGTTGGCGGATGCTTTAAGCTGTAATCCTGCATTAGCTCCTGATCCAAAGGAGGTAGAGGTTCATAACACCCAGTTGATGATTCCGCCGGGTGATATTGTATCTAAACTTACCTCTTCCAGGGCCATCAGGCCAGCGCTTGCACCTCTGAAAGTTGCGGAGGAATACAGTGTGTTCAGAAAGGTAGTCCTTTCTCAGCCGTTATTGGCCATGTATACTATGGTACTTGCTAAGAGCGCGTTGAATCAGTAAGATTTAACCAGGGTTTATCATGTAAAGGATGAGATAATGTGGTTTCAGAGGCGCCTTGGGGTTCCTGATGGACCACTTCGCCTGGAAATCATCCAGGACCAACATGATGAAATCAAAGTTGTTCATCCTGGGAAAGCAAAGACTTTGGAGTTAATTTGAAGCACATATAATTGGAAAGGTTTACCTGATCATGTGGGACGGTATTTTAAAGTGTGTCTGATTTGCAATCAGATAAAATTAAATTGACAACCTTTAGCGGGGCTGTTAGTACCAGCTCAAAAGGCTGAAGGGCCCTAGACCTCATTATCGGTGGATTTTAATGTGGAATTTCCTGTTTCTGATGGTTATGATGTCATCATGGTGGTGGTGGAGGACCGTTTTATGAAGTTCGCCCACTTTATTCCTTGCAGAACAACAATAAACGCGGCTGAGATGGCTAGGCTCTTCGTCACTCATGTGTTTGCGCTTCATGGGGTCCCCCAAGACGTTATTATGTGATCAGGGACCCCAGTTTACCTCTGTATTTTGGAAAGAGTTGTGTAAGACTCTTCAGATTTGCCCCTGCCGTTCAACTGCCTATCATCCCCAATCAGCTGGGAAGACTGAACGAGTGAACCAGTTTTTAGAGCAGTTTCTGCGGTGTTACACTGCCGCAGATCATTCAGATTGGGTTCCTCACCTTCCTATGGCTCAGTTTAGCTACAACAACACTTGCATTCTTTGTTCAGTTGTTCCCCATTTTTCGCCAACCATTCTTTTAACCCCGCCTTTAACATGGAGCCCAGGTGTGGATCTAAAGTTGAAGTGGTGGTGGACTTTGCCAAGACTATCAAGAAAGTAAACCAGGGGGTTTCCATGAGTTTGGAGGCAGTAATGCAAGTATACAAGGAGAATTCTGATGGAAAGCAATAAGTGGGTCCAGCGTACAAAAAAGGGGATCATGTGATTCTTGATGCTTGTAATATCCCTATTAAGCAGCAATGAAAAAAGCTGGGACCAAAGAGAATTGGACCTTACTGCGTTGTTAGAAAAGTGGGCCGCGGCTCCTACCAGTTGGATCTTCCCTCTTCATTTCAGATCTTTTCTGTCTTTCATGAGAGAAAATTGAAATTGTTTGAGGGCCCCTACCAGAGACTTCTAAGGATTATCTCGTGGATGGGACGCCAGAGTGGGAAGTGGAGGAAATAGTAGCCTCCTGAAGAGAAAAAAGAAGACTTGAGTACCTGGTATCCTGAAAGGGTTTGATGCAAGAAAATAGTTGGGTACCAGCATGTAACTGTGCACATGCCCAAACCTGGTCGATGTTTTCCACAAGCATTTTCCCTGGGATGCAAGATCTCAGTCAAAGCAAACCGTTGCTGCAATGAAGTTGGCCCCAGATTACAAATACACTTCCCTAGCGCAAGCCTTCTGGAGGGGGTGGAGCCCCAAAAGGATGAGAGGGTGATGTCATGGGTAAAAAGATGAAATCATAATTGGGACCTACGTTAAGGAAAAAGCTGCATTTCAGGAGGCCTAGAAGGTGAAGTTGGCAGGCCTCCTTACCTCAAGCATATCATAGATTAACGCTGGGTTAAGGCAAAGTATGCCCAGGTTGGACCTAAGTATGCAAAGAAAGTTCAGCCCTGTATAATATCAGAGGCATTAAAACGAACTAGCTTTATGATTAATGAAAATGGTTCGCTTTGGTTTCTTAGTAAATGTGATCTTGAAAAAATTTAGTTTTCAAAATTTCCAGCTCTGGTCGGCCTCTCCTACAATCAATTACACATGTTCTACCAATTACCAAGTACAGGTTATTACCCAATGGAAGCATGTACCTATTGGGTCACCTCAGCTTAGACCTGCTTCCTTTGATTGATTGTTTTTCACAATTACTTAGAATCCCTTTTGTTGAGATCAATCTCTCTCGTTAGTCAACTTCCCTCATAATAAACCCATTTGCTAGTACACCGTTTTTTAATATTTATGTTATCTTGGACAATCCTGTGCACAGACCTCTTCAAGGAGATCTCATGCAACATTAATCATTTAATTTTAAATACTTTAAATCTATCTGCCCATGCACCATAGGGCCGCCCAGGTTACCTTCAGCCTAGGGCGCCTATACACTACCACTCTGAGCACCTCGTGGCTCCCTTTTGGTTACTTTTCTAATGAAAATCATTCTTGATCTAAGTTATTATAGCTTAAGCACCCTCTGCTGGGCTCTAGTAGCTTTAATACTAACGACTAGTTACCTGGCGTTGGCCCTGTGCTCTTTGCATTACCACGCTGGGAACAGGAGGGTTATAGACACTTTCCTTACAGGCATGGACTGACTGAAAATAGGGGTTGTACCTCAGGGTTGCTTCATATGGGGAAAACCCCATAGAGGCATGTATTCCTTTATTATAGGAAAAATGAATGAGATAAAGGTCATTAGCCCAGGTATCATACACAGCTGCAGCATAGCAGCGCAAGTACTGTTCCAGGATCTGATTAACTCGCTCAGTTTGTCCATCAGGCTGGGGATGATATGCCGTGGATTGGCACGGTGTAATTTTCAAGATTGACATAAACTCATTCCAGAACTGAACCGTAAACTGAGGCCCATGGTCGCTGACGATCTCCTGTGGGAGACCAAACATAGAGAGCACATGACGCATGAAGAGACGGTCAGTTTCCTCAAAAGTGATAGTGGAAGAGCATGGGATATGTAGTGTAAATTTTGTGAAATGATTGACCACCACCAACATGCGGAAAACCCATTAGAACAGGAATTTGATGATAAAATACACAGACACTAATGTCCATGGAGCCTCAGCCTGTTTAAAAGGTGAAGGAAACCATTTATTAAGTGATCTGACTTGGCCTGCACACAGGTGAAACAATCAGCGATCCAGCTGGTACTTCTTTTGACAAGCCTACCTAATTATAGGTATGCTCGATTAAATTGATACATTTCTTATTACCAGGATGGCCAAAAATGGTGGGTTATGATGCGTCTGAATTACTTTGGCTTTAAGAAGAGGAGGGACCCACGCCCATGACCAAAAATGAATGAGGCCCTCAGCCAAGAATATAGGGAATGTTTAAAGCCAGGAGGGACAACCGCTCCAGAAGGTCCACACCTTCTAGACAGGCCATTTGGGCTGCTAAAAACCCCTGAAATAAGAGGCGCATCAGGAGCTAAGTCCACTGACGAGACCATGAGAGGTACAATGGATAATATTTGAGTAGGGGGAATTACTGTGATTAGATTCGCTTAATCTGAGTCAGCAGGTTAATGTACAAAATTATGACTCAGAAAATTGGGGAGTACATTTAACGCTCCTTTTACAAACTTGTATTTGAAGTCGAAACTACACAAATCCTGGTATGTTTGATCCTGCCAATGTACCAACTTCTGTGTCTTGTGAAAATAAAGGAGGGCTTGGTGATATGTGCGCACTGAAAACTCATGCTGAGTGCCTTGTAAGAGATACCGTTAATGAGTCAGGGCCCATACGACATCTGCCAACACCTTATTGTAGATGGCCCAAGACTTTTCAGTGGGGAGAACTTGCAGAAAAAATAAGCGAGAGATTGTTCCAATCCATCAGGCTCCTGAAGCAAGACAGCCCAACTGCAACAGATGAGGCATCACATGCTATGACGTAGGGTTTTGAGGGGTCCATGTGTTTTAAGATGGGGGGGTAATAAGAATACATCTTTGATCAATCAAATGCCTGCTGGCACTCAGGCGTCCAACAAAAGGGAACATTCTTACCTGTGAGTGGATGAAGTGGAGCGGCTAACTGGAATAGGGCTGGGGATAATTTCTTAAAGAAATTATAGTGCCCAAAAAGCTTCTCAATTGCTTTTGGGTTGTTGAAGTTGGCCATTTGTGGATGGTGTCCAACTTGTTGGGGGAATGAGTACCCATCTTTTAAGATGAGATTTCCCAAGAAGGTACCCTCCTTTCTATAAAGTTAGCATTTGAAGGCTTGATGAACAGGACCTCCTTGTGCAAAGCAGTCACTACTGCTTTCAAGTCCTTCACATGTTGTTTTGGAGTTGGGGCTTGTACCAAGATACCATTGATGTATGTGACCATGCAGGTGAATTGGAGGTCACCCAGCACACTATTGATCATTCTTTGGAATGTAGCTGGTGCATTATTTAACCTAAACGGCATTACTCAAAAATTGGAAGATAATCCTTTTTGTACAAATAGTGGTAAGCTATTCCTGACCTTCCATTGCCAATTCTGACTAGAGACATTAGAAATATTGAGTTTAGAGAACACACATGACTTGGCAATCGCTTGGCCTATTGTTTGCTCCAACGGCAAAGGGTAGGGGTCATGGACTGTGACCTTATTTAGGTGACCATAATCCATGCGGAGATGAAGAGAACAAATGGCCTTCTTGACAAAGATGATGAGAGAAGCAACCGGGGATGTATCTTTGAACATACACCCTTTATTAAGCATGTCATCCAACCATGCATTGAGAGCAGCCTCCTCCTCTGCTGTATATGGGTGCAAAGGGCAGTTAATATTACAACCTGCACCGTTGTTCTAAAACCCAAGTCAAATTTGGTATGAAGAAGGAGCCAGTCCACCTTCTCAAAATCGAAGATAATTTTATCCCATCAATGCATCAGGGAAATATTATGGGAGGCCTGCAGGGGAAACAAGGGAAGTAATCAAACTATGACCTTGAGTTTTTATAAGTGTATCCAGTAAGGGAAACTTGCCTTCATCTGACCATTGGAAAATGACAACATATTAGACTCGAGGTGAATTCTAACATGCTGCTGACGCCACCAACCCACCCCCAATATTACCAGAAACACCAGGTTTGGCATTGCAGAGAATTGATCACAAAAAATAAATTGGTGAACTGAGAGAGGTACTGGGCGTAATATTATGTATGAGGGCTGGGAGGCTGACAAAGTGACCATCACCTTAGGGACCAAGTCCAGATTAAGTTCCAGCTAATGTCCAACTCTACACTCATAAAATTACCCACTTCTCCAGTATCTACCAAGGCCTTAAAGGACACATGGTGAGCTTCAATACTATTTTAATTGGTAATAAAAAGTAGGCGGAATTCTGTTTATTATCAGCTTTGGTCATTTCTACTAATACTGAAGAGATAGCTAGCAAATCAGGAGAAAGGTTGCGCTCTTTTTTGGGAGCAAATTTGGGAAGAGCAAGGGGCTGGGAATCAGCTTCTTCAATCTGTGTTTTTAGTGATTTATTGACAGATAAACCAGGATAATCCAACTTGGGCGTGAGGGCATTGGCTGACACTGGGGCCATTACCAATACTGGTTCAACAAATGGAACTGAATCCAAGTCTGTGTTAGGCAACCCAATCATGTAGTTTCCAACTTGATGGTGGGAAGTATGGCAAGAGAGGCATTAATGGAAGTTATAGCCTTGAACATTTGATCCAATGTTCCCATAGGGGTGAATCAAACTTGATGATGAGCAGAGGTGGAATCCAACGCAGATCTGAAAATTGCTTGGAGCATATCACCATAAAGCTCAAGCGCTGGGGCTTGCTCAGAAGGCTGCAACTAAAGAGGGAAGACTAGGGGCTTTGGCAATAAAAGAAAGTAATTGAGTTAATCATTTTGGACGTGGCACAGGGGTTTCAAAGCTGCTGATACTACTGCGACAAGTGAGGTAGGATCACCTATGTGAATAGCGGAATGCAGAAGTCCTTGCACCCACCGATGGGCTTCACCTTCAACTGCATCCAAAAGGGCAACACCTTGCTGGGCGTTGGACAATGAAGCAGCATTATTCAGGGCAACAGCAGATCGCATTTGCACCTCAGTAAGGGCGTTGAGGACCTGATTAGTAATATCTCAGGAAGGGACCTGGATTCCCCACCTAAAAATTAGCTTAAGAAAGAGTAGCGGCCAATGGGGCCCTACTACCATGGAGAAATTCCTCAAAAAGAATTTTGAATGCTGCTCACAAAGTTGGCTACTGACCAAACAAACAGCAGGAAACAAACTACTGACTGCACATTCATTTGGTAAAGGGTAACCACTGCAGCGCCCATCTCTAAGAGGAGGGCGGAGATTTCTGGAAACAATGGGTGGTCAATTATGTCAGGGAGAAGGCATATAAAGTTTAGACTGACCTGCCAGTTGGGACGCAAAAGAACCCAAAAGGCAAGACAGAATGCCAGAGGCATTGTAATTTAAACGATGCTATATTGCACGGGAAGATGTGTAATAAGTGAGTGCCAGTGTTATGAGTTTAAAAAGGGAACCGGCCATGAACCAGGATGTGACAACTCCAGACCCATTGGGCCTTACTGCAGGGGGTTGAACAATTGTACTAGCTTCTTTGGGATACTCCATGGGAGGGTTTGGCGCAAAAACAGAGGCCAGGGGGCGGATCCTCACATAAAGTGGAGATAGATGAGCCCACAGGATTCTAATATCCTGTTGGCGGATGGCTTTGGCAATTGGGTTGAATTCCTAGAAGTTTCTTACATGATAAGCTCAGTTGGCTATGAAAGGAGCTAACGTTATTATCATAACAGGTATTGCCCGGCCAATGTAGGGCCCAATGGGCCACAGGGTTAGCGCCATAGGGAGCTTGGCAATAAAGATTTGAACTAAAATCAAAAATTGGGTACTAAGGAAGCTATTAATGAAAAGTAAAGTTAAGAAAATTGACCAACTTTTCCTCAGTGTGTTACAACTTTTTAGATAGTGGTCGATTTATTAAATGACTTATAAAAGCATGGGATTGGGGCCCTCAAAAATTGACCCTAACCCAGAGAGAATTTTAGGGGGGAGGGGGAAAATGATTTCAATCTGAACTGACTTCAAAGGATCAGTGGTGGGATGAGTTGCTGTTGGTTCAACCTTGAATGCCTGACTCATGTTATCACTGCATTTTCAACAGTTAGCATGACGGCATCTTGCCCAATTGGCAACGGAATCCCCAAGGCCATCCTACATAGGGGAGGTCATAACTTGTCAGAAACAGGTTTGGGATACCCAACCCGCCCATGCCCAGTTGCTTTGGCATCCATTTAGCTAAGTGAGAAGCATCAAACAATGATCCTGATTTTTGAGGTGAGGGTTTTGAGCTATCAGCAATATTTGACCAAGGAGGTGCATGCCTTTCAGGCTTCGTCCCTGATGTTTTTGAGGGTAGATATATATTGGCAACATCATTGCCCAATGGCTTGATGCCATTAAAATTTTGATTGAGGGTCATAATGGGACACATACTTATTAAGAAGTACATGCCCGTCAGGCTTTGTACCTATAGGTTTTGGAGCAGGTTTCAAACTGACATCATTTTCTAGTTGCCTAATGCCATTGGCAAGTTTTGCCGAGGATTTGAAACTTGATTCCACATCTACTGAATGTGCAAGCCTGTCAGACTTCATTACTGAGGGTTTAAGGCATTTGGACTTTGCTTTCAAGGGCTCAGCGCCACAACTTTATAAGATCCTTTCAGCTCATGGGGGTGGCAGTTTCCAAATATTTTTGGCACAAATTTCCTCAATATGCCATACTAATTTGGCTGAGGCAAGCATGGGGACAGGGAGTAATCTTCAGAGAAAAAGCTGTTATCTAGTGCTCATCTGCCACATGGGCGAGATCACCCTGTGCTACTAGAGGGACAGCCACTATCTTCAGACCCTTTTTATTGGGAAATGGAAACACCGCCTAGTATAAGAAGAGGGAGAGCTCTCCCAGACTTAAATAAAACCTGATCAACTCCTACAAGTTAATTAGATATTAATACTAAAATGAACAGCTTAATTACTTGTTTACTGTCATGGATCATCCCCAATGAAACATTAGCAATCCTTTGGATAAAACCTAAATTACTAAATTTAATAGAAATATCTATCCAAACAATAGTTATTATATGTAATCAATAACTCCTACATCCACTAGTGGGGTTCATCCCCTAGTGGACAAGCAGAATTATTAGAATCAATTAAGCTGGGTAATATGGGTATATTAAAAATCCCAACACATTCCCTCGCTTGACCAAATTATCTGAAAATGAAGATTTTTCAGAAGCATACACCACTTTGATCCTGACTGAGACTGCCAGCATGGTTTAAATTGAATCCTCTAGTCCATCCCCTCTTTCCCTTGCTCAATGTGTCTTTGTGTAATTCTCCTTCTTAGCATGTTTTTTCAGTATCCTTATTGCTGCTGCCTCTGCAGAGCGCAGTTTCCTTGACCCCATGCCGTACTATCCTAATTTTGGCGTTATTGCTGATAAAAGATCTATAAAGCTTTATCCCCCTAGGTTGGGGTTATATGACACTTCATCATTTAAAGGATCTTTTCAGGTTGCTTCCCTGATTCCTTGGTCTATGTATCCCCCCAGACTGGTATTCATTTCTTAGAGCCTATTTCCAGCGGATCCAGTTTTAACCTGTCCTGATCTACCAATATGCTTGCATATTATAGCGCCTTGTGGACTACTTGCAGTGGATGAAGTTTTAACTCAAGTTGGTCATACCAACAACTTAAGGATATATCACCATAAAATTTTGATGGTGACAAAATAAAATTTATTATTTAATGAATTTTTTTTGCATTTTATTTTTCTATATATTTTTTCTCTATGATGTTTTAGATTATATGGCTTTTTTGTATTTTTTTATTTAACTGAGGCAAGCTGACCAGGGATGAACATTACCAAACTCCAAGGAGAAAAAAACTATGCTAGAATTTAAATGAACAGAAAGAGATGAACGGATCACTCAAACTGAATTGACAAAAATAAAAATAAACTAAAAGTAACCAACCAGGTTGGAAGAGGTAAACCGCTATGCATCCATGGTGGGGGTGAGTCAGGATCAGGAGGCTCATCTTCCTTCTCTGTGTTGGACAGTGTACAGCAGAGTGAGAGTACAAGTGTGTGTGCATCCTCAAAATGGGGCCAAGGTAGCAAAGTGGCTTGGAAAGCTCAATTTTAGCATAAGGAGGGTTGTGATATATTTGGAAAGGGCTTTTCAGCTTCTCAAGGTGAACTTTGGATAGTGTGCAGTAAAGTTGGCAATGTTGCTGGTAATGCGGGTTTTGGGACCAAATTTTGTGCCCATCGCAACTTTTGTACTGCCTTGTGGACTGGTTGAATCAGAGGAATATCTCCTTATGAATCTATGTATGTGGGGAAGAGAGGTGGAAACCTCTGTCTCAAGACTCAATTGATTTTGATATGGCCTTTTGGAGTGGGCGACAATCAAGAGAGGCAAACAGCCTCGGTGAGTTGGTGGTCACTTTGGAATTCATCTGCATCTTATGTAGACATAGAAGTGAGTTGGGGACTGAGCCACATAATTCTAAGCTTAGTACATTTTGAGGCCTGGGGCCTCAACTGAATTGTATGGATTTCCCAAATCATCAACTTCCCTCAAAATAATCCCCAGTGATTTTTGTTGAAGACAATAGGTTGATCAGCATATATGTGGGGCTAGATTAGGTGGCTGGGTGGTATTTTTTTTGGATTTACTGGGGTCCATGCTGACTCCTGATTGAGTTGAGTAAGGTGAAGGTTTGGCATTCCTGTTCCTTATTGGTTGAATCTGTGGCGGTTGCATCTACCATTTTGGGTGGAGGGGGATGGAGTATTGTGCCCCATTCAAAAAAAGGTTTTGATGTCAACTATTGGAGCATCATGGGGGGAGTCAAGCGTGTGCTCCATTTTGGGCTATGGTAGGGCAGCGCCACTTTAAGTGGTACAGGTCAAAACAAATGGGGCAGATTGTGCGCCCCTTATCTATTCTGGACCAGAAAGGGTGGTCAAGGGCAGAGGAGACAACGGTGCTAGGGGGAATCAAAATGGCAAAATCATTTGATATTGGGTGTATGGTTTTAAGGGCGTGAGGATCTGCTAGTCGGTTGGCTCCATTGGGAACAAAAATTGTAAAATGGGGTCAGTGACATATAATGACAATAAGCTATTATTTCGTTGTATAAAGTTTCTGGTTGGAGGTGGGCGGGAGGCCTGAAAAAGAACCACAAGAGTGGTGTCATCAGGCAACTGGGTATGAGTGGTTGGGATGGGGGCTTCCTGGAACACCAGGGGGATGTTGGCTGTGATTGCAGCATCAGCTTCACAATTGAAGCTGAGGTTGAAGTACCCTTGTAGGGCGGAAGTTCATAAAGCCTGCAGGCTGCATAAGCGCCTGGGCTAATTTGATTATTTGTTATTCATTGTAGGGAAACAAGTTGCCATATTTGACCTGAAGGCCAAATTGCATCTTGCTTTAGGGAGCACAATGGGGCTATGAGGCACCATTTGAGAACATGTAAGGTGGAGGGCGAGATCCTTGGGAGGGGGTAATGTATCAACCTGAGGAATTGGGGGGATGGTCAATCTGTTTTGGAAGCATTTCCCCGCTGGGTGGAAGACGCTAGGGGGTTTGCCGCTGCCTCATTTTGGAGCAGCGGGCAGCCAGGCCAAGGACATTAGTTTTTTTTACAGTTTGTCTGTTTTCCAGAGTTGTTTATTTCTTATATAATTTTAAATCCACTCAAATGTGTTATCAGGTGGAAAGAAAGCTTATATATACTTTTTTGTATTTTTCTTATGTTAATTTTTTATCTTTTTTACAATGTGACTTTACCTATAAGTAGGTTCAGGGGTCCATCTTTTTCTCCTACTCTGTCTCAGAGGTTTGTTTTTTAACTTACCCAGCTATCATGGTTCAAGGTTTAATTTGAGACTTAGCCAAATACCATGGTTCAGCGGCCCTCTTGGGACTTGATCAACACACCAGGACTTAACCTATAATTAGTAGGTTCAGTGGTCCTGGGAACATTGTAACTTATTTTTTCCCCTAGATCCAATACTTTAGATATTTTTTATGGACCCAATTCAGTATATGACCATCTATAATGTTCTTAAACATATAGGCATCAGTTGCTAACTTGGTGATATTCTCAAACGGATTTAACCACAAATCATTTAGCTTGTTCTTTCTTCCAGAACCATAGGTGTCACAATAGGTTACTCTATCCCATACATGGTACTCTTGTATCACTGGTCAGTTCTTGTCATCTAAAATCTTTGCTTTTAAAATTTTTCTTCAATGTGGTATTGTATGCCTGTGATTGCAGTTCAATCATAATACTTGCCAGTCAGTTCAATTATTGATCTGCACTCATCCCCAAAGCTGGTTCTATTTCAGAATACATAATCAGTGGTAATGTTGCCCTTCATCTGTATAATAGCTTAAATGGCGTTTTCCTCGTTGCTGTTTAATGACTGATATTGTAGAAGAAGGCAAATAAACTTAGATAAGTTCCTCATTTGGAAGTTTTCCCTGTGGCCAAATTTCTCAGCATCACGGCTTGTATACCATTGACACGTTCTACTGTTCCATTTGTTTCTGGTCGATATGGAATAGACACCAATCCTTGGATCCCCATCAGCTTGTTCAGCCTTAGGATCACATGGGATGTAAGACTGGTTCAGTTATTGCTCAATAAATCTTTTGGGAATCCAAGCTGGTACACCACTTGGTCCAGGATGAATCTCGCCATGCTTGTAGCAACCACTTTGCTCCCCCAATACTAACACTCAGGGGTCCCATCATATCTATTGACACCATGTTCCAAATGAGCCCAGGACGTTCTAGCTGGAATCCTGTTATATTCTTATGCGGTTTATGGGGTTGACATTCCAAAAAACAGGTCAGATAGTTGGTAACATCATAGTTGATTGATTTCCAGTAGTACTGGAAAATATGGTTTATGTTTTTTCTTAGGCCACCATGGCCAACAACTTTATGTGCAGTTCAAATGTCTTCTGCTTATTCTGACGGTTTTGGGAATAAGCTGTTTCCATCAATTGATTTGTGTAATTGTCCATTTTTTAATCTCAGTGATTTCAACGCTTTTTTAGTGAACCTTAAATTTCTTGAAGCTCATTCCTAATATTGCCTTAATCATCTGGAATAACTCATTCACTTAATGGTTGACTTTTTAATGGCAGGAAATCTTGACAATCTGACGACATTCTGATGTGCTGCTCCGGATTGATGTATTATCTCAAAATCTTAGGCTTGTAGTTCTAAAGCCCATTAGGCCAGTCGCCCCTCTGGTTACTTTAGATTATGGAGCAAGAATAGAGTCGAGTGGTTGATCACCACCTTAAAGTATGTCCAGTGGATATACATCCATAATTGCTTGCATGCCTAAATCACCGCAAGGCATTTTCACTCCATCACGGTGTAGTTTATTTATGCTGGCATTAGTGTTCTGCTCACATAGACCACTGGATTTTTTCCCCATTGTCATCTACTTGAACTAAAACGCCGCCAATCTCCATCAATGAAGCATCTGTCTAATAAAGAATTCTTGATCAAAATTCGGTATTTTAAAACAGGAATGGTCATCAATTATTAATGTAACTCATCAAATGATTCTTGTGCCTCATTGTTCCACATGAATACTTTTTTTGGATCCTTCAATAAGTGGAATAATGGTTCAGCATCCTGGAGAAATTCTTAAAAACAGGTGATAGTAGCTGATCATCTCAAGAAATGCTTGTATATCCTGAATGCTCTTTGGGATTGACATCTGTTCTATGTCTGTAATCTTTTGTAGCTGAGGTTGTAGTCCACTGGAGTTTTTAGGTGCTTGAAAAGTTCTTCTAAGTGCTCTAAACGGTCAGTAAAGATCCTGATGGATACATTGATATCATCAAATTATACTAACACGCAGGATAACTTCAAATCACTAAATATTGAATCTTTCGTTCTCTGGAATATCACCAGCTTATTGCACAATCCCCTGGGGCATTCTGGTCAGCCAATATAGTCCCTGTGAGGTGATTTTCTCACTTTTTCTTGATCTTCCTTTGGAAAACCAATTTGCCAATATCCCAAAATCAAGTCCATTTCCAAAAAGTACTTGGCATCCCTCTAAGATATTCTGTTCTTTGTCAATCTTTATTGGTAGATAGGAAACCTTTTTTGTTTTTTACTAATCAGTGATAAGCAATCACCACCCAAACTGATCCAATTTTCTTAACACAATTAGGAGTGGATTCCCCAATGACTTGAAAATATAATGAGGAGCCCATGCTCTACTAGCTTACTGAGTTCTTCACTATTCATAGATTTTGCAGCCCTAGAATTGTGGACAGGTATCATAATTATCAGCGGATATTCCTCAATGTCAACCTTATTTATTTAACCCAGGTAAGCTGACCAGGGGACAGACATTACCGAATATATGTGAAACTAAGAGAATAACTAAGAAATATAAAAATTGGGCACCCCAGGGTACTCAAGTTACCCCTGTTGCCAGCGGGACTGCCAGGTATGGGGGGGTTGGTGCATTACTCTGAGGAGGTTTCCCCTGCTATGGAGCAGGTGTGAAGGAAAGGGTCTGTGTGGAGGAACCAGAATGGGAACCATGATTCTATGAGCGCTTTTTGTCTTGGTCTCATATATCCATAGATCCAGGCTTGGAAGTGCTCTAGTAAGTGGACATGGAATCTGTTAATAATCCCATGAATGGTTGGGACCGTGCCCTTGAACGCATCTAATGTGATCGTGTGTATTGTCCACATTGCAATGGGTATTATTAGGGAGTGGAGTGTAGATGGGATTGGTGACTCGATCTGGAGCGCGAAGATACTCTTTGATATCGAGAATTCCTGTTCGTTTTGAATCTTGAGCAGGCGTGCGACTTCCTGCCATATAGCTTTGGTTGGGGGGCATGTTTCTAGGCGGTGATGTAGGGATCCCTCCCCTCCACATACTGCACATGTTTTGTGGAGGGAGTTGGAGCGGTCTGCCATCCTATAGGTCCTTCTCAAAAAGCGCCAGGCGTTTGCTCTTATCCTTGGTTGTAGGAGTGGGTGGTGTGTCATTTTCCACATTGCGCGCTGCGCGCGCGCGCGCGCGGGCGCGTCCAGCATATCTGTATTCTATCCTAGCTATGCTGTGTGTGTGTGTGTGTGTGTGTGTGTGTGTGTGTGTGTGTGTGTGTGTGTGTGTGTGTGTTAATTTGTGTTGTGTGTGTGTGTGTCCGCGCGCGCCTGCGCGCGCGCGCATGTTCTCTATGGTCCATCTCATACAGCGGATAGTTCAGAGGATATGTTTGAAATGAGGGAGGTTCCATGTGGACCCGTTGCAGTAGGGTGATTGGCAAGGTATGAAATTATTCTGGGTGGACTATGTGGGTTGGTTTTTTGAGCGCCTGTGCAAAATTAGTCCTTGCTGCTCTGGACCAATGTTGTTGCGGGAGGTCTGGAGCAAGGATTTCCTTTATCCAGGTACCTAGGATGTGATTGGCATGGCTTTCAAAATCTATTAGTTTCATGCCTCCGCTTGAGCGTGGGCCAAATAGTGTTTCCATCCGTATAGGAGGGTGAGAGCCAGGCCACAGCCAGCCCTGGATAAGCGCGCGAATTGAGGTTATAAAGGTAGGTGAGAAGGCTATCGCATGGGCCTGGTACCACAGTATTGGGAGGATGAGCGAGTTAGCAACTGTAACTCGTCCTGTTAGTCCTGGGGTTCTTCCCTTGAGGGAGGCGACGCGTTTGGATACCCGTTGTAACAGGTACTGTCCATTGTCTCATTAGCATATCCCCCTGATTCTAGCCAGATTCTAAGGTGTCAGACAGGAGTGGTGGTGGGAGGTGTTGCAAAGGGTAATATAATTGGGTTTTTTTCTTCGAGTGTTGATGTGAGGTTCTGATGTTGTGGCCCAATTGTTTGTGTATTTGCCTAAGAGGATGATTTCTGTCTTCCTTTTTTTGAGCGATGCATTGCTCACCTTGGAGTATTCCTCTAGAGTGTGTTCCAGCTGTTGGGCATCTTCATTGTTTGCTATACCTGCTACGCAGTCATCTGCAAAGGACAGTATCTTGACTGTTGGTTGTCCTTGTGTGGTTATCCCCATGAGACGTGAGTCAGTTACTCGGAGGAGCAGGTCAAAGCTGAAATTGTATAGCAGTGGGCTGAGGGGGTCCCCTTGTTTGAGCCCTCTGTGTGGTTGAATATTGTTTGTTAGGAATCCAGGGCCGCATACAGACATGGTTGCAGATTCTGTTAGGAGCATCGCCCATTTTATGAATCTTGGTGGAAGTTTGAAGGCATGTAGACATTCTTTTAGGTATGGCCAGCTAACACGGTCATACGCCTTTTCCTGATCCAAGAAGACCAGGGCACCAGTTGCTTTGGATTGGCAAGTATTTGCAACAGGGTGAATGTTGTTACATATTGAACGCCCTAGTATAAACCCAAACTGGTTGGGTGATAGGACGTCAGATGCAATTGCGCCTAATCTAGCTGCTAGAATTTTTGTTAAAATTTTTGTGTCAGTGTTGAGTGCAATTGGGCGCCAGTTGGCCAGGTCCAACTTGTCACCCTTTTTATACAAGGTTATAACGTAGGATTCATGGCCTCCTGGTAAAAGGCGTGTTTCCAAAAAACTCTGGTTCATTGACGCCAATAGGAGGGGGGCGATTTGTTGAAAATAATTTTTATAAAATTCATAGGGTATCCCATCAGGCCCTGGGCATTTCCTACGTGGTGCACCGCGAATTGTTTCCCAAAGCTCCTCCCATGTGATAAGGGATAGTATATTGTAATTTGGTGGTGTACTTTGTATCTTGGCATTTTGGATAAATTCTTTAATTTTTTGTGGATCTGTTGGCATAACACAATATAATTCGGTGTAATAGTGGTGTACTTCCGCCTTGACCTCCTCAGGGTCAGTTGCCACAATGCCGTTGGTCTTGCAGACCTGTGTGCATGTGGGCTGGTTTCCGCGGGAGTGGAATTGGTGGAAAAAGTATGTTGAACAGGTTTCGCCTTCCTTTATGAACTTACCTTTGTTCAATACTTTGATTCTGTGTTGGTGTTCAAAGATGAGATTGTTAAGTCGGGCTAAAATTTCTGCCCATTTGCATCCCCAATTAGGGCTATAGCCAGATCTCGGAGTATTTATTTCCAGGTGGTCTAGTTCTGCCAAGGTAAGCATGATTGTGGCTGTGTCCGCGGTGTACTTGCATGATGCAATATGTCAGGTTTTGTTGATTAAATCTTTTTTAAAATTTTCCCATGTTCCAATGGGATCCGAAGTGAATAGGGTTGTGAATTCTGGGTTTGTAGCCTTGTTTTCAACCCAGTCAGATATCTCAGGCAATCTTATATTTTCTGGGTGAAGCTTTCTCCAAGGTGACACCTGTGTGTGGGATTGGGTTGGCGCTAACTGCACCGTAACTAATTGGTGATCAGAAAAATTGATCTTTTTTGTTGTAAATTAAAAGATTCTTGAGTGGTGGGATTGTGGGATGAGGATGTGGTCAATACGATTCATTGATATGAGCAGTCCCTCACGTATGTTGGGTCTTGTCATATGGGGAAGGATTGGTAAATTGGGAGGAAGAGCATCCTGTAAGCCAAGAGATGCCTTCATTGTGCAATATTCAATGTGTCCAGGTGGGTATCCCCTGGGATTAGGCCATTGATCTGTATTGGGTTTATTCCAGCAGTTGAAATCGCCTAACATGATGATATCTGGTGGGAGGGTGAGGGTAGAAATTTTTTCAAAACTTTTTTTTCTCTCAGTTGTGGTGCACGGTGCGTAGATACATGCTAACAAAATTATTTCATCTTGGCATGTGATTGTTGCTACCAGGACTCGACCATGCAAGTGTGATGATGAATTTGTAATTTTAAATTTTTTGTTGTTGTGGACTATCACCCCAAAGTGAGATGTCCATACTGATTGTGATGATGCGACCCTGGTTGACCAGGATTCTTCTTCCCCTTGTAGGCAGTGGGTTTCTTGGATGGCCAAGATGTCTACAAGAGGTTTTTGCAGGAATTCCAGCTTTTTGGCTTGGGACATATGAGCCCTGGCTCCCGCAATATTAACGTCCCTATTGACACTGAGGTGCCCGTGGCGCCTCAGGAGCGGTTGGGAGGACCCTCTGGTCCTATCCCACCGCAGCTCATTTTGGCCATGCTCCGCGTCTGTACTCCAACTCTTTCACTGCCATTGTTGGTTCCCTTGATCTGACCCAATGATTCAAGGGAATTTCGGTTTTTTGCATTTGCATCAACTTTTACTGCACAGGTCTCATGTTGATTTGATGCGGGTTGTTGATTGGATTTTATATTTTTGAGGTTCAACTTTGTTGCATTGTGCACCGCATTTTCACCCAAATTTCGGTTGCATTGTTCCTCAGTATGTGTATGACTGATGACGCTTTGTGGCTCAGTCTGGTTACTGTGAAAATTTTCAACCTGGGCATATTGTTCTGACTGGTTGGTTTGGTGAATATCTGATATATCTTCCTGAATTTGTCCATGGTTAATGGCAGATTACACATGTGCCGCCGCTTCGGCCACTGCTCTCTTGCGGGCTTTTTGTGCTGCTTTACACTGTTTACTTGTAACTGGGTCCACGATGGAGTATAGTCCATCTTCACCACAAAGACTGGGTGGTGGCCATCAGTCATTTTGGCGAAGTTTTCATTATCTTCATCCATAGCTTCTTCACAAAAATCATTTTCCATTAAGCCCTCTTTTACAGGGCATGCATGTTCCTTGTGGCCCAGTGAGCCACAGTGGTTGCAAATGGGTGGTGCGCGTTCTGGTGTAACTTGGAATGCAGCTGACTGGCCCCCATCTGCAAAGTGAAATTCTGCTGCGCGGGAATTCTGAATAAATCCTCTTCCACTTCTGGGAAGGGGTTGATTACAGCAATAGCTTTGCCCATGCACAGGTCGGGCATTAAGCGAAATTGCTGTAATTCAAGTTGTTGGATTTCTCCATAGGCCACAAGACCTTTGCGGAGCTCCTCCTCGATTACCTTATGAGGAAGGTTGGTGGGGAGCGAGTCAAAGGATATGAACAAAGTTTTTGCTTTGTTCCATCTGGTGCGCGCAGTGCGCACAATTTTTTGCCCTCAGGGAGGGCAATTTCCACGCAGATTTTTGCTGCAGCATCAGCTTCATTGGCTGTTTCAAAACCAATATCAATCCAGCCACGTCCCATGTTGTTGGTGGCTACGTACACCGTGTGAGGGAAAAGTGAGGGCTGTGCCTCACATGTTTTCTCCCACAGGGTTGGTGACTCATCCCCAAGGAAGAGTCTGATCCCATGTTCCATCTTTGACAAAGGTTGGTTAAATTGAATGTACATGTATTGCGCATGCTTTACAGTAAATACCATAACCCAGATGGTGTCTGAGTTTGCGATTTCTTTGCAGATTGGGTTCCTGGTCCCCCTCCAGGGCGTTTCTTGCCCTTAGTTGCACCGCTTGCCGCGACACTTGCCCATGTTGTATTATTTTTGTTATTAAAGTCGCCCATCTTTCCTGTGTGTGATTATCCAAATTTGCTGTTCGAATTGAATTGTAGTAAATAAAGTGATTGTTATGAGAAAGAAAAGCTGTCTCAATGTCAACCTTATGGATCACTTTTTTTGCGCGTCCAAGGTCTTAGTCATCATGGCAACTATCACTAAATATTTATCAAATAATCAGAGCACGTCTTCTTGCTGTCACTCTGATAAATCAGCCAGCTGCTCTCAATCAACAAAAATTTTGATGCTTTTTGCAGCATCTGCCAGTATCACATCTCGGTTAACATTCTGTAATCATATAATCTACTGATTTCCACTGTTGGGATAAATTCAGAAAGTTATTGACTTGATTTTTCTATATCTTCATTAGATTTTCTCCCAGATTGGCCAGTAGCACACTTATTTCTCCATGTCCTGGCATAATAATCCCCAGCACTACTGTTGAAATTTCGCTGAATTCTCTTGTCTCCAAAAATTCTACTCCATCAATTCCCCCAGCATCATTGGAAGGAGAGCATAATTTATTTAAATCTATCAAGGTTAATAAGAACGATCAGCCTCATCCCAATCGATTGATTGAAGATTCAATTGCATAGTGATTAATTAGCTCTGATAGATCATGAACCATACCAAAAACCTATAAATATCCCATCCTTCCAATAATAAAAATTAGGACAATTTATAACCTGTTTTTACTTTAATTTATCACTTTTTTGGAGAATCCACTTGAAATAACTTTGAGAGAAAACCTGCCCCATAGGAAGTGTAATTCAAAACTTCCAGAGTGGTGCTCACTACAGGGGTCACTCTGAGTTATGCACCAGTGAAAACGTCTATCACTACTATGGATTCTCAATTTTTGCATGAAGAAGATCAAGAACATGAGCAAGGCAGTATTTTATGATGGGTCCGTTTAACTAGAAATGAAGTCCCAAGATTACCATCCACGTTGTAATTCTGTGCCAATTTGGAGTTTTATAATCCTAATATAAGCTTTACAGCGAACTTTCAAATCCCTCCTGAGGTTTTATAAAATATTATCAATCAAATGCTGGAGGGAGCCTTAATTCCTGAAATCTGTTCCACTCAATTTCGTTCTATGATGTACCCACTATCTTTCAAGAAGAGTTGCAAACCTCCCAACTGGCAGAAATTGGCACTGAGCAATACTTGCATCAAATTGTACACCCTAAATTATACTATTTATTACTGGTAGTGGGAATAAATCATCATGTGATGCTCAACTTACTAATAGGACTCCAGTCCTTGAATAACTATGTTACCAATTTTTTCAAATCTGCCTCTGTGTTTAGCAGAGATAATTGAGATGCCATCATTTATAATCGGACCCTTCTCAATTAAGTACATCAACAGCTTATTCAGCTTGACCATGGGATGTCCAGTTTTGTTGATTTACAGTTTCCAAAGTGAGTCCAGGAAATTAAGCAAGAATGAAAAGAAGGAATTTCTCAACTTTCTGAGCAGAGTCAATCAATGGAAGAAGAAATAAGAACTTGTTTTTCTCAATTGGAGCAATTGTACTCCGGAATCCAATTTCAAGTCATTGAAGTAGAGAAAACCTCTGGAGCCATGGGACCTTCTGGTGTTGATGGGCCTGAAGGACCCCCAGCATTGAAGTGTCCCTCAGACTGTCAGGTGAGTATGGACCTCAAGGGCCCCTGGGTGCTGATGGGCATTTGGGATCCCCTCAATAAATTGACTCTTTATTGAGCATAATAGACCGCTTACGTGATCAATTTTACAAAGTAGTCAAGTTCTGTAACTTAACACCTGATGAGGTAACGATTGATCCCTCCTGACACTTCAGTCTATATCTGACGATCTGAGTAATCTGGGTAAATGGACGAAGGACACAGACATCCTGTTTTAAGCCTATGAATCAAAAGGCGAGATGCACCAAGCAAAAATTGAAAAATTGGAACTTAAGTATAATGCTTAGCAGGAGCAAATTTATAAACTATCTCGTTGGTTGGATGAAAAAGTGGGGTATGCTGAATTGAACTGACGGATTAATGAAATTTGTACTGAGACTGTCAGCCCTTATCCTCCATTTTCTTTGCAAGTTTCTGATCACAACTCTTATGTTTCTACTTAATCTGAACATCTTGGAATGCATGTTTTGACTGCCAATGCTCCAATAAGTTTCAAACCAGTATTTGTAGACAAGTACTCTCTTTTGGGGAAGGTAGCATTATCTCCTTCCTCTATCTATAAGAGAAGTCTCTAAGTGATGCCATGGATCATCAAAATTTGAATTACTTGCCTAATTGTCTCAATTGATTGGCCCAGGATATCATGGTACCCCACTTAATGACTCGCTCTACTAGGTCTCAGGTCAAAGAGGTGCTAATCAAAGAATTTAAGAGTGAGCAAATCTTGTCCTCTCAAAGACAGGCTTTTATGGGTATACAGCCCCACCTGAATGAATCAATCAAAGATTTTACTCATCAGTTCTATTGAGAAGCTCAAACTTTGGTAGCTTGTGGTCAGGAAATTTGGATGATGCAATTACTGCAGTCATGTCTGCTTTTACTTCTAGGACTCAGTTGCAAATTTACCTTCTTAGAGTAAAGAAGAATTTCAGAAGTATATTAGACATCAAGGAGACCTTGTTGGAATTGCCTCTTGAATTCTCAGAAAAACCCTGGGTTTAAGATTCTCCAAGACCTAGTCGCCCTAAAGTTTACACTATGCCTAAGAATGCTAGAGCGATTCAGTGTAGCTACTGTCACCAATATTTCCATACTGAGGACCGTTGTTTTAAGAAAGAAGCGGATGAGAAGAAGAAAAGGGATAAAACCAATGAAATTCTCCACCTCAATAATGATATGAGTGTGAAATAAGAACATCAAAGCCCAGTCGAGTATAATAAAGATGAACATTCTTCTTATTCCTTGCCCTTCTTGTTGGCTTTATTCTCTCAGTTTGGAAGCACCATCAACCATATTGACTTACAAGTGAATCTAGTCAATGTCAAATCTAACATTGCTATGGATCTCTGGTGAATGTTGTTTTGTCAAAATTATCAAGCAGATCAATAAATGCTAATATTTCTCATTATGAAGAATATGGCACAGTGGAACCTCAGAGTACTCAGTCAAATAAAGTCTTTTCGTCCTTTCCACTAAAAATTGGGAAGTTAACTTTTACAATCCCTGCCATTGTCCTCGATAACTTGAGTTATGACCTACTTTTGTGGACTCAATTTTTGTGGGAATTTGATGGAATTATTAATTACCCTGACTCATCGCTATCACTCTTGGGGTATAGAGTTCCTTTACTTTTAAATAAACATGCTCATACACGACGTCAGTTTTGTCTGTTGGAGGGGTCAAAAGGTCTTATTCTATTCAATACCATGTTGGCGACCCTCATGTAAAATTACCCCCTACATTGGCAGATATCAAGAGGGGATGCCTATTTTCTCCCCCAAAAATCTCATTATTCTGCCAAAATTGCAGGTAATTGTTAATACTTCTTTACATCTTTTTGATTACCAAAGGAAATTTATTACAAGTCCAAGGCATTTTCAACCCTTCTGCTAAAGAAATCTTACCTTGTCCTGGAGTATTGGATTATTCTTATTCAGGATCGTTATCTATTTTATTGGCAAACCTTACCAATGAACCAAAAATGGTAGATCAAAAGCACCCATTTTCTTATGTCAAGTTATTGCCCTTATCCCAGATTTATAGTGTTAAACCTTTTGGAAGCCTACAAGATTTTGGGTTGGAAGGTGATAAGGAATTTTGACTGTGGGGCATGCTAATGAAAAACACCTCACTAGTGAACAGGAGAAAATAGTGCTTCAATTGTTAGAAGAATACTCTGACATTTTTGCCAAGCATACTTACAGCTTTGGCAAGATGAAAGGAGTAATGAACTCTATTGAAACTGGCGATCACCTTCCTATTTGCACTAAGCCCTATCATAAGTCTAAAGCGGAAAAACACCAAGTTACCGAAGAATTGCATCAACTATTGGAGGCTGGACTATTGAAACCCTCCAATAGTCCTTGGGCTTCTCTGTTGCTGTTGATTAAGAAGAAGGATGGTTCTCACCAAGTGGTTATAAATTATCATAGATTGAATGCTATTACTCGATGATACAGTTATCCTTTACCTAGGATCATTGATTCCCTTAGGTTGTTTGCTGGATCAACTTTTTTTGGCCATGGACTTAGCCAGTGGATACTGGAAAATCAAGTTATCGCGAGCTGACTGAGCTAAGTGTGCCTTAATATCCAGTGAAGGTTTATTTGAACCAACTCAGATGCCTCAAGGATTGAGCAATGCCCCAGCTAATTCCCAAAGGGCTATGGATGGTATGTTATGGGATCTAAAGCTTACTTGTGTTCTGTTATACCTTGATGATATTACCATATTTTCAAATTTTTACCAGACATTTGGGCCATCTAAAAGAAGTTTCAAGATGAGTTTGAAGTTCCTCCTTAAAACTTAAACCTCTAAATGTTTATTATTTCAAAATGAAATGGAGTTTTTAAGACATCAAGTATCGTCCAGAGGAATTTGACCCCTTGTAGATAAAGTTCAAGATATCCACCAAATGCCTCCTCCTACCTCTCTGCAGGATATTCAAGGCTTTCTCGGTATTATTGGGTGTTATCAGAAATTTATATCCAACTTTGCTGATATGACTGAACCATTATTTAGCTGTTAAAAAGGAGTGCTCTTTGAGTGCAGCTCAGAAACAGCCTTTCAACTCTTTATGAACTGCCTTGACTAAGGCACCTGTTTTAATTCATCCTAAATTTGATAAGCCTTTCTTCATACATACTGATGCAAGCAATGTCGCTATTGGTGCTATTTTATCCCAGTATGATGAAGAACAAAATGATCATCCTTTCGCGTTTTATAGCAAAACTTTGTCCAAAGCTGACCAAAATTACAGTGTCACTGAGCAAGAGTGTTTGGCCATAATTCTAGCTATCAAACACTTCAGTCCCTTCATATATGGTAACCATTTTACTTTATTATCAACCATTCTTCTTTAAGATTGTTGCAGAATATGAAGGATCCTGATGGGAGATTGGCTCGTTAGGCCTTAAGATTGCAAAATTACGATTTTTCTATTGTTCATCGTTCAGGTGCTCAACATCAGAGTGCTGATGGTTTGTCTTGACTGCCTATTCTGACTTTGGAAGTGGAGAAGAAAGAACGCTTATATAACCTCATTGGGCGGCCTGAGTTGTGGGATCAAGAGTCTGAAGAAGATTGAGCCTATTTAAAATTTATAACTAATGATAATATGATTTGGGAGGGAACTGTATATAAGAAGGTCAAAACCAAGTGGTTATCCTTTTTACACCCAGACTCAAGATTTCAGGCTGTCATGTAAGGACATGAGGAAGTAGGCCACAGTGGGTTGAAGAAAAATCAAGAATGGTTGAAACCCTGATACTATTGGGATAACATGACCAAATTCATCTGAGAGACCCTTGACTCATGTCTTATTTGTAAAAATCATGAAATTACCAACCTGACTTAACAACTTCAAGTTATTCCCCCAACTAAAGCGTTTGAAGTGGTAAGCATTAATGTGGTAGGCCCTTTTCCTTGGGGATTTCATGGCCATCAGTATATTATTATGGCTGTTGACCATTTAACTAAATGGGTTGAGGCCATTTCCTTTACCACCCCTCAGCTAAAACTACGATGCTATACCTATACCAACAAATCATCTCTCAACATGGGTGTCCCAGGGTCCTTATGTCAGATAATGGGACAAATTGTACCTCGCAACTTTTACAGGAATTATATAAATTATTCAACACTGCCCAACAATTTGTCATTCCATACAATCCCTTCACAAATGGGGCCATCAAACGAGTCAATGGAACACTAGTTTCAATTTTAAGAAAAATGGCTTCTACTGATCCATCTCATGGAATTTTTATTTGCCTAGTGCCTTATTTTCATATCAAATAAGCTATCATTAAATTATTAAGATGTTGCCTTTCAAGTGCCTATATGGGCGAGACCCCTCAGTCCCTTCTAGTGTTCAAGCAATATCTGATTAAAACATGCCAGAAAACTCTGATTTTATTTTGAGAAATCTGGCGGATGAGATTATTTGTCTTCAAGCTTAAGTCATGAAATTGCTTGAAGTAACCACTCAAAGAGAGACTCAAAGAAACAGTCAACATAAACCCGCCTTATTTGAATACCAAATCAGAGATTACATTATGTATTACCACTCTCAGCCTAGTAGGTGAACTGAAAGTTAGGAGCCAACTAGTCTGGTCCTTATCAAGTTATATTTTGAAAAGGACTAGAGTACTCGATTATCATGTTGATACTGGCATAGTGATAAATCATATCCACCCTAGGTTTTTGATAATTCACCCTAATCCATGATCAAATATTGAGGGATGAAGTGTCAGGATTTCACCAAATTTTCTTGTCTTCAAAAATTCTACTCCATCAATTCCCCTGGCATCATTGGAAGGAGAGCATAATTTATCTAAATCTATCAAGGTTAATAAGAACGATCAGCATCATCCTGATCAATTGATTAAAGATTAGATCACAGTGATTAATTAGCTCTGATAGATCATGAACCATATCAAGCCCTATAAATATCCCATCCTTTCAATAATGCAAAAATTAGGTCAATTTATAACCTGTTTTTACTTTAATTTTAAGGCTTTTTGGAGAATCCACTTAAAGTAACTTCGAGAGAAAACCTGCCCCATAGGAAGTGTAATTAAAAACTTCCAGAACTACCCATGTCTCAAACCTCAATATATTCCATGGGCTAACAACCTATCCATTAAACTGTTCTGAGATTTAAAGCATTAACCCTGTTTTAATAATAAATTGCATTCCTGGCTGAAGGGTGTACGCCATTTTCATCCTCAAGGGTATCCCACTGTTTTCCAGGATCTCCTTCAGCATTTCCCTCCATTTTTTTCCAACCAACTTATACTGGATAGTAATGATGCCATCATATGAATCAAATTTAAATTTTTTCTTCTTTGTCAGCGGCAGTTCTCCTTTCTGCTGATATACCAAGGGCAGGGTTTGCCCCAAAATTGTCAGGGTATTCTCATCAAAATCACATTTCACACCATACTTTTTATGGAATTCCATTAAGATAAGTATGTCATAATTTTGATTAGCCAACACTATGATGGGAGCTGATACCACAAGCGATCTGAACCAAAGTGGCAGCTCAATATATGCTCCAGAAATATTTTAATATCTGGTCCAGCGGTTCCATATCCCTTCTGGTGCTCTAGATCTGATAGAATCTTCATTGATTTCACCAATTTGGTCAGAATAATATTAATGGGTGCTATACTGTCAATTATCACCTGTACTCTTTCTCAGTTGACTATAATATCCAAATATGTACACTCAGATGTTGTAATAAAGTAAGTATTGAGTGATTAATGGCATTACTCGTGAATTAAAGATATATTAATTGTGCAGATAATTAGGGGTCTATACAGAAATCACAATAATAGGGAGATATATGTTCACCTCTTATAATCTCATCTTGAGAAATTCTTCCATGATTTCAGAGGATCTAATCTTGTCCACTAGCTGATGAGAGTATATCTGAGCAACTTCTTGCACAATTTTGGAGTTGATTCTCTTCACTTTGGCTTAAATAATGGCGTTCACGTCCAAATTAACAATCTGATAGAGCGGTTTAGGTGTTCAATATCTACAAATGGATCAGAAACATCTATTTTATTATTCAATATTGGGGGGAACTGGGTTGACGGCGGTGCCATATTGTTCCTTATCTAAAGCTTGGGTCTTTTTACTAACTCTTGACTTATCTCCTTCTCTTTGGCTTGGACTAGAGTAACTTGCTACTTAGTTTTCTTGCTCCAACATTGAGCGGCGAAATGTCCAGGTTTTCCACATTGGTTGCAGCGGATCTGAGTCATGTCCACTTGTTTTTGTCCTCTAAGTTTTTTATACCACAACTCGTATCTGCCCCTCTCTAATAGGCTCAGTAAATTATAAAGCATTTTGATTTTAGCAGGAATGGCCTTAAAAGTTTGATTAGGGGATCCAAAGGTAGTTACTAACATCTTTGAATGATCTATCACCTGTGATGTGGACATCTGAGTACCTAGCTCTGAAGCCATTATATGATGAAAATTACAATAGGCTGAAGCGCCGCTTGCATCATGATTCCATGGAAAGAAATCTGATAGTACTTTTGCACCAGCCAGGATTTGTGATTCCTGGTAGAATCAGTCGGTGCAGCTGCTAGAGTCTCGTCCTTTCAGAATTGAATGCCCATAAATTCCTGTTTGAAATTAGACATCTGAGTAGGGCTTCCAAACTATTTCAAATGGATTATTTGGCTTCATTATAAGTCCAATTGTCCCCATTAAAATGGGGTAACACCAGATTCTGACAATCAGTGTTTAGGCAGTATATTACAGTCACTTCCTTTGTGAATCACTAGATCTGAACATCGTCAGTTTAGATAGTTGGAAAAATGAAGGAGCGTTGTTCAAGAGAAATGTGGGCAATTTCAGGATACTCCAAAATTCATCTGTGGCTTCACTGCAGGAGATTCTTGCCTGAAGACTCAATTAACCATAGGAGTAACTTCTGGAGGTCACTCCAAATTTTCAGCAAATGACCCAGGAATATTTCTGGGTGATTGAATCTTCCTTACTGAGTTTCATGATTATTGTTGTCAGCTTTATCCGCCTCTATTTGAGCGCAATCACATTTGTAATTTTCCATTTTCTCTATGTGCTTCAACATGTGCGCCATATCTTCATTAATCCGGCGTAAGCAATCTCTATCCACTTCTCACTCAGACTTCTGAAAGTAATACTTCTTTAACAAATTCGCCCTCATTTCACTTTAAGGAGGTGACCTTCCCATAGAGGTCATTGGTGAACTTTCTGACTTGCTCAACCTCTTCCTCAGCTTTCATCATCGGTTCCTTAAGTAGTGAAATTAACCTGTGATGCAAAGTTTAGTGCACTCTTATTGATAGTTTCTAATTCCGTTTAAAGCTTCCTTAGTTCGTTCTTGTAAGACATGGTTGATATGGCATTCTTATCAATTCTGGCTTAAAACTCAACTACCCCTGTAGTGATCACTATATGTTAAGATCTGGGAGCTAGTGGCTACTCAACTACCCCATGTAGTGATTACTAAATGCTAAAAGCTTGGAGATGTACTCTTTAAAAATTGTAGCTCATTTCAGCTACCTTGTTTAGCTGCACAGGTTCCTTGTATGTACGTTTATGAATTGAGATAATTAATTGAATAAGGTAGTATCAATATCAAGATTATTTCTCTAGTTGAATTTTTAAAGCCAAAATGATTGCAAGGTCCAACGCTAAAACTGGTGCTTGTCCTTCTATTTAATGTACTTCTGTAATGGTAGGGAACTTCTACCTCTTCCTTCTGTAGAACTTAACATGATACTAGGTTAAGAGGCTCTTCTCTTTTATTCAAAAGCATCCGCGGAGATAGAAATAAAATAGACAAATGATTTCTTATCCTTCCAAACTCTAGTCTCAAGAGTAAAATATGACAGTCTAAATTATCAAAGTAATTTAACTTTTTTATCTGTATTTATCTGCGTTATTTATAAAAATGCAAGGGAATCTCTAAGGAAATTCAGCGCCCAACTCCTCTGTTGGCACCCCAACTGGAAATGGCAGCCATCACTGACGAATTAACCCTTCAGGGTCGCTCCAAATGATAATCTTCCTCATCAGTTTAGGCAAATTCTAATGCTGACTATCAACTAAACCTCTTCTGGGTTTAAACAAAGAACATTTCTCAATGCCTTCACTCACCCCAGTGTGTCACCCTTAATAGGTCAATAACCTGCTTAGGTAATGAAACTTCTATTAGTGGCATAGGCCTCATTGGCTATCATCAACAAACCACCCAAATCATTAAAAATTTGATTGTTTAAGTAACGAGCCCTACCCCAAATAGTCTCCATTGGGCAGCAGCAGCAGCAATAGGTAACTTTGCACGAGCCTTAGGGCTGGAAAACCTACTGCGCCCAATACTCTAATACATTATCTGGCCTCTCATCCTAATTTAGCAGGCCTCATCGCACCAAACTCATTTACAGATATTCTCTGGGTTATTAAGCACTCCAGTGGAGCTTCCAGCGCATTAACCTGTTACCCACTATGAAAGGGGCAAACCCATCTCACCTCCGACTTTTCAATAATTTGCCTGAGAGTCCAACATCCTTCTGCCCAAAGAATAAGGTCACTCTAGCAAGAATTAATTTGTTGGATTTATTTTATATTTCTTACTCCCCACTGAGCAGAAAAAGATGTGATAGTATACTCATCACCCCTTACCTCCATCCTAAAGCTAAAGATCACATATGGAATTGCCTTACAAGGGCATATAAGGCTGCAGATAGATCCAACACCATTGCTCACCTTTATGCTGTTTGTGGTGCCATAATACTCTCGTCCATAGGATAGAGGGGTGTACCGCGTCCATGGTAATCTGGAGGGAAAATCCCCGTCTGTTCCAGCTTCATGCACCTAGTATGTTCTACCCTACCCGTGATCCATTTGCCATGAGGGTGCTTTTCTCAATCCCCCCACTGCTTAGAGACCTGATATCAGCCACAGCATCATGTTCTTTTCATACTATCGTTTTGGAAGCTATCAACAAGGCTTTCCCCACCAAGGATGAAGAACTGGTGCACCTCCATAATCATCTAACTTATACCTTCCATTATTGGATTTTTGAAATCCAGCCTCATATATGGCACCGCCAGATCCGTCATGAAAATATACCTGGTTCCTGGAAGTTGACGCTTATTCTCATATCTGCAAAATTAGTACAACATCCCAAGACCATCTAGTCTTTTTCCTTGTCCTAAACCCCTTATCCCCTGATGACGGGGATGGAGTCAGTTAGACTACTATCCTGGGCACTCCGTGCTCCTATGCAAGTTTTCTCTCTCTTTTATTAATTATCGTTTTATTTTCTTCTTATCTGTAGTATTGGTCCCGTTTTCCTCCTACCTCAAATAAACAATGTATACTACTAAGCCTTGGCATGATTTTAATATTATATATCCCTATTGTAATAGTCTCATATAACTCAGGGATTTCCAACAGCCACTGTCCTGGGTCTCTGATGCTGTCCCTAGTGGATCTCCAAATTTCATATTCTTTTACTTATGGCATCTCTGTCCTGATATTACAAAACTCATAAGCTCAGAGTTTCTGATATTAACTAAACATTGGTTTCTAACCCCACAATATATGGAAACCAATTTGACTCTCAATGATGCCAGTATAGAGAAGAAGACCTAAACTTATTTTAAGTTATTATATTATAAATAGATATAAGCATAGATATCAATGATCATATGAACTATCATGATACCAAAAACACATTAAGTGAGTTATGTAACTTCTTGAATATGATGGAACCAAAGGTTATTTGAAGTGATGTTTGGAATATTGACAATAAACTTGCATAAATATAACAGAATTTCTTACCTAGGTAAATATGTTTATTATATAATTTGAGGTTATCAGTTTAAATATTATATTATTAATAGTCTGATTTGGTAAAGACTTACATAAGTTTAATAGGTAATAGGCTGTCTCAATTGTGACTATGGATAACGATCTAGAGTTATGGTTTGCTAGTGTTATAATGTGCCATGTTAAACCTTGCTTCTATGAAAGGTCCTCAGACACCCATAAAAGTAACCTAAAACTACTTGGTATCGCCACTCTAATAATTTTATTTTTATAAACCAGAAGGGTAATGAAATCTTATGATGAAATATCATTATATTTAAAATGCCAAACATAAAAATGCTAACATTTACATCAATGAGCTCCACAATATTGTTCTTAAAGTTGGACATATTGTGACCAATTTGGAAAGTGATTATCCATCTGCATCACTAGTTACAGGATACACAGGAATCAATGAGAAAAACCACTAATATCACCAACTGTAGTTGTACATTACAGACCTTCATAAGCCCTATTTTTGTCATTGAAAAGTTGGAATAAGTAAGTAATTTTGTCAATTCCAAGAGGTAATCTTTAATTTCACAACTTATGAAGGTAACTAACCCCTAATATTAACAGAATATTAGGCAGCTAAACTAAATTTTATCAGTGTTTGAGTTTAGTTCAAGAATATGAGACTTGCCATTGTAATTCCTAAGGACTCAACAATTGCTTCATCTTTGGAACAAAGTCAGTGACTTTGAGTTTTATTAACTTGTTTAATTTTCATGTTTAAACCTTTTAATCAAGTATTTTTACCCAATTTTAGAAAAGGTGCAAAAGTACATAAATACTAAGACTTATATTTGAGAGTCTTATTTGGGGTGGGTTTTTCAATCGCAATATTCCCTTTATACACATTCCTCATATCCACACATATTTGCTACCTTTTTGGTTATATATTTAGCAGCGGGATTGAAATTTTTCATGGACTTGGATTTTGTAAATTTCTTAAGAAATCATAGCGCTTATAGAGGTAGCTTAGTTGCTATCTAAGGATAATCTAAATCATCTCCAAATTATCAATTCTTCAGAAGGAGGGCCCAAAAGTTTATCATTTCTCAGAAAAAATATCTTTAGTTTAATCTAGATTAATTTATGCGGTCAGGCTCCTAACATATCTTAGTCTTAAGGAAAGGGTCCACTCCTATATGGATTCTACAAATTATATTATTAGGAAATATAAGTTTAGTATCCATTATGGTATCCATGTTTAGTGGGCTTCGATGGATCCTATAGCATTTTATTAGTGATGTTTTATATTTAAATCAAAACATTTAGTGCAATTTTTTGCATGGACCCATTTATCTTCATTGAATGGATATCCCTTCCATGATACCAAATACTGATCTTCTTGTTTATCTTGTCATGACACAATACTTCATAAACTTTATAACTATGGATTCCATTTTAAATTGTTCTGCTTCAGCTGGTTTAAATCTTTATTTGGATAAATTGAATAGACGTCAAAGGAGTTATTTACATTCCTTTGTGGTGGTTCTAGCTAAATGTTATTGTGTAAATGCTCCTTGATTAGCAATGAATGTATCAATTCCAAAACTAATTAACAAAGAGGCAAACATATCTGGATGCTCTTTGTATTTAAAATGACAAAAGCATTCACCTTGTAATCTGGCCCTGCATGCTGTTTTTCACCATAAACCTATTGCTAATGCTTAACAAACATATAAATGAATTTGGATTTGTTTTGGGCCTCATGATGTGAGTATAAAACCCCTCAGCTGTGTGATCCCTCCCTATATTATAAAGCCTAAGGCTAGTTCTAGGATGTACACAAAGTTGGCAAACAAAGAGGATACTCCAGTGGAGGAATTAAGAAAGCTTTACTATAAAAATGCACTAAGGGGGAGTCTAATGCCCAAACATCTTGCTATGAGGTAACATAACAGCAAAGGTACTACTCAATTTAACAATATGTTTATTTGGTCCATCAATTAGACTTGGGGTGGTATGCTAAAGACCTGCTTGGGTTGTTTTTATACCACATAGTGCCATACAGAAGCGCAAGGTGATAGGGGGACCAACTGTTTCTGACAGCCTTGGGGAACATCATATATGGATAAATTAAGTGACAAAAAGTCATTCCATTTCATACACCAATGTGGTTGTCATACAAGGAATGAAGATCACACACATTTTAATCCAACCAACATAATAATGATATCAACCATTTGGACAAGTATAAGCCAATGAAAAATCCACTGATAAAGACATTTAAGGACCATGCGCTTGTTTCAGCAGGGTTGATAATCCATTTTGAACCAAATTACAATTTAGAAAATTCACAAGTAAAGCACAGTTTAACCCAAACTGAGACATCTTTGGTTATATCCATCCAGTCATAGACCCGCTTCAACAGGTTATTGTACTTTTTTATGATGGGGTGACCCAGAGTTAGTAGATCATGATGTTATTTAGTGAAATGGTCCCAAACCACAGAAGAAAACCACACTCAGTACCAAAAATGATTAACACATCCTCTTTAAATTACAACATGAAGGGATTTTCCAAAAAATCTTCAACAATGAGTTTTTTCCTTAAGATAAGAAGCTTATGATTGAGAACATCATCAAAAAGTATATAATGTACTAGTACTGAAACAGTATGGACCCTCTACCACTGCCTCTCGAGTTTGATCCTGGTAATGGACTTTGGGTAGGGGACGATTTTGACTGTGTTGGTTTTGCGCACCAATGCCCCAAACTGAGATAGCGAATAGCAAAGGCGGTCCATGGAGCACCTAGCCTATCTTACGCCGCACATGGAGGCTTTCTGGGTTTTATCCTCCTTTCCCATTTTCTTCACTTCCCTAATTGGTGCGGCATCATCCCCAGGTTGGCCCACCTCAAAATAAAATTTACTAGTACTGAAACAGTATCAAAAAGGCTTTATAATAAAGTTACAATGATGGCGATCATAAGTGAATTGTAAGACTTGAAGATAGAAGTAGTTCTTAGAGAAGGCGTTTGCTTTAGATATCAAGTTACAGGTACAACTGTGACACAATCTAGCCTGAATTTGCATCAAAAACCATAATAGGTTTCTCTCTGAGAGCATTTGGCGCTGAGTAGATTACTAAATTAGTTGTTACATAGGAGATATTTTAGACCAGATATAGTAATTTAGGCTCCACGCCCAAGTTACCAGATCTGAAAATTATGTGGTTGACTTTTTAGTATATGGAACTATTTCCTATAAGAAGGCCTGGGGAGTTGTGGCCTCAAAATTTTATTTAACTGAGGTAAGCCGACCAGGGGATGGACATTACCAAAACTCTAAAAACTAACAAATAAATCCTCACTTTACAAAATGAACGAACCGCCTAAAATGAGTGGATGTCACACAAAAAGCAGACACAACCAACCAGGTGGTACAGCGGGAACCGCTTATCCCATCATGGTGGAAGGGGAGGGGGATCAGGGGATCATCCTCGGCCTCTGCTTCACCCCAAAGCAGGGCTTGGGCTACAGCGGAGAGCAGGGGCGTTGGGGCGTCAGCAGGGTGCAGAGTTAAATTTCCAATGATTGGGGTGGCAGGAAGACAGCAGTTGAATATAAGAGTTCTAACATAACTAGCCAAAGCTGTTTCAGCTTTCATGCGTGCATCAAGGAGCTTTACAAACTTGGCGATATTGGTGTAGGTAATCTTGGATTTTGGATTCTGCGCTACCACTGCCACGTGCTGGATGGCGTCATTGGTGGCTTTGTGAGATTCAGTCAACATATTCTTTTAGAGCGTATTGGTTGTGGAGGGGGTAATGGGGGGAAGGATTACTACTGCTAGCATTGCCACTGATTTGGCGGCAGCTTTGTGGAGAGGACGACAATCAAGCTTAGCCATTGCTTCAACAGTTAGCTGGTGGTCGCTGTGGAACGTTTTGGAGTTTTTCTGGGGATGTATAAATGAGGTGGTAGCATAGCGTCGTGGTCAGTAAACACAAACTGCTCAAGTTGGATAGTGCATTCTTCAATAATATTCCCAGATTCATCAATTTCAACCAATAGATCCCAGGGATTTTGGTTGGGTTAAATTGGGTTTTGGCATATTCTTGAGGTTTAATTGATTCGTTGGAGGATGCATGGGAGTGAACTGGGGTCCGATCCTGTGCTTGATTGGAGGGAGCGTTTGTGGCTTTGGGGCGAGGAGGGGGCTGATTGGTGGGTGGTGGCGCAGCTGCAGCTACAGGCTTTGGGGGAGGGGGAGGTAGGATTGTACCCCATATCAAAGCTGGCATGGAGTGGGTGGTGGATTAGGAGCTGGAAGACAAAAAACAAAGCTGTCAGAAGCAGCTATGGATGGTCACTTATGCTTTGAGTGGTCCAACTCAAAACAGGACAGACATATTGTACGCGCACCATCAACGTGGGCCCAGAATGGATGGTCTGGGGCAGAGGGGATGACGCACAAGGTGGAATCAACAAGGCGATTTTATTTGATTCAGGGTTGATAGTGGCATATGCCTGAGGCCCAGCGAGGCGTGTGGCACCATTTGGGATCATAAATTATAAAATGGGGTTGGAGCCATAGGCTGCCAAACTATCCATCAGCTACTGGTAGAGCACCGCAGGGGGAGGTGGGTGGGAAACCAGCAAACTGGACCACCAAAGTGGTATCCACTGGGAGCTGGGTCCAAATTGTGGGGAGAGGGGTACCCTGGAATATCAGGGGCACAGTTGCCGCAGTAGCAGCATCAGCTTAACAGATGAAGCTGAGATTGAAATACCCCTTATCAGGTGGAGATCTATAAAACTAGTGGGAGTCATCACCACCTGAGCCATTTCAATAATGGCTTGGTTGTGGTAAAGGAAAAGTTTCACATAGTCAACCCTAAGACTGAAACGCATGCTGCTCTGGGGGAGCACCAGAGGGCAACGAGGTACCACTTGGGTATGAGCGAGGTGAGCATCAAGATCTTTGGGAGGAACAAATCATCCCAGGGGTTTGGTATGATTGGGTGAGCCAGTCCAAGTGCATTTTCTTGCCAGACAGAAAATGGCAGGGGGAGTTTCGCTGCTTCCCAACACTGAAGCAGCCAGCGGAGAATCCTAGGACATTGGAGAAAAGCTACATTGGGTGATTAAATTTACTTTCTTTGTTTTCTGTATAATTTGCTCAGAAAGTTACGCTGAGCAGAAAGAGATTATTGTGACCTCAAAATTCTGCTTCATAAACTTTGTTTTAAGACCACTATTAAGGATCTCATGTTAAGTCAAGACTAGATTTTAGTTTTTACTATGTACAATTAAACTAATTTAAAAAAATGAGTCAGATTACATAGGTGCCACATTTCCCAAGGTATAGGATTGGTGGCTTGCCCTTTACAAGATGCATCAGAAGAGGTGCTGTCTTATAGCTATTTCCTTACGCCAGAAAGGAAGTTAACTTAAAATTGAAGCTGAGTGTATAGCAGGAAGCCTGATATTTGAAGAAGAGCCTCAGAAACCTGTCCTGTGAGCCACTGGTTAGATGGTGGTATAAGGAGATAAGATAAGGGTGAAGATGCAGCTAGAATAAGAGATAACACTACAAAAACCATATAATTTAGCAGAATATAAAAATTTGTAGTACAGCTCAGTTTCATTTGTTTAATAAAGCTCTCCACAATGGTTACTTTTTGTTTTATTACATATAAAACAATTACTATAATGATCAGGAAAGATTATAGGGTGAGTTGCCTTAGTAATTGTAGTGATGGAAGAATATAGCCTCCCTTCTTAAATTTCTGGTTTTTATAACACAAAGCATCATTTGTGTTGAGATAAAGCGGATGGCTTCCCAGAGGGGTATAATACAGCGGAATATTGCACAGGAGTTAATACCCACTGATGCAGTGAAAAGCCAATATAATGATCGCCATTCCTCAAACATATATAGTAAATATATTATAGAAGCAAAAAGTGTTAATAACAATGATCTTTATTTCTACTACAGAGTCACGCTAACACTAATATTAAGGGATATACACAAGTAATGGGTTGCACTGCAGAGTCGCACTATGGTCAAATGTCCAAAGAACTCACATCCTTACTATATAGCCCCATTTTTATCCCAATCACTGCGGTCACTGACCTTAATCTTAACCAATCTGGCATTTCTAATAACTGATTTGCTTGGTGTAATTCCTTGCAGTAGTGTAGGTATATGTTCACATTTTTAATGAAAATCCTCAGCATCTGATCTAATGGAAATTAGGGTTGGTTTATCCTTAGCCTCAATTCATCAGTCTACCTTGATAGCTTTATATCATGTAATCTTTTCTCATTTATCTTCAGCTTTGTTCACCGGTAATTGAAATACACTGATTACTATTGGGAATTGTTTCTGACTTCCAGATCCAGCGGATTTTTTGAAATCACTCAGCTAATAGTGTCAAATCCATCTAAATAGTAATTCCTCTATGACCACCTAATTGAACACTAAACTAAACAACTAAAGGAGGAAACATCTGGTTAATTTTCTGATATTTATCCCTTAACCAGATGGTATCATCCAGCATGGCTCCTAACTCGTTCTGTTCAGCAACTAGTCCATTGAGGCCTCTTTACCACCCACAAGAATAACTTCCTCAACATTTGGTGCTGATTCATCCTTGTTTTCTGTAATTAAAATACATTGTTAGTTATATATATTCCAAGATTTTCTCCCCTTTTTATTCCTCTCTATTGGTTATATGACTGAAGGAACTTAAAATGCACTTTGTTGATAATCTGATTAATCAATAGTTCTTTAATAATATAGGCATTGGTGCCCGTTTTCTCTATTATCTCAAAGGGTCCAATCCATATGTTAGCTAGATAATCCGCCATCCAAATTCATGCTGATTGTGGAGCAGGACGCGCTCTCCTATCATGAACTTTGGAAGTCTGTTATGTTGTCCTTGATCAAATTTTTTAATCCTTAATTTTTTTGGCCAGACTTGTTGAGCATGCTTCAGTCAGAAGTTTGATAAGTGTGGACGTCAGAGTCTTCAGATAGCAATACAGATCCATTCCGCTGGTTCCTCTACACAAGTGTTGAGTAGAGGGGGTAGGGTTGGGTGACTCCCATAGAGCAACTGGAAGGGACTCTTTCCTGTACCTAAGTGATAGCTGATATTAAATGCAAAAACTGCAGTAGGGAGAAGGGTGCTACAGCCTGATGGCCTGTCCCTTGAAAGATTTTGAAGTTATTCACTAGGGTTCCATTAGCCTGCTTGACAGTTCTGTTAGACTCAGAGTAATATGGGGTCACTAGTGCCCCATGGATCACCATATGTTTGTTCATCTTAGAAGGACATGTGAAGTCAAGTTGGTTCCATTATCCATAAGTATGAACTATGGACACCATTTCGCTGAATAACACACTTCCTTTTAAATTTTGCAGCGGTTCCTGCCACTAAGTCTCTTGTAGCTTGTACCTCTACCCACTTCATCAAATAATCCATTACTAAAATGATGTACTTGGAGCAATTACCGCCCATTTGGCAAGGGCCCACAACATTTATGGATACTATGTGCCACACAAACTGTGGTTTTACCAGACAATAGGAGGTCCTTTTATGAAAGGGGTTCCACTTAACATTGATGACAGCAAAGAATTGTTTCAAGTTTGTCAAAGTGCATGCTCACCCGCTAATATCATTGCCACAGGAACGTTAACCTTTTACATAGGCATACATGTCCTACCACCTTGTGTGTATCATGATGATGTCCGGTCAGGCAGAGTAATTTGGGAAGATAATAATAGCACCGGTGATCTTGTATAACTTCCCATTTCTCCAGAAAGTATCAGCCCTCATCCCATCTAATTCCTGAATGACTTGAGGTGATTCATTGGCATACTTGCTGATGATCATTTTTTCATACTTCAGATCAGCAAGGTATACTGTAATAGTTACTGTCAGTAGTTGCATTAACAGTTCGTTTTTTGGTTCTTTTTACTCAGCCAGTGAATTATTTCATAAGCCATACACTTGGAGCTTGAGAGCCCACTTGGCGAGGAGTCCTTCCATCTCTCGAAGATTCAGTAACCGATTTGGGGAGCGTGGTAAATGACAACTTTAAACTTTACTTCATGGAGATACCCTCAAAACTGTTTTAGGTATAAATTTCAGCTAAGCACTCCCGCTCTATCATTGTGTAATTCTGTTTATGGCAGTTTAAACTTTGGCTGCAATTAGCAACGGGGTGCTCCACACCATTGTTGCCCCATTAGAATAGTACCACTCCTATGGCTGAAAGGGATGCGTTGATCTGAACAATGAACTACATCTCAAAGTTCAGATATTGCAGCACTAGGACGTTTCTCAATGCAATCAAAGAGTGTAAAGGGCTCTGACACTGTTCTTTCCACTCAAACTTGGCGTCCTTCTTTAGAAGTTAAAGAATGGGGCCTAAAATATATGAAATTAAGGATAAAGTGTTGGTAGTGACCAACATACCCAAAAAGTACTTGAATATCTCGTTTGTTACTTGGTTGGGCCATCTTACTGATGGCTTCTACCTTAGATGGCCGCCGCCTAAGCCCTTTAGCATCTACTACAAACCCAAGGTATTCCAGTTGTTTCTTGATAGAATAACGTTTGTGGGGCTTAATTTTTATGTTGGCTGCTTTGAGCTGACAAACCCCTCCTCTAAATGATTTAAATGCTTCAAAAACATACAAGAGAAGAACATGATGTTGTCAAGGTAAACAAGGATGCAAGATAGTTTGAGGTCTCCTAGGATGGTTTCCATGTCCCTCTGAAACTTGGCAAAGACGTTACATAGCCCCTGTGTCATTGAGTGGGCTGGAATAACCCCTTTATCGAGAAATTGATATGACTGGCTGATAAGTCATATTTAGTTCAACGGATTGTATTTTTATTATTGAAGAGGGATTCAAACTTGGATAGTTAATTTGGAGAATAGAGTGAATTCCGCCAGAGCCTCATTGTTGAGGCGGAACCAGACAAGTTATGTTGAATGATTGATAGTTAAGCAGAAGGGTCAGAATTGACCAAAACGATGAAGATATGAGTGGGATAAGAAGACAAGAATAGGGGTCTTTTAGAAGAGAGAAGGAAGAAAAAGAGTTTAGCATAAGTAGTCCATTATTATATATATTAAATAAACTGATATCTGGTGGGGCGATAGCTCCTTGTTATTAATACGTTATTGTTATTTATTGAGGATCAGAAATCATCATATCACTCATCTGTTGATCAATGGGTTTTAACCTTTTCAACCAGTTCTGAGGATTCAAACAACACCACCAAAAGTTAACACCCTTATAAGTGATTAACAAGTACTTCTCTTGTTCAACTTCCGATAGTGCAATTTTCCAGTAACACAATATCAAATCCATATCAGGAAAGGTGAGTGCCATTCAAGAAGTCCAAAGTATCTAATTATAGGCAGAGGATGTGAGTCATTTTTGGTGATATTGTTGAGTTTCATGTAGTCAATTACTACATGGTTGTTCTGTCCTTCTTTTTAACAATCAACACGTGTGAAGCCCATGAACTTTTGTATTGCTCCAGCATTCCCTGCTCCAGTAGCTTCATTATTATGACAAAAAATTACCTCCTCTATGGCTCGTGAATGGCGGATCATCTGAGCTCAGATGGGAGCATGTTTCCCTGTATCCAACCGGTGGACAATGACATGAGAGTATCCCAAGTAATAATCATTGGAGGCGAAGATCTCCCAAAATTCTTTCATAACACCATCACTTGATCCCTTTGCTCCTCCAATAAACCATTATTGTTTCTTAGGGAACCACTGCCATTATGCCAGCTGGATTTATAGTGAAAAGGCCAAACTCTTCCAGTGACCCAATGTGTAGAAATAAGGGACCTCATTGAGAGGAGTCAAGTTAGATACAACACCATCTGGTGCCTCTGGACCATTAACAGCACTTTCTTCAGGTTTGCCAGAAGCACCTTGATCTCTCCATGCCCAGATAGTAGGATTCCCGGAGAACATGGGGTTTAAGACGTGGTTGTTGATATAGTTTAAGGACCTCCCCATATAACCCCTCCAAATAATCTATTTTTAACTCTGTACCCACTATAGCTTGATAGCCAAGTATCCTTATGGCACTCGTGGATTGTAGCGGTAGCCCCCTATACTCATATCTTTGGTTAGGGAGGACCTTAGTATGCTGTTTCAGTCACCTATAGTAGTTGGGAACTACTCCATCATGGCACATGAGGTTAACTTCCCACTGTGGGCGGAATCCTTTGGCACACCACTTGAGGTGTAAACCTGGGATACGTTGCCTGAGAATCTTAAATGTTTCCTCATCCATGTCAACTACTGCACCAAAAGCGGCGCATGAACGCTGCTCCAATAAGCATGTCATAATTGTATTTTGGCAACATGATCGCAACACGGAAATGGTGATTGACCCAATCTGAAGAGACAGAAATATAGACGCCCCTTCTGAGATGGTTCATCTCGCCCCAACTGTCCCATATACCACCTGGTGCTCCACATCAGGTTTCAATGGTAGCTTGGCCACCAACTTCGTTGACACTATGTTAACAGTTGCGTCAGAGTCTATTATCACGCTAATTTTTAGGGTTTCCCACAAAAATATTACGATAGATTCACTTTGAATAAGAAGAAGCTTGATTGTTTAATATGTTTACGTCCAGAAAGTCCTTTTATAAGGAAACGCATGATGCTGGCACTAATCTGGGGTATTCCCTGGTGATCATCTCCACAGTAATAGTGACATTCACTACTTCCAGTAGTGCCACATCCAAAGAGGGCCAGGGTTCATCTGATGAGTTTTATTCCAATATCTGGCAGGCATAGGGATTTTGGATTTCCTGGATAGGCCTCCTCCACTGCTGCCTCCTTAGCTTGTGAGCGGGTCAGCAAATGTACATTGCCAGTGGTTTGTTCATATAGAGTTACATCAGTGGGATCTCAGGGTCTGATGTAGAGAAGCTTGTTGGGTTTAGGCAGGAAAATTGAAGTTGGAGAAGCAGAAGTAGAGTGTCTCATCCTTACACCGCCTGATCTTTTCCCTAATTGTACTGATTCATCTTCACAGCATGGAGTGCCACTTGACGGGAAGCTTACTGCGAAGTGTCCTTGTTGGCTGTATTCAAAACATGTCATTTCAACAGTATCCTGTCTACAAGCTTGTTAAAAGGTCTGGCCCAAGGGTTGGGTGAAGGATTATAAGACAGCTGAGGACGGGACAGAGGGAAATAGGATGGCCATGGGTAGGGCAAAGGATATTAGGTTAGCCGTGATGGCTCTTTGAATAATGAGGGCCAGCAACAGCTGTTGGTGGCTTCCATTCCATGCTAGGTGGTCTGAACATCGAAGCCAATCAGTGCAGGTTGTTGATGATTTTAAGTAAAGGATTATATTTTTCAAAACAAGGGTCATGGCGTTGAAAAGCTCACGGTGGGGTTTTACTACTAAAGTCATCACATCCTGACATCGGCCTCAGATAATATTCCTGCTAATATATATATGTGTGCTTCCAAAGTGAATTAATTGGAGAACTTCAGGGTTTCACTACGTTAGAATTATTTTTCAAAAGTTGGTTTTTGTTAAGAAATTTTTACACAACTCCAAACAGGCGTAACGCCATGTCATTGGCTTCCTGGTAAATAACTTAGCTGTCCTTCAAGTAGCTTATGACCTTATCAGCATTCTCAACATTTAAAGTGGATATCAAAAGTTTTTCTTACAGCAGTCCAAAACTCCTTTGATGGTGAATTCAAAAGCGCTTAAAAATCTGTACTATAGCCATCTTGATTGAATGAAAGCAGCTTATCAACAAAAACGCTCTTGTCTCACTCTGAGCCGTGTGATCTGGGAGCAAGCGTAGTTGTCTCCTGTCTGGCAGACGTGGCACCTATATGGGGAGTATATATGGGTCTTGGGGAAGAACTCAATACTGCCGCAGTTTTCTAGGGGTGTTGGGTCCCTCAGTTGGGTTTACATAGACTATTGGAGGGAGCTCGCTAGTATAACCATAGTATTCATCTCCAAAGCCGATGCTGTCATTGACCTGGCTCCCCTCAGCATCCCAATAAGTAAAAAGTTATTCAACAAATCTTTACGCCTTGCTCAAATTGCACTGACAACACCCTTATTTGGCATCCCGTTTTTATTAATATCATGTTGCAAATCTAGAAGGTGTTCCTTTTCTGCAGCCCATTCTTCTCAAGGTTCTTTAGACTTTCAACTACATCATAAATGGTTCCATGTAATAATGAATTCTGAAATCCAGTTTCATGATATGATGGGTTCGTTGTAAAGTTGGTTCATAAAAAGGTTCTTACCCAGAGTAACTCCTTGCTGTATTGAAAAGAGTATCCAGTTTACCCTTAAGATTGGGTATATTGCACCAAACAATAAATTTAAGGGTTGTGGGCCAGGCCCAGTTGTCACTACCAAGTGCCTCTACTCAATCCAGATAATCAAGTAATTTTCCATACTCAGTGGATCTGAGGAACGAGGTACTTGAATTTCCGGCGGCTCTGTGATTACATTATCCGTGGAGTTAACTGAGGTTGATGGATACCAAATTGGAGTGGTCATTGACTTACCATTATAAGATAGTGACATGGTCCCTATACGCGCTACAATAGTACTAATCTCCAACACCCAGTCAGTCACCTCCTGCATAGAACGCTCAGTATCTCTCCCCAATGTTGTGAAATTCATGATACATTCTAAAGTAAGTCCTCAAAGGTTCAACTGTTCCCCATGGCCTACAGAAGTCCTGGTTTAATCGAGGCACTAACTGATCCATACAGCCATGTATGTCAGCAACATAAGTATGAACTTGGACAACTTCTCCCTGACCTTCATGAACGCCTGTTCAAGGCGCTCCAGCAAAATGAAGTTGTTGTTCTTTTGAGCCTGCATGAATCACATTATGTCGCCAAGCTCTATGTTATGGCTTGCCAGCACTCTCAGTAGCTTCCTGATCGAAGGCTGCATGTATACAACTGGGTACTCCAACATGCCTTGTGAGTTGAGGCGTCACATGAGGCCGCTGGTGGTAGCGTCTAAGTAGGACTTATATATAGCTCATACCTTTGAGTTTGATCCTTTTGATTATAAACCTTACCATGAAGTACTCTAAGGTATCATCATAGAGGCGATATCCTCAAAGAAGCCACTCCTGAGTGTAATGGAGCTGCTCAGAGGTAACATTCGTTAATCTTCCATTTTGAGACAACTCCAGCTCTTAACTGGCAGCCAAAAGTATCTTCATCAGAGCATCTCCAGATTCATATGGCGCACTCACAGTAAAAAGAGAAGGTTCCTTGTCAAAGGTTTTCTTGGGCTTGTCACTGTAATTTTCTCTGAACATCACAAGGTTTTGACAGAGGTAGTTGGAACCAGACATGGCGTCAGATATGCTTACTGCTAAAGTTAAATCAGTGGCTCCTGTAATGATCAAAACTGTTAGGATTCAGGTGGATGGCATCCCAGAGGGGTATGATCCAGTGGAAGATTGCACAAGAGTTAATGCCTACTGATCTAATGGAAGGACAATATGACAATCACCTTTCCTCAAACAAATATAATAAAATATAGAATAGAATAGAAGTAAAAAGCTTTAATAACCAAAATCTTTATCTCTATGGCAGAGTCACACTACTATTGATACTAGGGATGTACACAAGATATGGGTCACACTGCAGAGTCGCACTATGGTCAACTGTCAAAACAAATCACTTCCATACTCTTTATCGCCACTTTTATTTCCATCGCTGTAACTACTGGCCTTAATCTCAACCAAGCTGGTATTCCAAATAACAGATTTACTTTGTGTAATTCCTGGCGGAGTTGTAGATACATGTTCACATTTTATATTGGAAATCATCATCATTTGATATGCTGGCAATTAGGGCTGGTTTATCCTCAACCTCAATTTTTCCAGTAAGCATTAATAAATTAAAATGTAACCTTTCCTTGATTATCATCAGCTTTTTTTTAGTACTAGATGGTGATTATCCTCAGCTTTAGTTGCCAGTTATTGAAATACACTGATTAGTGTTGTGATTTTAATACTTCCAGATCTGGCGGATTCTTTGTAATTGCTCAACTAATAGCGTCAAACCCAGATTATTAGTTGGTCTACCATGCCCAACTAATCAGACCATGATCATATAAACTATGTGAGAAAACCATCTGGTTAATTTTCTGAAATATGTTTTATATATTGTCTTCATAAAATAGACAGCCTAATCTCCAACCTTTATTTGTTTAACAAAACACCAACCACCTGAAGAAGAAAACTCTTTTAAACTAGCGCTCATGACTGGGAAGGTCTATGTTAAAAACTTTGAGCAGGATAGCAGCCCCAACCCATATCCATTTTTCAGAACTATTACAACACCTAATGGAAACACTGAGATGACTATGTCCCAGATTAACTGGAATGACATAAATATATTTACTTACCCTGATCTAATCTCTCATGGTGAACTGGAGCAGGTGGAACAGCAGCTTTTAAGGCTTACATATTGTAAAAGGCCCAGCGGACAGCCATAGTGGCCTTTTTATTATCATCATAACTAAGATGCTCTGTGGGCATGATATTTAGCCTATCACCGATTTTATGTAGCTAAAATTATTAGTCTAATATGGATTGAAAATATCTCCCAATATTTAATTAGTTTTGTATATCCTACCTCCAGAAATTCACAGGTGACTATTTAAGGCATCATGTGGCAATTGCTATGTAATTCACTATTGCCAAAGTGGCTCGTTCACTCAGGGATTCTGATGTTTAAGGTTGAGCCAATAACAATAAAATAATTGTTAGTTCACAGGGTGCACCAACAGGCTAATTGGATGGTCTATTTCATGCATACATGTGACTTTTTCCCATGGGTCCAAGCTTGTCCAACCATGTTTTTTTTTAGTACTAGATGGTCCCAACCCAAGGGGGATTCATCGATGTTTATTGAATTACGCCTGGGATCCTAAGAGCCTGAGGCGAGGGAAGGGGAGGGAGGAGGCATCGAGAAAGGGAGGGGGTTTGCGCGCCAGAGCCGTGCTGCAGTGACAACTGAGCGGGGAGGGTTGGCGACATAGTGCAGACCTTCAGGGCCATCTCAAAGTGTACCCAAAAGTGGGTGATCATGTGTGGAAGGGTCCACACCTGCTGGTCAAAGGCAGCACGAAGGAAGGAGTTATGGATGGTCCAGATGGCTGTGGCATAGGCGAGGACACGGAGGGGTCGGTGGCAACCAGGCAATGTCTGCTCAAACATGAGATCTTGCACAGGGTGTCCAGACCAGGGCTGAGCATGGAGGAGCGCGCGGGCCTTTGGCCAAAATGCGGCGACACCTGGACAGGTGAAAAAACGATGGAGGTGAGAGTCAATAGGCTCCACACAGCGGGGGCAGCTTTGGTGCTGGAAGGTAGGGCCAGTCCGGTCCCCTGTCCTGTATGAACAGTGGAGCACCCTCCATAAGGTGTTGGACACCTTTGCTGACAGGATGGGGTGATAGACGTCCTTCCACAATTCCTTAAGGTCAAATCTCACGGAGGGAGGGAGGAGCTCAAGGAGTCTTGGGCGGATGGGAGGACGATCTTGGGGGTTGAGGCGAGTTGTGACAACTTGTCCATTGTGCACAATTGCATGGCGACGTGGGCTGAGGCCAGGGCCTTCCCTTCTGTATGGGAAGGCATGGTGGATATGCGCGCCTACTCGTTTCAGGGCAAGGAGAGCCTGGTTCCAGTAGGGGGATAAGGATGGTTTTAGGCGATGGCCTGGGTGGTTTGTGAGCCACTCCCCTAATGAGGTCAGAGATGCTCTAGGAAGACCCAGAGCTGCTGACACTGACTGGCGGAGGGCGGGCGCCCATTGGGGCATGGGGGTCGCGTCCCAGCAGACAATCGGCCATAGGAACTTCAGGAAGATTGTGGTGGCGTGGGATCGCGTGTCCAGAAGCCCTAGGCCCCCTTCATTGCAGGGTCGGGCAATGGTTGAGAGGGCCATTGGTGGATGGTTTAAGCCCCAGATCCAACAGCGGAGGAGTACATTGAGCCGCGTATAAAAGGCATCTGTGAATGGGCAGACGTGCGCTAGGATTCAGACTTTGGAGAGAAGGAACACATTGGACATCAGAGCTCGACCCTGGGGGTGATGTGCCGCCGGTTCCAGCTGGCAATCCTGGAGTTAACTGCTGCAAGGAGCAAGTCCTCATTGTCTTTAAGCGCAACTCCTTGTTGGTTGGTGAGAACGCCCAGGTGACGGAAGGTACCGCGCTCAGGTTCAATACCAAATGGTGGGGGAAGGTGGGAGAGCCGACCTGTACAACTGTTGTCTTGGAGGTGTTGACCATGGCGTTGGACGCCTTGGTGTACCTCTCAATGGTCACAGCAGCGAGGGCAACATCCCCTGGGCAGCCAAATGCAATGGCGGTGTCATCTGCAAATGTCATGGTGCGTGTGGGGGCTTTACCTGGGACCAGAATCCCTGTTAGCTTGTCCTGTAAGGAGGCCAAGAGGGGGTCAAGGGTGATGTTAAAAAGGATAGGGCTCAGGGGTCCCCTTGCCGGAGACCTTGTCCAACTGGTACTGCCACTGTAAAACCCATTGGCGCCAGGACTCTGGTGTGGAGCTGGTCATAGAGCGATGATATCCAGCGCCTAGCTGCGGGTGGGAGATGGAAGCGGGTCAGGGAAGCATCAATATACTTCCAGGCTACCCGATCATATGCTTTCTCCATATCCAAGAGAGCCACAAAGCCATTCACCTTACGAGAGTTAGCAGTCAAAGTCACGTGAAGGTCATTATAGTTGTCCCATAACGACCTCCCCGGAATAAAACCGTACTGGGATGGGGAGAGGCGAGGTGACACCCATTTGGTGATGCGGTTGGCCAGAAGCTTCGTGAAGAGCTTGTGGTCTGTGTTGATCAACGCTATGGGGCGCCAGTTCGCCAGGTTCTCACGGTCTGACTTCTTGTGAATGAGGGTCGTGATTGAGCCTCTGGAGTCGGGGAGGACCTCGCCATTCACCAAGAGTGTAGCGAAGAGGTCGCGGAGGGTTCTGGCTATCACTGCAGGTTTCAGAAGGTACACCTCAAAGGGTATTCCGTCTGGGCCTGGGGCTTTAAGCCGTGGGGATTTCAGAAGGGTTTCTATCACCTCCTGGATGGAAATAGGCGCCAGTAGAGCCTCATCAGCCCGTGGGTTAATGGGCGGCTCTGGAGCCCGCCACAGGAAGTCTTGAATGTCCGATGGGTCCACCTGGGTGGCATGGAAGAGGCTGGAGTAGAAGCGGTGTAGTTCCTGTGTGATTTCCTCCTTATCTGAAGTGGTTGTAGTGCCAATCTTCAGTGCAGTAATATCCTGCGCTGTTGACCGGGCTTTCTGTTTCTGAAAGAAGAAGCGGGTGGGGCGTTCCCATTGAGCATAGTAACGAGATGTTGTAAAGTTTGCTGCCCGTTCTTCCTGCAGTGTGAGCTCCAAGCGGAGTGCTTCCTGCGCCGCTTCCCAGTCTTCCAACCATCTGGGAGAGGGCGAAGGCTGGCAGTTTCGCTCTAGATGTCTGATTCTGGCTTCCGCCCTTTTGACTCTGGCGCGAGCTGCAGTCATCTGGGTTTTGGCACAGTTGTAAGCAACGCGGGTAATGCCCTCCTTGGTCACCGCCCATTTAGCCTTGTGGTCAAGCAGGTGGGGTGGGGGAGGTGAGAGTCTCCCGGATGGTCATAGACAGCTTCTCCTTAGTGAAGGGGTTGTTGAGAAGAGCTGGGGCAACCCTAGGCTAGAACCTACGCGACGGTCTAAGTTGGGTGGTGGTGAGGACAACGGTGAGTGACCTGTGATCACTCAGATGGTTGTCACGAGAGATGGGAGAGGAGACGCGGCCAATTAGCAGGGGGCCAATCAGTGCCATATCTATGCGTGACGCTGACTGGAAAGCTCCTCCATCATACTGGATCCTAGTCATGCAACCTAGGCCAGACGCGGAGGGTGGAAGCGCATCTATAAAGCCACTCAGGTGAAGGAAATCCTGGAGGCGACTTGATCCAGGGCGTTCCTTTGCTGCAGGGGGGTAAGAGTCACGGACGCGACTTATGGTTGTGTTGAAATCTCCTAAGAGGACTGTATTCCGTGGGAGATTGAGTTGGAGGAGCTCTTCCAAGAGCCGATTTTGCTCCTGACCTGCATTAGGCAGGTAGATGCTTGCAGCGAAGAAGGAGAAGTCAGGAGTGGTGAGTTTGGCCAGTATGAGGCGGCCACCTAGATATTGTGAAAAATAATGGGTTTTAACCCGGGGATTCAAAACAATAAGGGCGACATGGTTTGTCCAGAAGGAGTTGCCTCCAAACTGTTCATTCCATGCAGATTGTTCGTGGGGGAGAATATGGGGCTCCTGGACAACAGCGATGTCAATTTATGCTGACCTGAAGTTTCAGAGGAGGCGGGCTCTCCGCTTAAAGTCCCGCAACCCATTTGCGTTGATGGATTACAGGGCCAGGGTGCTGCCATGGGGACTCATAGCTGTTCCCCTCCATGTCCTGGGGGTTGCCAGCGCTCAAACCTGCTGCTGTGAGGCGGCTAGTTTTGAGTCCTTTAGCTTGACTATTAGCTGCAATCCGTGAGGAGCGTCGAGGGTTCTGAGGGAAGGAGAGGGTGGGGGCGGAGGACCCAGTAAGCCAGCCTAGGATGCTGCCCCCGCTCCGTTGCAGGGGAAGGACCTGAGGGTGCTCAATGGTGACCTTTGCGGTGTCCCCATTTGATGAGTCTGAGTCCATATTCACTTCCTCCAATACTGTAAAGGATCCGCGTGAAATGGACTGTGGGGTTGGGGTAGGACTCTTTGAGGTGGCACTTCTACCGCAGGCCGCGAGTTGCAGTCCATGCTGGTGGGCATAGCTCCATTGGGAGCTGAGGGTTGATGCGATAAATCGCTGGTGGAGGTTGGTGGGGGTGCCGCGGAGCCTCGAGGGGGGTGGCTGACGAGGGGCACCCTGTGGGAGATGCCTTGCGCTTGGTGAGAGAGGGAGTTGACTCTGGGAGATTGGAGGGGGTGCCCATTGGAAGAGGGGCATGAGCGCGAAGGTATCCCATACCAATAGTGGGGTTAGCTGTTTCAACTGCTAGGCGTAAGGCCTCAGGGGACAGGTCTTCTACGGGAACCCATTGTGTGGGTTGTGGAATTGCTGCTGCAGCCACGTGGGATCGTTTTTGGCCTGGTTTAGGCCCCTGGGTGGTGGCTAAGAGGGCTTGTTTTCGAGCTGTGCAGCCACTATACAAGTGTCCAAGGGCGTTACACCATGAACACCGGGGGCGCGCCTGATCAGGGTCGACAAAGAAAATCTCAGGGCATGCCCCAACTACCGCCACACGAGGAATAACCTCAATGTTGCGGGATACAGTGGGGGAGGGGATGAACGACGCCCTAGCAGTGCGAGCTCTTTGAGTGGGAGCATAGTAAGAGGGGACGCTAAAGTCCACTGAAAGAACAGACCCAAACTCCATTAAACCACGATGGAGTTCCAGTTTAAGAGACTCAGGATCAACAGTCCTTGGTAGGTTGGAAAAAGTAACCCATGAAATTTTCTCCAGGTGAGAGCGTGTGCGGGAGATGCGAAGAGATCCGCGTGGAATAATGACCTGGAGGGTGGCAGCATGGTCAGCAAGGGCAGCTTCAGTGAAGCCCACATTGATGTAGTGGCCCTCCACTGATTCATGGATGGTGGTGTTAATAGGGAATGTCTCCGCAATCGCTGCAAAGTATGAGAAGTAATCCTCTGTATAAAATTCAACAGGGTTATGCCCATAATAAAGGCGAATTGCGTGGGAGAGGGTTGAGCGAGGTAGAGCTTTTTGCGCTCTAGTTTCGGCCCATTTCTTCTTAACATCAGCAATAAACGCCACTTCACGGGGATCAGCTTTGGGTAGCGTTGGTGCCAGAGGTTTTTGCCACGCCCCAGTGGCTCCTTTGGTACGTTTGTGTTTGCTTTGGGCTGCAATTGCAGGTTGAGTGTGAGCTGGTGGTTTGGACAAGTTTGCGGAGTTCCCTTGTTTCTGGAATGTTACAGCAGTTGCTGGCGTCATATTAAATTGAGGGGCGGTTTGTTGGGCCTCGATAAATTGGGGAGGCTCATCCAGATTGAAATTAACTCCAGCCAGTTGGGAGGAGGGAGATGTTTATCACCATCCCAATCTATTTGGGTAGGTTTGGCCCGAGTATTTGCTGTAATTTCATGGGCAAAACTCACTGGCTGATTGGTGAATTGGTCATTTTCAGCATATTGAGATAAAGTGCCAACTTGAGAAGTGCCGATTATGGGGTTTAAATGGGATGGGTGAGATTGGAACTGGTGTGAAGTTCCAAAATCTGAACCATTTAAATCCCCATTGGGAAGAGTAGATTGTCCCAATTTGGTGCTTAGTGAACCAGAATGTGCGGCTAATCCAACCTTACATCTGAGGGTTTGGGGGCCAGGTGATTGTTGGGCCTCGCTAAATTGGGGTGTCCCATCCAGATTGGAATTAACTCCAGCCAATTGGGAGGAGGGCGATGTTTCATCACCATCCCAATCTATTTGGGTAAATTCAGCCCGAGTATTTGCTGTGATTTTGTGGGCAAAAATCATTGGCTGATTGGTGAATTGGTCGTTTTCAGCATATTGAGATAAAGTGCCAACTGGAGAAGTGCCGATTATGGGGTTTAAATGGGACAAGTGAGATTGGAACTGGTGTGAAGTTCCAAAATCCGAACCATTTGAATCCTCATAGGGAAGAGTATATTGTCCCAATTTGGTGCTTAGTGAACCAGAATGTGCGGCTAATCCAACCTTACATCTGAGGATTTGGGGGCCAGGTAGCTGGGTATCGCCCCTCATGGAGGGAGCCAGAAACACGGCGTCGGCAATAATAGATGGGGCTGAATTAGCTGACACAATGGGGGAGGTGAATGTCTGGATGGGCTGAGTTGCATTCAACTGAGCAGACGCCATTAAAACAGCGTGGGTGATGGCCTCCTTGGTTGGAGGGGGCCCAGCGGGTTGGTGGGAGGCAGCGCACACAGAGCTGTTAGGCGTGCAGGTTGCAGAAGTGCGATCAGGTGAACTGGCGCTAGTTGGAGTAGCTCCAGGTTGGGGGGTGGTGCCTGCTTTCATGGCTGCTGCTTGAGAGCGGGTGATTCTGGTTGACCCTGAGGTGGGTAACCGAGGGTTGCTTCGTTTGGGGGTGGTGCTGGCTCGTTTGGCATAGCCTGCGGGTTCTTTTGCGGGGTTTCCCGCCATATTTGCTAATAGTTTTCGTAAATCTCTTTAGTGGAGCTAAATTTCAGGCTGAATTGATTTTTGAAAAGTGATGCTTAGCAGAAAGAGATCTTCTTGTCCAACCATGTTGAAGCCTTTCTATTTTACATAACAAAGGCTACTCCAGAGCGCACTAAAACATTTTCAACCTCTGCAGACAACAGAAAGGCTAAATCTGAACCTTATATAAAATATAACTATATTTGGCTCTATTAGAACCAATTAAATATGACAATAGTAAAGGCAGATTCTGTGAAATACGTTAATTTATTGATATGACCATAAAGAGTATATATAGTATTTGAGTTTTTGGGTTAGTTATAGTAGAACTTGATTTATAACAGATAAAGTTTTTCTCATAATTCTGTTTTGCATTTACTGCTTGGTTTCAGGCTCATTAGAGTTCATTCTTTGAACTTATTGGATATTATGGGCTTTTTTCGTAAATTTTATGGAACTCTGTCCTGCTTGTGACTTCTTGGATGCTGCTCTGTTTGCTCCTGGTAATTTTGTGACCCTTGTGGTTGTTTCAGATGTCTGGATACATTGATAGTCTCATTATATGCAGCTTGAAAATTTAATTTACTTCTTATTTTGGTAATATTGATATAATTTAGCTTCATACAAATGCATAAACTCTCTTCAGACAATACTTAGTAATTCTTTCATTATTATCAGTCAAACTCAAGGTTATAAAAGGGTTCCTCTGAGGAGTCATTTGTGACGTCATGCACATAGTCGTCTGGACCAGTACTTATACTTGAGTGTCCTCTGATGTCATGGTAACCAGCTGGAAAACTATTTCAGCAGTCATTGGGTATATAAACGCATCTGTAATCGGAAATTTCAAATTGGTTGGGGCTCATAAAAAGGGTTATAAAATCTAAAAAAACGCCTCTATTGCTGGCTGAGTTGGTTGATGCTTGAGTGTCAATATTTCCAACTAAACAATTAGTACAATCTTAGTAATACTGAATTAGGGTTTTTGGGGAGGGGGTTTCCATAGTTCACTGAATCAACCCTACAGTTGAGCGTTTCTCAACAAACACTTTCTCAATAAAATCAAGACAGACGGTGCAAGAATTAAATGGATGGTTAGAAGGTAACTTTTGAGAAGTTTAAACTAAACTAGAGGCTTAACTAGAACTTGGCCACATGGGCAATGAACAAGTATCTGAGTTAGTACAAGAATTGAACAACATACTGTGAAACATGTTTAGAACCTTCCTAGATGGAATACAATTTACCAAAAAATGGGTCAACTGTGTAATTTTAGGCTTCTATGTGGTCTTCAGAATTTATGAGACTTAACTATGAAGGCAATAGGAACAGTCAAATAATAACAATTTTGGGAACAATTCAATGACTAAGCACCCAAGTTTGCAAGATGAAGGATAATTTTAAACATGAAACAATGATTGGTGCTCAAAACTTGAACTGCAAAAAACCAGATAATGTGAAATTTCAAGACTCTGTGGAAAGTTTAAGTCACCAGAATAATGAACTTAATAAAGATGTCACTTCAAAAATGAGTTAAATAATACCCTTCATAAATCAGTCAACAATTTAAAATTTTTAAGCAAATACTAATCAAACATTTTCAATCTACAGAATCAAACTTTTAGTTAAAAATTTGGAGGTGTAAAATTAAATATAAAGAATCAAGGCCACGTTTACTGAAAAAAAAACATTGATCGCCTGAATAAAGAATTTGAAGATGGTAAACGCCAATGTGATTTGAACAAAATTACATGTATTAGTGCCTCCAAATAATAAATGGATTAAGTTTTGAGGGAGATACAGAAGTCATTATAGGGTCACATCAGATGTCAAGTGATATATAGCTGCCATGGTCAATCTAAATACTGTATCCAGGGCACCACGCCTCAGAGTTCTGATACACCTGCAATAAATCAGTCTAGAAATAGTCATAGCCACCCTTAAAGAGAAAATGCCAAATATAAGCCCAAGAATCTGCCTACATACACAATAATTGGAGTGTGGTCACTTCTTTAGAGATTTGATTTCATCATATATGAAGCTATCACCTGGAATAAGGCTGTTACAATTATCAAATTTTTAGACTAGTGGATAATCAAGATTGCACGCCACATTTGGATAAAACTCTACTTACGCCAAGGACAATGCGTCAACTCTTAGTGAGTTTGCAGTCTTGAATGTACAGCAATTCAGAAAACCAATTTCATGAATATTAACTTCAAGAAGTATGGAACGATCTCAAAACAGGTTGATTGATGTTATTGTGAAGCTCAGATTTTCTTTGGCTAAGGCAATGATTATTTTTGATGTTAAAATTGCATTGCAACATGTAGTACATCCTTATCAAAGCTTATTGAATAACATATTGTCAGAATTTGTTAAAAACTTAAAACTTCCCAATTGGTTGATAACTTTTGATAATACTCTCAAACTTTATGATCCTTTAACAACAGAGAAAGCCTGGAGTTATAGGCAATAAAAAATCAATTAATGGCAACAAAAATTGTGCAACAATTCTGCAAAAAAATGAGCAATAAAATTCAACAAAAATGCAAAGGTGACGCGCACAGATGCTGAAATTGTCACTACAATTGTAATTAAAAAGGACACTATGCTTAAAAATAAAACAATTTATCGCTAATGTAATACCTCCTCTAATTCTCATAGGAGGGGAAATATAATCACAATAGAAGCTGATTGTTCTATTGTTTCAGAAACAACACTCTCATATTATTAAGATGAACATTCCAGCAACGTGGACTCAAAAATTAAGTATAGACTATTGAAACTGACTATTTTAAAATAAATCATCTAGTCTCTGATGATATTCAAGCGGTGTATTTCTTCCAGAAAAAGTAAGATGAGCCTGAAGGTACTAAGATAGTAGCAAAACTGTATGCACAGCAGATTATTGAGAGCACGCCAGCTGAGGGTCCAATTCATACATTTCATACCCAAAGTCTGAAAAAGTTAGGGTATCAATGCTCAATAATAATTTCATCTCTGTTTGCCTAGATTTAGAAACATTATGAAACACACTCTCAACTCTTTGGAACCTACATATCCTTTTATTGAATTAAACTGATTCTTATGACTTGAAGTGTACAAATGCTGATATAGTAGTCAACATCATTAAAGCTTTAGTAATCATTGACAGAAGAGCGCTCATGATTATTGTACCAACTATATTGTAACACTGATTTAAAGTTGGTCCATATATGATCATCAAAAGAATTTGAGATGACGGGCTATAACAATACAAAGAGCAAAGGAGCTTACAGCGCCTTGCTGCTGCATTTTGGTATGCTTGCACTGTCGATATCTTCAATTTTTTACCTTCATAAGATACAAAATATTAATTAGAACAGGATTTTTATTAACCTATAGCATCTATAGTGGCTATAAAGAAAATACAAAAAGAATATTGGTACATATACTTCTAATACCACATTCACTCAAATGACAAGCCCACAAACTGCTGCCAAAACTTACTAACATATACTATGCCAATGTGATGGTAAAAATTGGATATATGCAAGGAGAAGTTTTGCTGGCCATTTCCCCATAAGGTTGATGAAAATGTGGTACTAAAACTAATAGTAACAAAGATGCAATGATATCTTCAGGCTACTAACTGTTTATGAGTACCCATACACATTGGATATCCCAGAATGAATGTATGGGAAAATTGTGCCACCATGTAATTGTTATCAAATGGAACCTGATGTAGCTCCTGGTATACTCACACTTAAGACATAATGAAATTGAAATCTTGTTGACAAATTTATAAAGCGGACCTTCAATATTATAAAAACCAAATTGCGCTTTTGTACAGCTTGTACCCAGGGATGAGTTGTAGTCAACCATAGAAGTCAGTGTCATCTCAGAGTTGAGACTACCCAGAGAGGGTGTGGCACACACAATGATCCATGAGAGTTGCTTACAGGATTATCTGAACAGCAAACAGATGAAGCATTGGAGTTATTTTAACAATAGTATGATTTTCACAAAAGAAGACTTGATATGGGTTTTAGGAAGGAGTACAACACCTTGAGGATACCGGATACCATGCTCTCATCATTTGAGTCCAATTTAGGTGCTCCTAAGATAGTGAGGAAGTAGTTGGATTGAAGCTTGACAAACTCTTAAAAATAAGAATAATAGTGCCCTCCAAAAGCCCCTGGACCAGCCCTGTCTTAATTATAAAAAGGATAATGATAGTTACCAAATTGTAATTGATTATCACTGCCTCAAAGCCATTATAAAATTATTTTTGTATCCACTGCTAATAATTGATAATACCTTAAATTATTTAGGCGATGCAAAATATCTTACAACAATGTAACTCATCTTTGAATACAGCCAAATTGGTTTTCCTAATTGGAGCATGAGATAGTGTGCAATTATTGCAGCATAGGTTTATTCTTACCAACACACATATGCAGGATCAGTGTAATGCGCTAGCAACTTCTCAGCACATAATGGACATACTTTTTGGGATCTTAAGTTAACCAGTGTGTTACTGTATTTAATGATGTTAATTCTCTTCTCATGGACATTCTCTCAACACCTGGAACACATGAAACAAGTGAAAAAACAATTTCTGAAAGCTAATCTGAAGATAAAGCCTCAAAACGGCAATTCTACAAATAACATTAGGATATCTTGGTTTATTTTTATTCCTCAGGGCTATGGTCTCAGCTTCAGGAGGACAAAGTAGTAAATAAAATGTAAGCCCCAGAGCATTTAAGAAGTTTAAGTGCTTTTGGGTATGACAGGTTAATATAAAAGATTTACTAAAGGGATCAAATTTTTGGTAAACTATTTCATCTGCTCCAAGGAGGAGTTCGTTTTTGTTAGAAAGCCAAATGCCAACTGGATATCAAGTCATCGAATTAAACTGAGTAAGGCGCTTATCTTATTATATATGTATTTACAAAGTTATTTTCTTAAAACCAACGCCTTGCTGACCACAAATAGTGGTGTGTTATCCCTGATCAGGATGTTGGGGACAAGAACCCTATGTAAATTGCAACATAACTCTGGATAAGAATTAGCACAACTACACAGCAATGAGACAAGAATGTTCGCCAAAGATCTACAATTTATACAATTTTAGTGTAAAGCATGACACAAGGTTTCTTGTAGTTACAGATCACAGTTCACTATTATGGCTTTATAGTTTAAAGGAACCTGAGGGTCACATATCCATTGGGATTTGATATTAGGTGAGTAATTATATAATTATCCTCAGAGTAGGAGCCAATCATCAAAATACAAAAAGAGTATTGCACCTTCATATTGTGGCTATCCTGAGAAACTTGGATAATAATCACTACAAAAAAATGATGAAACAAAAATACTAGAATGAGACGCATGAGGTTAAATCTTTTCTTTCACACAATATTGCTTTCAAGCAAACAAAAAATCAAAGAAGAATTAAACAACTTCTAAAACCAACACAAAGCAAAACCCTGATGTCCTCAGCCCAACCCGTTGCTCCAAAATGGGGCATCAGAGAAACCCCCTAGCATCTTCACCCATCAGGAAAACGCTTTCAAACTAGGTTGATCAGCCCCCTTAATCCTTTGGGTCAATACATTCCCCCCAAGGATCTCGATCTCCACCTTGCACATTCCCAAGAGGTGCCTTGTAGCCCCATAGTTCTCCTCTGAAGCAATATGTAATTCAGCCTCCAGATTAAAATGGCAAATTGTTTCCCTAAAACAAAAAACAAATAATAGCATTTTCCCAGGCGCTTATGAAGCCTGCAGGCTTCATCAACTTCTGCCCCTATAAGGAGTACTTTGACCTTAGTTTCACCTGTGAAGACAATGCTGCAATTGCAGCCAACATTCCCCTGGTGTTACAGGGAACCCTATCCCAACCATTCACACCTGGTTGCCTGACGACACCACTCTTGTGGTTCAATTTGCAGGCCTCCCCACTCACTTCTACCCAGATACTTTATATAATGAACTAATAGCCATGTTGTTGGCATATGGTGCTGACCCCATTTTACAATTTGTGGTTCCCAATGGAGTCAACCAATTTTCAGGCCCTCACGCCTTTGCAACTGTACGCCCAATATAAACCAAAATTGCCAATTTGATTCCCCCTCACACCGTTGTCCCCTCTGCCCATGAATACTCTTTCTGGGCCAGAGCAGATAAAAAATGCATGATCTACCCCATTTTTTGACCTGGACCACTTGAAGCGGCGCTGCCCCACCATAGCCTGAGACAGAGCCCAAATGTTTGACTCCACTCATGATGTCCCATTGTCAATCTAAAAACCTTTTTAAATGGGGCACAATCCTCCCTCCCCCCACCTAAAGTAGTAGACGCAACTGCCATTAAATCAGCCAATAATTAACCTACATGTCAAACTCCCACTCCCACTACAACCAATCAGGAGCCAGCATGGACCCCATTAAATTCAAAAACCCACTCAGCTACCCAACCCAGCCCACCCTTATGACAATCAATCTAGCATCTTCAACCAAAATCCCTGGTATTATTTGGAGGAAGTTGATGATTTGGGAAATCCAATCCCCAACTCAGTTGAGGCCCCAAACCTCGAAATGTACCTAAACGCAGAATATGCAGCTCAATTTCCAACTTGGCATTATTCTCTACACTCTGATGCTTATGAATTCCAAAGTGACCACCAACTCATCAAAGAGACTGTTGCATCCCCTGATTGTCACTCTCCCTCCAAAAGGCTGCAGCGAAATCAGTTGCAGTCTTGGCCAAGGTGATACCCATACCTGTCCTTCCCACCATTCAACAAGTTCATAAAAAATAATTCTCTGATTCCACCAAGTTGCCAACAAAACAATGCAAAAAGTTGTGACAGTCACAAAATTTGGCCCCAAGACCTGCATTACCAGCAACAACATCACCACTTTCACCACCCTTCCCTAAAGTTCGCCATAAGGCTGAGAAAGCCCACTCTGAATATATCACCACCCTCCTCATAGCAAAAATCGAGCTGCAAGCTCCACTTATGTACCTCAACCCCCATTTTGGAGGATGCACCCACGCCCATGCTCTCAGCGCTTTGCTGTACACTGTCTGACACAGAGGAGGAAGATGAGCCTTCTAATCTTCACTCACCCCCATCATGAATGCATAGCAGTTTACTGCATTTGACCTGGTTGGATCATTTAAAGTTTTTTTTTGTTTTTCAATTCTGTTTTAGTGATACATTCATCTATTTCTGTTTGTTCAAATTTTAATTTAGTTTAAGTTTTTCTTCTCTGAGCTTCATATTTCCCATCCCCTAGTTGGCTTGTCTCATTTAAAAATAATAAAAAGAGACACTTGAGGTCAAAAAGCTACTGAGAATGCATTAAAGGATGCAAATATTGGTTTGGAGTTTTGTACAGACTTAAGCTCAATAGTTGTGTCTATTTTTTAAAGCCATATAAACAGATAAAGCTATTTTTCAGTACCACAAGTCTTTTGTTCAGGAGGATTGATCAAGACGCTAGAATTACTTTGAACAAATTAGTACTAGAATTCTGTGTAATTTGACATCTAAGACTTTTATGATGAATGTTTTTACTGCCAAGTTACAAAGACCATGAGGACTATTGTTCAATATCAGTTATCGCAAACTGGACTGGGATTAGCATAAGGTATTGATCAATATAGTCATATCAAAACCAGTGAGTATCCTTGGCAACAAGTACATTATCGCTCTCATTGACCACCTGAGTAAGTAGATGGAAGCAAAAGCAATGTGGGATGTAGAGGCTTTGACAAAGGCTAGGTTAATAAGGGATCATGTTTGTTTTTATAATCATGGATGCATTCAGAAGATCCTGACAGATAATAAAATTTAACTTTTTTGCACTTATGGTACAGCGCCTAGACGAACTGATGTTCATAAAAGGAGTTTTGTATGCTCCATATCACCCTGAGACTAATGGGACGGTAGAACAAGTGATGAAACCATGTTAACATATTGTACAAAAACAAAACCACAACACCATTGCAGTGGGCTACTTAAAATTGCTGCTACTGTTTGCAACAATATTGGTCATCAAAGTAGTATTGGGCAGTCTATTTAGTTATTATATGGGATACAATCAGACCTACCACCCTTGTTATATTCAGCAATTAATAAAGGAGTTAGTCAGCCTACAATATACATACAACAACTGGCAACGAGACTTATTAAGTTACAGTCTGAGTAATACATAAGGGAACAATTTTTTGTCCTTTGTATGATATTTTTCAAACTTTTCTCTCTCGTTGCAAACACTTTTGCAACAAAATTCAATATAAGTCTGTTAAAAGTTTGATAATCTCTCAAGGAGATTAGTTGGCGCCCAATGTTGGGGAGCAGTTAGGTGAGTAAAGTCAAGGGCATAGGTGTTGGCCCCGCAATATACAAATTTTGCAAACGCCCTGGAGAGCCTGGGGAATAGATAAACTTAGTGTTAACTGGCGGTTACCATTTCCCCAGAAATTTTAGCTTTGCAAGCGCAATGCAATCAGTACATCAATATGCCACACTCCCAACCACTCTCATTGGTGGAACACAGGGTGTGGGTATTCCTGGATGTTCAGCAGATGGCGCTTTGGGAGAGGTTTTGTGGGGATGTACACACTCATTTCCCAAACGTGGTGTATGTCAGACCCCATTCCAAGCCACACGGTTGGTTGGATTTTGGCTTCAAAAGTAAGAAAGCGGTGGATGAAGCTGCAATGGTGTGCATTGTAGTAGACCTCCTGGATAGACAATGGGTCATCAAAACTAAGCGCACCCATTGGACAAAATCAAATCAAATTTTTGTAACTTTCAACTTTCTGCCCAGTATGGTCAAACGCACCATACTCAAACAACACCTGAAGGCTGGGATCGCCATATACGGCGAAATACAATCCTTTGAAATGCAGCGCTTTATGCTAATGCAAAACCTGTGCACAATCAAAGCAATTGCAGTCCTAACCCCAGCCAAGGGGATAGCGAAGGATCTGACCCAAAATTCACGCATACCACTTTTGTCAACATCAATAGGCATGACACCCACCCTTTCAGGGTCACTGTGGACAGCGCACCTCCCATCTGCGCATTCTGTAGCGCTTTTGGCCACAAGGCCCACACCTGCTCCACCAAGGAGGGCACTACATATCAAGAGTTTTCCTCAGATTCAATGGGCGGTGGAGAAGTTCACTATGAACTGACATCTAACACAAAGGCAGGCTTCCCATGGGGAGTGCAAGGATGCTACATCCTAGTAAAGCCAATATCCCCACAAGAGCGGAAGAAGGCCAAACAGGCCCGCAAGGCAGCGGCCAAGGAGGCGGCCAAGACCGCTTCTGCTATCCCGCCATCCTAGCTCCAGGAGGACATCGAGACTTTCATGGCAGAAGCAGCTCACAAATCCCTCGACTAATCAGATTGGGACGCCCAAGCCAATTGGGACCAAATTGGTCATCAACTTTTCAGATGATATTCCACTTCAAGCAATGGTGCACTGCAAATGCATGCACCACAAAAATCTCATCTCGCAGCGGAGAAAAAGCGAAGGCAAAAGCCAATGTGAACCCAACTGCTAAAGCTAACCATTCTAACAATTACACAGTAAGATCACATACCCAGGGCGCCATCAAGTGCCATGAAAAAATGAGGAGGCTGAAGGGCTCAGGTGCCCTTCCCCTCACACCTAAGGTGCAATGGGGGAGGAAGCCTTTACTTTAGGGACATTGAACATCACTGGACTCAAGACCTCACTGTCCTGGGCTAGGAAACTGAATTTTTTACAAAATAATTTACCTGTGGACATCCTGGCCATTCAGGAAACCCACTGTCCACGCGGTTCTGATGATACATGGAAATCCATGCTCCTCTCTTCTCTCTCCTTCTGGTCTGAGCACTGTGGGGTGCTAGTTTGAGTGAACAAAAATTTTAAATTTATATCATCAAATTCATTCATAAATGGCTGCATCCTTGTTGTCACTTTTTTGTGGGATGACAAAGTGCATGCTATCATCAACGTTTACACCCCAACCTGTGCACAAGAACATCAGGAATTTTCTCATTGGTCAATTCCATTCCATTGCCCCCTGACCCTTTCATTGTTGGCAACATGAACTGCTGGTTGAGCCCATGCACAGACCGCTGGCCCTCATCACCTACACCCCCACAGGGGCACATAGAGCTCCGCGTTCTCAAAGCCACCCTAGGGTTGGTTGATACTTTGCCGCATCACGCTCTGCTACTCAAAAACATGTCGCGCCCCCACATCCACAACAGCCAGTTAAGGTACATGTCCCGCATCAACTTTATCCTTGCGCTGTTGAAATTTTGTACCCATATTTCCCATTTCGCCATGACAAAAATCAAACTCTCCAACCACAGGATGGTATCAATCTCCTTCCATTTATCCAACCCAGCAGCTTGGGCTCTGAAATTGTGCAAACTTCGCCCAGCCAAAATTGCATCGCCAAGATTTTCCTCAAGGGTGGAATCCATGGCCACGGCTCCAGAGTTTGTCACACCGTTTTGTGCATATCCAATTTCCACATGGTCTACCTTCAAGGCAAGCACAATCCGCCAGGCTCGCCACCTTTCCTCCCACTGCTCATGGTCCGCCTCGGCGGTCATTTCGCGCACTCTGGCAGAGTTGGACCACATGGAGTCCAACGTCCCAGCTGTGGGCTACAGCCCAGCTTGGGGTTGCAAGTGGGCAGAAATAGCCGCCCACCTTAACGCTCTAATGCAACAACACAAGCATTGGGTTTGTGTTCAGTACAAAGCTAAACACATTACAGTGGGTGACACATGCTCCGCTTACTTTTTAAAAAATTCTTCGCATCACACCAGAGCTTGGCCTGCACTCAGGTGCAAAGGCCAGACAATTCCGTAGTGGATATGCTGGCCAAAGTGGCGATCAAAATACAAAATTATTACTCCGAGTTGTATTGATCTGAACAATTCAGCCAGCCGAATTGGCAAATTTTGTCAAAAGTGCACACATCTGCACCATTTCTCGTTTCCTGGAGTTGATGAATATAATTACTCAGGATGAACTCTGGTCCGCCATTTGCGGTGCACCGTATAGGAAATGCCCAGGCCCAGATGGCATTCCTTATGAGTTCTATAAGAAGTATTTCAAGGATTTATCCCCATTTCTGCTTGCCTCTCTTAACCAAATCCTTTGGAAACGCGCCTCCTACCAGGAGGGAAAGAGGCCTACACCATTACACTATTAAAAAAAGGGGATAAGCTGGACTTGACCAACTGGCACCCCATTTCTCTCACCAACACTGATACTAAACTTTTTACTAAAATCATGGCTAACCATTTAGGGATTGCTGCCTCTGCTCTCATCTCCCCTGAACAATTTAGTTTCATACCCAGAAGGTCGATTTAGGACAACATACACACCGTAGCCAACGTCTGTCAGTCTACGGCCTCTGGTGCACTTGTCTTTTTAGACCAACAGAAGGCCTATGATAGAGTTAACTGGGATTACCTCTGAGCCTGCCTCCACCAGTTCCGCCTACCCCCTTGCTTCATCAATTGGGTGATGTTGCTAAAGGAATCCGCCACAATGGCTGTGTGTGGCCCTGGCTTTCTCACAGATGTAGTCCGCCCTCAAAGGGGCCTACGCCAAGGGGACCCTCTTAGCTCACTCTTTTATAACTTCAGCCTTGACCCACTTCTTTGAAATGTGAATGCCCGCCTTACTGGGGTCCATGTGCAAGGCCAAGCCCCAGTCAAAATGTTGACATTTGATGATGATTATGTGATTGGGGTGTATAACAATCATGATGCACGCGCGCTTGAAGCTACTATCCAGGTTTACTCCAGGGTAAGTAATGCTGCACTCAACGCCTCCAAAACCGAAATCATCCTCCTTGGTTGGTGTCAAACCCGCTGGGCCCCAGCGCCCTGTTTCCTATCCGCCCCATCAGCTAGCGCACGAGTTAGCTTGCCCTGCCCACCCCACGCCGCCCCGCTTATTCTCCCCTTTGTGACAAGCCCCACCGTGGGCCCTGTCCGCCATTTGGGGGTATGGCTGGAGGCAGGTGGGTATACCTCAATGGTGATGTAAAACCATATACTAGACAATGTGACAAAACGCATAGCTTCCCTCAGAGCCCGTCAGACTTCCCTTACAGGCAGGGTAGTACCAACCAACTCTATGCTCCTCTCCAAAGTTTGGTTTGGGGCCCACACCATCGCTTTTTCCCCAACTTTCTTCAAATCACTGTATGCCCTTCTGCAAGGGTAACTTTGGTTGGGCCGCCCACCGCAAGTGCGCCTGGATGTCTTGTTTGGCCCTCACCATAATGGTGGTATGAGCCTGCTCAACTTTGAGGCCCATGCTGCTAAAATTCTTGGCACCTTGATCGCTGCCATTACCAACCCTGAAATTTCATGCCCAACACTGGTCCCGCGCGGCCTGCTCCAACTTCTCCAGCGCCCTGAGCCTCACCAACCTGTCCCACCAACACTTTCTGTTTAATTATCTGGCTTCTCATCCTTCGGCAGTAGGCCCACATGGGACGTCACCCCACTTCAAAAGGATCCTACTCTCCATGTAGAGCGTTGAGTAGAGGATTTGCATTAGTGGGCACACCGCCCATAGGGGGCGCCCCTCTCCTCAGTTCACCCATGAGATACAAAGACTTCCCATTCTGAACGAAGTGATACCCATGAGGCCCCATACCTTGTCCAGGGTTGACTACCTGGACATGATGGACATCCCCTACCCCCTGATACCCAGAGAACCATTTGGAAGTACGCCCATCACCCTCTTCTGCAGCCTCATATCCATTCCCATGTGTGGCGCTGCTTGAGACAGGTATACCATACTGCTGAACGCTCTAACGCTTTGCACTCATCCTGTGTCATGTGTGGACAGTATGGAACGCTGTTTCACCGCCTGGAAAAGTGCCCTCCATCTAAAGTGATATGGCGTGAGGTGCAACGTCTGCTTTGCCAGGATCAGGCACAGCCCTTCAGTCTGTCTAGGGACATGTTTGCTTTATCAATGGCCTCCCCTCTAACACCCTCCCTTTGTGCCTTGGTGGTTGCAATCGCCATGTGGACTATCCACTCGATTGTCTTGGATGCCATCTCAGGCTCCACCACCACCCTCCAGGAAGTTGTACGCCAGTTCAGGTCGCATGTAGTGGACCACTTTCAAGAGTGGATGTTTGAATACCTCCCACCACGTTGCCGCCAGTTGGTCTCATCCTGGTTCTCAGTTTGGTTCATCAACTCAGACCCCTTCCTGCACACGTGCTCAATAGTGGCACCTGCCCCTATACATGTGACCCCCCTCCCAGTCTTGGCGTTCCCGCTGGCAACAGGAGATAGCATTAGCTTCTCTAGGGTGCCCTCCTCTTGCAGGAGTCTCGTTTTTTTATGGTGTCTTATTGGAATTGTCTGTCCCCTGGTCGGCCTTCCCAGCAATAAATTTAAATCTAAAATGTATGGTATTTTTCAACTGTTTTTTATGTATTTTGGCATCAGTAATTCCAAACATGATTTCAGTTTTCCTGTTAATTCTCTAGTTCTCATGCAACACATCTGATACAGAATAATCCCCACATCATATCAAGCTTGCTTGATAAAGAAATTCATAAAGGCTCTGAATACTTAAAATGAATGTTTTCAACATCATTTCTTCCTTTTCCTGGTCTGTCATTCAACAAAAGAAAAGCAGGTGTGTTTGATGGTCCTCACATTTAATCCCTTATATGTGACAAGGAATTTGTCAGAAAGATGGACCATAAGGAGAGAGCAGCATGTATGTCTTCAGTAGCAGCAATTAACTTCCTTGGTAACAAGAAGGCAGAAAACTATGTACTTCTGGTTCAAAGGATGCTAAAGGCGTTTTATGATTTTTGATGCAATATGAGTATCAAGATGCACTTCTTGAATAGTCATCTTGATCAATTTTCAAAACTATGGGGATGTTAGCGATGTGCAGGGGGAACACTTCCATTAAGACCTGAAGACAATGGAAGAGCGTTTATTTAGGGCAATGGTACATGCATATGATGGCAACTATTGTGGAGCATCAAACGAGACTGTCCTGAGCAGGTCCACAAATGCAAGATCTACAAGCGCAAATTCTTTCCTGAATGAGTTTTGCATTCCCTCTATGTCACATTGCTGCATTATTTAATTAATATCTTCCATCTATATGTACATATCAATGCTATAGTTATCAAAATTATATTTTTTATTTAATAGTGTTTTATGTCATATTTATGCTAAAAAAAGTGATTTTATTTCTTTGAATTTCAAAATTGTGTGCATATTTGTACGCCATTGCATGTTTTTGCGTTTAAATGACTTATATTACTGCCACAAAGGTTATTAAGATATTATTGTGGGAATCCAGCCAATTATTGCTCACTGGTGCTTAGCGCCTGCTGGATTCCACAAAGATTATAAAATTAAATAAAAAAATAAAAAGCGCTAATATAAAATGGGATTTTTATAAATTTTATTATCAGCATGATAAAGGTAAAAATGAACCCCTTGACATCTGACCATTTAGTATTTTAAGTATTTTGAGGGTCGAGGGGAATATGGGATATGTTCAGAATAGCTTAACCAAATCTGAATTGGGAAATATGAAGGAATAGCATATCATAATGCGGGAACTCACTTCAGGGCAGTGGAACAAAAGAAGAGAAATTTTGATTGGCCAAAACATACCCATGAGGTAATGTTTTTAAGCACTTGAGCCAGTTCTTGCCTGAGAAATTTCCTGCACCTTGGGGGACCCCCGCCAAGCCTAAAAAAGGGGGTCCCCACATAGGTGCGTTGGAGGACTTTGGTGTGGTGAGGGGAGTGCCTTCCAATGGTAGCTCCAATGTCCATTGTGTGGTCAGAGTAATATAACTGTTTGATTTTACATTTGGCGCCCATAGAGGTTCTGAACTATTGTTACCCCAATTAATGGGGTTCCACTAAGGATTGGCCAGGGACTTTTGGCTGATTTCCTCGAATTCCTCATTTATATTATTAGTAAATGAGCTCTTAACAACATCAGAAAATTGCAAATGGCTGACATTTCCCCTCTTCAGCTGAATTTGACCCAGGACATTCTTATTCTTCAGCTATGGAGGCAAATGTCTGGAAATTATCCCTACATTTCTAAGTTGAGATAAATGCTGAAAATTTGGAAATATTACATTAATGTGAAAATTGTTAAAAACAAATTGAAAAACCCAGTATCTTAAAGAGAAAAACTAACTTCAAATATGAAATCAGCGCACCCAAATTAGTTAAGAACAAGTGTTTTTTATCAATGCAATAAATTTTTTGTTCTACTGTGTTATCAGACTACAATTAGTTAAAATAAATAAGAAAAGTGAATATGACTCTAACCGGCTGCTGTGTCTAGATTTGAAGGAGATTTTATAATATACTGAGATACCTATGCATCAAACTTTTCGCATAAATTAGGCTTTGTTTTGGAAAAATCCTTCTATCACATTGGAAAAACCATCAAACAATGTGTACACTATTAAAGACCAAGACATAAGGTTGTAATTTTAGTTCATGATAAGTTTCTTTACCCATATCATATGGAATACAAAACCAAAACAATAAAAAATAAAAAGAACATAGAAGAAAAAAAGAAAAGTATAAAAAATCTTAAACAAATTATTGATATAATTTAAAACTAACTGGAAAAATGTATTCTCCCTGTTGTTGATAGGATTATCTGTTTTGCTGTCAGAGACAGATAACTTTTCTTTAGGGGGAAAGGCGAGTTAATTTTATGCTGAGCTAACTTGTGATTTAATAGAAAAAGATAAAGAAGGAGAGGCCCAAATTTTTTTATAAGTCTAGACTGTTAGGATCTTGTTAGAGATTGGCCAAAGCCTGAAAAATTTGAAACCAGGGTTGCTAACCTAATTGACTAATGTAAAGCTTATGTATTAATGGAAAACGTCATTGGAAAAGAATTCAGGTTATTGGGAGAGGAAGCATTTGGGGAAAAGGTGGCGGAGAGAAAGATGAAATTGACTAGGTGACTGTTGATACAGGGATACATTGGGGACAGAAAACCTCAGCCCAAATAATCTTCAATTGGGCCTCATCCAAAACTTTTTACATATTGTGCACGGTTTTGGTTGGATACAAAGATGAGAGAAACTGATACAAGCCCCAAGAAGATCCATTTGAGCCAATAGTTCTCCTGTACCCCTTTTGACAAGCTCTTGAAAAGGGAATGATACAGGACAAGGATGCAACAATCTTTTTGAGGTCTAATCTTAGGGCTTAATTGGACATGTTAATATCTTTTGAAAATTTCTTGTCACACACCAGAGTTCTGTGACCAAGTGGCAAAAAAAGCCTATTTGACTTTGAAGGGATCATTTGGGACAAAGTTAGGCTTAGAAGCTAGAGCAGAATCCATGTAGGTTTCAATAAAGTCTAACAGTTAGTCTTAATTCAAACATGAGAAATACATGATGTTCAAATACAAAGGTTAAAGAAGACTATGAGAAGGAGATATTTTAAAATAAAAAAAGAAAGTTAGCTATAAAATCGCCAATAAAATGAAAATTGATGATGGATCAAGATTAATTTAAATAAATTATTGGCATATGGGGCAGCAAAACCAATTAAAGCATTAGAGGGGCAAATATCTCATGTGACCCACTGGGAGTTTTTTTTTTTGAGGAGTATCTAAAACCACCACGGTTGGTACAAGTTCTCCAGGCTTTGATAAAGTCATTAAAAACGCTGAGGATGAACTCTCATTGATTGTTTGAGCGTAATTTATTGACTCAGCAAGCAATAACAAGGGCGGAAGGCCAAAAGTAACGATTACACAGCAAGTAGAAAAACTGAGCCTCTGTAATGCACAACAATCTTTGATTGACATGCCTTGGAGGAAAAACTTGTAGATGGTGGTCTTTTAAAACTATGATATCTATGAAGAAAACAATCCACCGTTTATAATCCTGTCAAGTCTAAGGAAATGTTTAATAATTAACTAGTTTAGAATATCTTTTCTGAAATGTTTTAGATTGTATATAATAATTTAGGCTCTGTGACTAAGTTATTGAATCCTCCTACCTCAAAAAAACTAGGATATTGGATCTGGGATATATCATATGGCTAATTAATTGCTTGTAGAAGTACATTAACTACAGAAGAGATGAAGAGTTGTGACCTTGCAATTACTGCTTATAAAGTATGACTTAATGGAAAATATTGGGCCCACTTGGGTTAATTTTAAATAACTTTTATTGCTTATTGAGGGTGGTTATCCTAGCAGGACCGGGTGTAGTTTCACACACCTGTAACCACAATATAAGGTGTGTTAAAAATGCTAAAACAGGTTTAAACCCTGTTCTGGCTAGGTGGAAATTTCCTCGCTTCCCTCTTATCATTATATAATTAATGACAGAGTTTTTTTAAAAAGATTGTTAGCTTGGCAGGGTGATTCACGCTTCCACTCTAGTGAAGATTTTGCTCAACACAGGTTCAATAAATGTACTGGATAAAAAAATCTCAGTTTTTTATATTTGTCCCAAGGTCAAATTCTTAAATTACATTATTTCATTTTATTGCTGACTGAGTTATAATCAAACCAAGTTTCTAATTAGAGGTCTGAACTACATGAGCGCTGAGATTAACAGCTCAGAGGTTTAGTGGCTCTGCCTTTCTAAGATGCATCAGAAAAAGCTATCTTGGATCTATTTCTTTATGCCAGAAGTAATTAAAACATAAAGGTAGAGATGGGTGCACAACTGGAAGCCTCATATGATAATAAGAGCCTAAAACCTTTTCCATGAGCCATTTGTTAGGAGGTGATGCAAGGAGAGGAGTTAAAGTCAAAGATGCATCTTGAATCAGAAGTAACTCTATAAAAAGCATGTAATTTGGCAGAAGAAAGACAATTAATAATTAAACTTAGAATCAGTTTTTAGTAAGAATTATAGCTAATATTTTTTTATTATATCTATGATAATTATTATAATTTTTCTTTCCACTCAGTTTTGCTTTCAAGCAATTTGAGGTAAGTAAGTGAACTTTGGAGAGGATTGGATAGCATAGCAGGGTGTTTTATGCTCCACTCTGGGTTGGTGTTTGATTGAAACAGGTTCAAAGCCAGAACAGGTTAAAAAAACTTGGCGTGGTATATTTGTCCCATGGTTGACCTGCCTCATTTATTTAGAGTGAACTTTGACAGCCTACTACCATTTTTAACTTATGTGCTCAGATTCCCTATCAGATTCTCCAGTGTAGGGGCAGCGGCAAAACTCCCTCCAGCATTTTCTTCCCAGCAGGTAAACGCGCTTGAGCTTGGATATATCCAGTCCTCCTAAATTCTTGGTTTAGTCTGTTTTACCAAAGGACCTTGACATCCACCTCATCATACCAAAGGGGTGTCCTGTTGCCCCTTGAGCTCCCCTGGAGCATCATGCATTTCAGCTTAAGGGTTATCATGGAAAACTTTTCCCATACAATGACAAAGCCATTATAAAGATGGCACAAGTGGCGATGCACCCTCTGGTTTTATTGTTTATGCCTCTATAAGGGGTATTTTGACCTCAGTTTTACCTGTAATGCTGACATCGCCACTGTGGCCACTGTGCATTTAGTTTTCCAGGGTACCCCTCTCACCAAAACTTGGACCCAACTCCCAGCAGATAACACTTTAATGGCTCATTTACTGGTTTTCCCACCCACCTTCTACCACAGTGCTCCATTAGGAGCTGATGGAATGTTTAAAACCTACGTCTCTAGCTCATCTTACAATTTGTGGTCCCAAATGGGGCCACACGCCTCTCTGTGCCTCAGACGTTTGCCACAATCAGCCCTGAATTTCATAAAATTTCCTTGTATATTTTGCTAGCTCTGTATCCCTTCTTCTCCCAACCATCCATCCTGGGCCCACAACAAGAGTGGGCAGACTATCTATTTATTTTGTTTTGAGTTGGACCATTCCAAACAAAAATGTGCATCGATTGAAACTTCCACCAGCTCTGCATTTCATTAACCAGCCTCCAATCCGCCACCAACTCCATATTTTTCAGTATGGGGTACAATTCTACATCACCCCCCAAAGCCTGATGCTGCAGCTGCGCCTGCGTACCCTATCAAGCTCCTCCTCATCCCAGTGCCACCCATGCTCCCTTCAATCATGAACTGGCTTGTACATTAATTTGCTCCCATGCTTCCCCCCAACCAACCAGTCCTCAATCATATGCTGGAATCCAAATTTAATTTATAGAACCCTTGGGGCTTATTGGCTGATATTGAAAAAAACAGCTAATTTCATTGAAACATACACTTTCCAACTTAAGAAGTTCTTCAGTCCAGAATATGAGGCTAAGTTACCCCCTCATTTATTTGTCCCACAGCCAAACGCTGAATTGTTCTGCGGGAATCACCAGGTTGCTGTTGAAGCAGCTGCGAAGCCATAATGTCATTCCCTCCACAAAGCTGTCTCTAGATTAGTGGTGATGCTTCCAGGAGGGAACCCTCCTTCCATTTTCTCCCCACACTTGATATGATATGTAAAGATGCGCTGATCCAAACTCACAAAGCCACCAATGACTCTATCCAGAATGTGGCAGTGGTAGAGTAAAACCTCACAGCCAAGATTAACTGCTCCAATATCCTCACATTTATTAAGAACCCCAATTTCCGCATTAAAGCTTAAAGATCTTTGACCACTGATACTACCACCTCTTTTTATGCTAGATGTTTTTCTGAAATGCCACTCTTCAAGGACATCAGATTTCATATTGCCAAAGCTCCAACGCCCTTGCTCTTTGCCATAGCCCATGCCCTGCTATGGGGTGAATACGCTGCCAAGGATGAGCCCCTAATCCTCCCTCCCCTTCCACCATGGTGGTATAAGTAGCTTGCTGCTGTTCCACCTAGTTGGTTGTTTTCATTCTGTGTGTTTTGACTGCTTGTTTTGGGCAGTTCAATTCAATTTGTTTAGCATGGTTTTTGTTGGTTGGTTCTTAAAGCTTTGGTAATGCCTGCACCCTGGTTAGAGTATCTTTAATAAAAATAAAAGATTACTTTTTTATACCAATCAGGTTTTATAAGGTGAGTTGCCCTAGTAATTTTGATAACAGAAGAATATAGCCTCCATTTTAACTCTGGAACTTATATTAAAAAGCATCATGCATTGGTATATTGTCTTTAAGCCTTAGACAACTGCAACTCCAACCTTTATTTGTTTACTAAAGAACAGCAACATAGAGGAAGCAAATATTTCTAATAAGACAAGAAGTGTGAGGACCCTCAAAAAAATTTATGCCTAATGTTAAAACTCAATAGGTCATGGTGGTTTTAGTTTTAAATAATAATTTGTGGTTTCTTATAATATTAGCTACTATAGTCAGTTTGAAATTCAGCTGAGTGCTTGATACCTAAGAGTAGTAGAGTCAGGGAATCAGGAATAAGCAAACGTCGCTATATCTTTAGTTTAAATGTCCTCTCATTAAGTCAAGTAATTTTTTGAAAAAATTAGCCACAGGATGTTCATACCTTTGTGTTCTTAGAGTAAAGCAGTATTAACAGCCATTTCTGAAGCATCACAGTTAACAGTAAGTAGGTAGTCTTCATCTTCATGACACATTACTGTAATGGAATTAGATACCCTGTGTTGGGATTTTTGCCCATATTCCCAGCTGACTATATGACCAGGGATCGCTAGGGGATAATTCCCTAATGTGAAGTGAATTGGATATCAGTTGACCCTGATTTTGGGGTAACAATGTTTGGGGGATTTTAGGTTATTCATCTGGGTCAGATCCATCAGGAATCAATCTAGATAAATATTAAGATCTCATTGGGCAGAGTTGCCAACAAAATAGGGGCATCTGATAATTGAGCAACTATCAGGTGTACCAACTAGATTGGTCAGGTTTTATCTCCAACCAATTGGGAATTTAAGGATCAAGATGTGAGGCGAGTTATGCTGCCTGCAACTAGCAAATTAATCAGTTGGTTTACGACCTGCCTTAATGGGTAACAAGTCCCATTATCTAAGAAGGTAGCTTGCCAAATATGGTTGGTTCACTGAGATCAAGAGGAAAATGTTAGGGACACGTTTTCTGACTCTTTCCATTTTAGGTCTCAAGGATGTCCAATGATGGAATCCTAGCCAGTATGGAGAAGACCATTGAATTGAGATGAGGATGGGTAATCTAATGGCAATGGCTGCCGTTTCATTGAAAAGGTGCCAACTGAGGGTTAGGCACCAAATTCCCACTGTAAATTCCCTAAAGAATTCACTAATAAAAAAACCACTTTTACTAGAGTATTATCTTAATATACTTTATCAGATTCCATTTCAAGTTTTATTCTTTCTCAAGGAAGTTATTGCTGTGTGCTCTAATTGGATACTCTTTAGGATAAAGAGTAAGGATCTGAGAAGGGATTCAGAGAAGAGAAGCTGAATTGAATTAGGATTGCTGCCAACAGTGTGTCATCAAAGAGAAACCGTAATCAGGGATCTGAGCATAGATTGAGTTAGGCAGTACCAGGGATGAATCCCTATTCAGGATATTATAAGTATTTTGAGGGGAAATACTAGCCAAGCGTTGGGTCAAATTCTAGTACTTCAATTCAACTATGAATAATACCCTCCATACTATTATCAACAATTATTTCATTATCAAACAATGTGGAGAATTGTACAACAACGAACCTGTGCAGGTAATACATTTATAGGGGTTATTAGCCGAGAAAAATCAGAAACTCTATAAAATTTAACAATTGTTGCTCACTACAGGGGTATAGTTGAGTTGAATATGTAAGAACGTGATGTCGTGTAAGGACAGAATAAGAAAACTATGGATGGAGTTGGCAACCAATAACCAAAATGCCCTGAACTCAGCGGATCATTGAGATTTGCTGCCTCAGAGTAGAGAGTTACCAAGGTGGAGGAAGGGGTCAATAATGTTCCAAGTTTAAGAAATGAATTTCTTGGAAAAGTAACGTCTTTGATTAAGAAAGATGGGGATTAGTTTGAGAAGTTTTTATTTCTGAAAATGGAGCGTGAAGCAGATTGCATTCATTTAAGAGCATCCAGTGCAGATATTGAGTAGCTGACTAAACAGGTCGAGGAGTTGAAGACTCACAAATGCAAATGTGAGCTATATGTGGCAACTGACGCCAAAGAAGAAACTCCCCAGATGCTAGTTGAAAAAAATGACTAACCTACAAAACATGCTGCCCGCTTTTACTGTATTTTGGAAATGGCGCCAAAAATTACTCCCCAAGTGAGTCGAGTAGCCAAACTAAGAGAGGTGATTAGAGAAACCTAGAAGGAATTCAAAGTAACACCAAAATTGCCAACTTTCCGTCAGGATAATGCCCCAGCATTTTGTTCTGATAGTTTGATATGACAATGTATGGATATGGCGATTGTCAAAAGGCATTGATGGTGATGAATTGCCTAGATACCAATTGTCATTCCCTAGAATTTCCCCATCTTGAGGGGGATAGCTGGTCGTACACAGAGGCCAAAGTGACCATTATGAATGAATTTGGAAGCTCGACGTGCATGTTGAAGTGCAAGCAAGAGTTTATGGGCATTCAATTCCATAAAGATGAATACTTATCAAGCTTTGCCGATCATTTTTACCAGGAATCACAAATTCTGGTTGGAGCAAAAGTGCTGGATGATTTTGATGCCAAAATTGCACTACTAGCGGCCCTTTGGCCCTATCATGTTTTGCATCAAGTGATGTCTTCTGTGTTCAAAATGGAAATTACCACCTCTCAGATGGTGGACAATTTGAAAATCTTGGGAGCTACCTTCGATGCCCTGAATAGAAATTTCAAATCAAATCCAGTATGAAATTGAATCCCACAAAGGGAAAGAGGGCACTTTGAAGAATAACTTAACCATTCTGGGGAATAATCCTAAAGACTTTAAATAGATTAATAAGAAGGATAAAGTCTGTTACCAGTGTGGAAGAAAGGGACATTTCGCTGTACACTGCAAGAAACTCAAAAATCAAATTAGCATGGTCCAAGAAAAAGTGTCTGCATCTACAAAGGAGTTGGGAAAAGGGCCCACAGCTTAGACAGGGAACAGTCTAGAGTTGCGAAGAAGCCTGTTCCTTCTGATTATAGATGATAAAATTGAAATCAGTGATCTGTTTGTGGATGAAGACGTGAAGGATCAGCTGTATCAAGTAGTCAATTTGGACGTGAATGCAGTAACAAGATCCGTGGTGAAGGGGCTTGACCGTGAGATAAATAAAGAAGATACTTGGCCGTACACCCAACAACTAGTGAAAAAGATTCAAGCCAAGATAATCCTGAAGAATTGATTGAAGTTCAATTATATGAGGCAAACCTGTCAATTCCCCTCAGCGCTAATAAATGATTCCATGATGTATCAGCGCAAATAATTCACACCCTCAATTTGGCTAATAATGCTGCTATACACTAGGTATATACTAACTTACAATATACTGAGTGTACATATATAGACATACTAGTGTATCAAGTATGGGAGAGGGTGATTGTTGACAGTGGAGAGCCCATTGATATTGTCTCAACCAAGTTGGTGAAAAGGATGAAGATCTCACCTGACTCGGAACACAAGAAAGAGTACATGTTAGATGGGCCAAATACCGCCATCTCATGTGGAGTGTATAGTGCTCTGCCACTTAGATTCAGATCTTTGGTGGTGTCTGCTCCAGTGATAGTTTTGGCCAACCAAAACTATGACATTCTGATAGGGATCAAATTTCTATGAATGTACAGACCTAAATGTAATTTCAAGGATAATATGTTTACCATATTGGGTCAGACGTTACCATTGGTCTATCAGAAGTTGGGGAAGATTCACTGTGTAGGAGAAAAAACTTCATCAACTTGTACTCAATGATGGCATTGTACTGGTTTGATACAAACTAGTTGGATGGAAGAGACTAGAGATGCTGATGGAAATCATTTTAAATTGGGGAATTCCACTAAGGATCAAGAATGTGAGAACCATATAGCCAGGATCACAAATACTAGTTGACATGGGGTTAACATTAGAAATACCGGAGCTGCTGTATGGGGAGGTCAGAAGCCCTAGGAAGAAGTCCAGAGTAGAGCCTTGGCTGGCTCCTGGAATAATAATTCTGGGCCATGAAGAAATTCGAGTTCTTCTGGCGAATTTAAGTGAAAAACTGATGAAGATTGAGAAGAATCATATCGTTGCGTTTGTTCACTAATCACAACAGCCAAACTGAGGAAATTCCATGATTTAGGTACCCTTGATGAAATGGGATTACCAGCCAGGGTAACTGAGAGTATCAATATATTGTTTTATTGAGAGCAACTTGCTGACCTGATGGAAGGACAGCAAGAGGAGGTCCTCAAATTGTTCAAAAATATTGAGAAGCATTTTCCCAGGACAACCACGATTTGGGGTGTGAGAGATGTGATTCACAAGGTCAATACCGGGGAAAATTTGCTGATCTGGATGAGACTGATTTGACAGTCAAAGGCAGCTGAAGCAGAAATCGGGGAAGAAGACAGAAAACTAGTGAAACATGGGCTTCTAGTTCTGTCATCAGGTCCCTGGGAGAGTCCAATTTATTGTGAAGAAGAAGGATGGCTCTAAATGAGTGATGATTAATTATCAGATGCCAAACAAGATTATTAAGAAGGATCTTTATCCACTACTAAGAACTGATGATGCGCTATATTGAATGGGAGAAGTGAAGTATTTCTCCGCAATAGATCTAATATTGGTATATTGGCAAATTGATTTTCCAAGAGAATACGAAGAAAAATTTGAGATTATCACTGCGCAGATGCTATATCAACTGATGAGGATGCCCCAGGGTCTGTGCAATGCGCCTGCGACGTTCCAGAGGGCCATGGATGCAATACTAAATGACTAAAAGTTGTCATGCGTCCTGGTGTATTTGGACGATATAAGTGTTCAGTATGACTTTAATGACCATTTAAACCACTTTGAGGAAGTGTTCAAGAGACTATCTGCGGCCAATCTGAAGATTAAGCCAATGAAGTGTCACTTCTTCAAAAAAGAGTTAAAATACCTGGTATTTTTTATCAACTCTAGTGGACTGCAGCTGCAATCCCAGAAGATTAAAATCATAGAGCGAATGGCTGTGTTGAAGAATGTCTAAGATATCCAAGTGTTCCTTGGAATGGTCGGATACTATAGAAGATTTAATTGGGATTTTGCCAGAATCGCTAAGCCCCTATTTCATTTGTTGAAGGATCCAAAGAAAGGATTTGTTTGGAATGAAGAAGCACAGAAATCCTTTGATGTGTTACATTAGTGCTTGATAAATTCTCCAATTTTGAAATATCTAAATTTAGATTGAGAATTTATTATACAAACTGATGCTTCATTGATGGTGATTGGCGCCATATTGAGCCAAGTAGATGAATTTGGGGACAACCATCTGGTGGCGTATGTGAAACAGACACTTTCAGCCGCCGAGAGGAACTACACTGTAACTGAACATGAATGCCTTATGGTCATTTACGCCTGTAAATAGTTTTGGTTGTACATCCATGGAACGCACTTCAAATTGGTGATGGACCACTCCTCGTTGCGTTGGCTACACAATTTAAGAGAACCAGAAGGCGACTGTACCACTGGGCACTAAAGTTACAGGCTTATGATTATGAGATAGTCCACCGAGTGGGGGCTTTTCATCAGAATACAGATGTCTTATAACAGTTACCAATGGTCCAGGTGGTATACCACAAGAAGATGAGCTATTCCAGAGAATGGTTGAAGGAGAAATTGAAAACAAGCCCCAAGAAATTCAAGGTCACTTTAAAAAGTGATAGAAAAGACCATGACCACAGATGAGCAAGTTTTCAAGATGATTGATGGGAAGCAATTACTATTCCCAAAGCCATCAGAATGAGCTGCTATTGTTCAAGCTGCTCTTAAGGTTGTCAAGCATGGAGGCCTGAAAAAGACAACTGATCATATTCGACAGTATTACTACTGGGAGTCCATCAACTATGATATAGCAGAATATTTGGCTTGTTGTGTGGAGTACCAGTTGCACAAAATGCACAAGAACACAACTGGATACTGACTAGTCCACCCTGGATTTGCTTTGCATATGGTGTCCATCGACATGATGGGACCACTAACCATGAGTACTGGGAGAATCAAATACATCATAATTGCAGTTGACCATCTTATGAGATGGGTCAATATAAAGGCCTTGGCAAAAGTAGATGCTACCAGCACTGCGAAGTTTATCCTAGATTGAGTAGTATACTGACATGGATGCCTGCAGGTCTTGCTGAGTGACAATGGAACAAACTTTACATCTCATGTGATCAAGCAATTAAATTAAATATGGGGGATCAGAGAAGTCGTGTATGTACCATACTGGCCAGAGACAAATGAACTGGTAGAATGAGTTAATGGGACACTAACCGCGACACTGAAGAAGCTGGTCACAGGGAGAACTTCTGCGTGGGGAACATAACTTAGTTTGGTGATGTTTGCCTACAACATAAGTCATCATACAGCGATGGGAAAAATGCCATTTTGAGTTTCTATACCTAAGGAAGGCCACGTTGCCGCCAATTTTATATTTGGTGGTGGAACCAACCTCAGGGATGAGTGTCAAACAGTACCTGAACCAATTAACGAATATCCTGATTGAAATGCAATTGCAAACATTTGATATGACTTTAAAGAAAAGCATTTTAGTGAATTTGACGGATGATAAGAACTGACTGGCCTTATCAGAATACTGAATAGGCGAAAGAGTTGCCTATTGTGATATGCATGGTTTTGGGTGAAGAAATAAGCCGGATGCATTATGGTCAGGTCTGTTTGAGATTATTGCCAAGATGGTGATGGATGCCTATTCCATCAAGAACCTCTTGGATGAAAGGAAAGTAAATTGAGTTCATGCTAAGAATTTAAAGCAGTGGATCAATGAAAAAATAATGAAAAAAAGAGTTCCCAAGGGATCGCTGAACCATTAAATTGATTATGTCCTGATGATTTGGTTAAGTCCAAAAAAGGACCACTGAACCAAACTAGATGGTTAAGTCTTAAAAATATAAGATCTCTGAACCATAGAAAACTGATAGGTCAAAGTATACCTAGGAACCAGTTTGGGTTAATAAAATAGAAAAGATGGACCGCTGAACTGAGAAAAGGTCAAGTCCCATATAAAAAAGAAGAAAAAATAAAAATTGATAATAATATAGCAGGAAAAAATTTTTTTAATAAATTATCAAAAAACACATAGAAAAAAGATATTTTTATAATTTTTATTTTTTATTGATTATCCTTGAATTGGGGATGATTCCGCCTATGTTTTCTCTTGGGGGAGGGAAGATGTATTGCAGTAGGAGTAAACAACCCATCAAAATCTATGTGAGATGGGACGCTAGTGAGGGCTAGACCTACTAAAAACCAAGTTTGTTGAGCGGAGTCTGATCCATGCAAGAAATTGACTAAGGGAAGAGAGATGGAAATGTTGGAACATGCCAAATGTGACACCCCAGATTGGGGAGGAAGCAACAGAACAAGAAGAGGCAGTCAGCAGATAACCTGAGTAATCCTAATATGGCACCAGATCCAGAAGATTGGTCTTGAGCGCTTGCTGATGGGCTTCATCAAGAACCTTGGACATATGGGCCAACAATGAGTAAGGGATACTGGGCAAGGGCTGCCAAATCATGCCCCCTATTTAAGCCATCATTGGAAGATACTGGTGTGATGTGCCAAAAATTAGTTAGTCATGCAGGGAGCAAATGGCTAATTGCAGATGACGACTATGAGCTTCTTGGAAGAGAAAGCAGGATGAGTGATGGAAGCTGGGAGAGGCTGGTAGTTTTGTGGCCCAATTTCAAAGAACTTGGCCAGCAAAGTGATGAGCATAGGCTGCAACATCTTTATATAGGTTTTTTTAAAGATTGGAGGGGTTCAGAGCTTTGGATAGAGCTTTGGTTACTTGGGCCCTCAATTCTTCATAGGGGAGTTGAGATGTTTGCTTTTTCTGATTGTGAGTTCAGTTGACAAAACAGCTGGCTTGTAGTACTATCTGAGTCAGAAAAGGAACTCTTGAAGCAAGTCCAATCTGGAAAGGAACAATCGATCAAGAGTGGAGGGCATTGCTTCAGGAGGTTTGACAATGATGGTAGGATAATCTGTGAATGGAGCTGAATCCAGGAGAGTTTTTTAGAGTAATTCAGGAATTAATGGTAGAGGAAGGATTGGTCACGAGTCATTTGATACAATTGCTAACCTGGTTTTGTCATGGTTGGATACCATTTCTGGTAATTCCATGGAAGGACTAGACATGGGTACTTGACTGTGATATTGAGTCCTGGGAGGACCATAGAAGAAGTTCCGGCATGCAGATCAACTCTTCAGATGGAAGAGCCAAAGGTCTTTATCAGACATGCTATTAAGCAGTTGTTGGTACCAAGACTCCAAACTTTGCATATGAGCTGGATGAGAGAAGGGATTTCAGACTTATATTATAGTTGGCATTATGCACTCTGAAATCAAATTAGATTTAATTTTGTATAAATTAACCTTAAAAATTAATGGGATAAGCTCTCCAGAGAAGAATTAGTAATGATATAAATAAAGAGGTTATTATGAGAAAATAACAAGGGCAAATATAAATAAGCATTCTTAATTTAACTGTGAAACAAATATTGATGGAAATAATCTCCTGATGAGGATGTGGAGAAAAATCAGAAAATTGAGGACGTCAGACAAAGAATCCTGAATATGACAGTGGGTCATATGCCCTAACAGGGGAAAACTGGATCCCAGGATTAATATTGTCATGAGTAAATTGATCAGCCTAGCAGGACAGAAGGTCATGAAAACCGCGCTCTGAGTAGGTGGTAGTGAGGAGGAACTGAAGAGAGCTGCATGCTGAAGGTCATCCTGAGCAGCGTTGAGTACCAATTGACCATATTCCGCTTGAATTAAAGAAGTATTCACCTAGTGTCTTAAGCGGTATTCTCCTGTCCCAATCCTTTTCTCATTGAAAATTTAAGCAAGAGGGGGATTTGTTAGGATTTTTCCCATATTCCCAGCCAGCTAGATTAGTAGGAATTGCTAGGGGATAATTTCCTAATGCGAGGTGAATTGAAAATCAGTTGACCTCAATTTCAGGTTAACTATGTTCAGGGGATTTTAGGTAAATCGCCTGGTTCAGATCCATCAGGGATAAATCCAGTTAATGCTTAAGACCTCGTCAGGCAGAGTTGTTGACAAAAATGGGGCATCTTATAGTTGATTAACAATCAAGTGTACCAATCAGGATAGGTCAGGTTTTGTCACTGACCAATTGGGAATTTAAGGATCAAATTGCAAGATGAGGGATGTCACCTGCAACTAGTGAATCAATCAGTTGGTTTGCAACCTGCCTTAATGGTTAACCAGTCACATTACCTAGGCATGTCGCTTGCCAAATATGGTTGGCTTGCTGGGATCAAGAGGAAAACGTTAGGGACATAGTTTCTGATTCTTTCCATTTTAGGTCTCAAGGATGTCTGATGACGTAATCCTAGTCATGATGGGGAAGACCATCGCTGATGAGATGACAAAGGGTAATTAAATGGCAATGGCTGCCATTTCATCATTGAGGTGCCAACCGATGGTTGGGTGCTGAATTCCTACTATTAATTCCATTAAGAATTAACTTAATAAAAATATGCAGAAAACCCATTAAATAGTATAATATGCTCTAGCAGAAGTCATTTCTAGTTCTATTCTTCTTCAAGGAATTATTGCATTGTGCTTTAATTGATACTCTTTAGGGTAAAAAGTAAGAATTGAGGATCCAGAGAAGAGAAACTGATCTGAGATGGGAATTGCTGCCGATTGTGTGCGACCATAGAAGCTGTAAATGAGGATCTGAGCGTGGATCAAGTTAGGCGGATAAGGGAACAAATCCCTAATGAGGGCATCTTATGTATTTTGAGGAGGAATACTGGTCAAGCGTTGGACCCAACACTAGTGATAGATTCAACTATGGATAATAGTTTTCTTACTATTATTATTTAAATATCTATTATCAGACAATGCGAGGATTTTACTACTTGAACCTGTGCAGTTAACCATCCTGGGAATTATCAATCAGCGAAGCCCTAAGGATTTTAACAATTGATGCTCACTACAGGGGCCAATAGTTTCCAGTATTTTAAAAAGTGCCATGGTCGCTAACCCATTGTATATATCTTCTTCAGGGAGCAAAGCATGAAGTCATATTACTCACTGACTATAAATCCCTACTGTATTACCGCAAACCCTAAAAGATGGCCCACCGTCAAGCATGCACATACAGATATCTGTGTAACTTTCATTTCAAGTATGAGTTCATAAAAGAGCCACTAATTTGTGTTGCCTGATACATTAAGCTGCAACCCTGCCTTGGATCCAGGCCCAGAATAGGACCTGTCTGAGCTCACCACAGTGGTGCCTTCCACCAAGATCCTCTCTTGACCCTATTATAGTAGCATATTCTGATATATCCCCAGAAACACCCATGTGTGAACGCGTTTTAGCAGGCAACTATGTTGCCCTGAGAAAATTGTGTTGGTGAATGACCTGTAGACTAGGCAGCGCAAACGGCCCCTGTACAACTTAAAGGATGGGATAATATTTTTGGGATAGGATTTGGGTTCCACCCACCCTGTGCATGCAGGTTTTAAGATCACCCTTTTCCACCTGAAGTAGGCCATCCTGGTTCAAATAAATGTGCTGAGCTAGTCAAAAGAGCCTACAATTGGCCGAGGATCTCCAAGGATTTCAGCTTGGGTAGCAAGCTGTGTTGCCTGTGCTTGCTCTAAATCAGACCACACAGTAAAATGGGCCTTCCCTATCTGTTGCAACAAGCTGAGGGTCCCTGGTCGTCTGTCTCAGTGGACTTCATCGTGTAACTTCCCATGTTCAAGGGTTTTGATGCCATAATGGCGGTGGTGGATAGATTCAATAAGTTTGCGTTGTTTATCTCTGTAACACTATCATAACAGCTGCAGATAATGCAGCACTTTTCATCACTCATGTGTTCTCCATGTTGGATTCCCAATGGAAATTTTAAGTGACTGTGTTCTAAAACTCACATCCATGCTTTGGGTGCCTTTTTGGGACTTCTTAGCATCAAAGCCTGCCGTCTTACAGCATATCACCCACAATTGGATGGGCAAACTGAGAGAGTTAATCAAGTTTTAGAACAATATTTACTTTGTTACTCCTCAGCCACCCAGGATACTTGGGCAATGGACCTTCCTATAGCCCAATTTGCCTAAATTATTTCACCACACTCTTCCCCTGGATTTTACCCTTTAAATCAACGTTGGGTTACAACCCATTATTTCATATTGTAGCACTCTTAACCTCAGCAGTTCCCGCAGCAGAGTACTGGATCTCCCAGATTTGAGGCATCCAAAAGCTTGTTCAAGAGCGCTTATGAAAAGCCATTGGATACGATAAAAGGTTCTCTGATAGAAAAGACTCCCAGGGCATGACATCTCTGTAGGCTCACTTGCTATGCTTGACACTAGCCACTTGAGTATGAAGGTTCCCTATATGCAGTTTGATAGTAAGCGCTCTGGCCCTTTTGAAGTAGAAAAGGATTTGGGTAATTGTACATACCTCATCAAGCTTCCTGCCATTGGAAACAACATAATATATTCTACATCTCCCAATTATCCCCTTTTAAGGGAGAGATCCTAATACTACTGAGCTTATTAAAGTGGGGGAATCTCAAGAAGCAGAAGTGGAGGCAATACTGGACTCAAGGAAATCCAAAAGGTCTGTTCAGTACCTGGTTGCATGTAAAGGCTACCCAGCCTATGAAAATCGTTGGTTAAGTGCAAGTGACTGTGAGAATTGCAAGGAGTTAGTGGCTGAGTTCCGTAAGTCACATCCTGAGGCCCACTACCCACCCAAGAAAATTGCTGCCATTTTGGCCATCAAACTCCCTACCAGGCACAAGAATTATGCCCTGGTTCATGTACCAGGAGGAGGGATGTTTCCATTTCAAAAAGGAGAGTATAATATAAGTCTGGAGACTCAATCTCTTGGGTGGACCAGTACAAGTTTCCTTATAGGAGGAAGAAGGGACATAATGCCCCTGTGGAGCCCTTGACCCAACTGGGGGACTTGGCCATGTTGTTGATGAACGTTGGGTAACAGCATTGGCCCCAAAGAATCCCTCTCAGCATCCCCCTTGGCTGCTTCTTCCCTTGTTGACACGATAATGGAGGTTTGTAGGGAGGTAATTCTGGCCAGAGGTCACCAGCAGCACTTCCACCCCCCTGGTATCCACCCCACCATCCCTCACTTCCTTGGAAATGTATAAAATCGACCTCAAAACTCAGGAAATGGTTCCTGAGTCAGGAAAACTTGTCAGAAACATGAAGCCCGTAATTCCAGTTTCTGGGATGACAATCCATGTCAAGAATTTATTCTTAAAAAATTTAAAATAATATTTTAAAAAAGCCAGAATTGACTCAAGTGGAATCTAATTATACCGTCCCTCAGATCTGAGAAAATCCTCTTAAGTTTAGATCATTAGGATCCCTCCATTGAGGACCACAGGAATACGTTGCCAGAGATTCTACAACCTAGTGTGTAAGCTAGTTGGTAACTCAATAAGCCCAGGCTGTTTACCAACGAGAACGTCAGCCTCTCCTGCCTAAGGATAACCCATGACCACCTCTTCCTACCACTTAGTTTAAGAGACAACTGCCTCTTGAAGGGACAGCTGTCAGTTCATTTTCACCTTTATATTTTAAATAAATCTGATCTTCCACAAAAATTTATTCTGCGGACTCCACCTGTTTCCAAATTTTCCCTAAACCCAAACACCTATGCCGCATTTTGCTTTTTAGGTATAATAGTCATTGAGTGGGCCCTCCAATCTCTTGATCTGGCAGCTCACCAAATGGTGATCACAATGATCAAAGAATATGCCACATACGTGCTAAAACAATCTGCCACACCCAAAGAGCCTTTGGATCTGCCAAATTTGCCGCAACAACCTGTCTCTCCTTCAACGCATGGCAGACAAGCTACAGGTCTGCCTCCCTCTCTGTGAGGATAGTCATAGAATTTGGATTAATTCACCCTGTCAATCTACTTTTAGTTTGGCACAATTTGGAAGTAATGAGGACTTCTCTTCTAATTGTGATTTTCCGTTTGGGCTTGAGGAATGGCTGTCCTCACAACTGCAAGGCAGAAACCAAGCACAGATCATCCAGGCCATCCCGCCATGGGCCAATCCAGCTCAAATCGTTTTGTAAAATTGATCCGCCGCCCAGATGATGCTTCCAACCCCTCAACCCATCGCAAAACCCCAACAGGAATGAGGCAAAGCCCGAGGCCTCCTGACATATAAATGAATTTGATTAAATTTAATTCTCAAACCTGATCAACATTTCCAAAAATTCAGATATTTAGATGACTTTCAGAATATTTGTTATGATGTGTAACGGATCAGGCGCCACCTGATCCGTACATTGCTTTGGATTGGGTGGCATTTGATCCAAATATCGCTTTAATACAAAGTCCCTTAAATTTGAGGAAGTTGGAGTTAGCAAGATTTGACATTCTGAAACCAAAATGCATCCAAGAAAATATGACGTTGTGCTTATGCACAGCATGGATGATGATCCAGTGGGATGTGGAGTCTTCACGAGCAATGTGCTAGATGGTGTTTGAGAGAGCTTTGCATAGAAGGGAGCTTACACAATACTTGCGGAGTTCTATCTATTAAAAGATGTTTTGACCCTGAATTGCCAGTTGCGTCGTCTATGAAAAAAACTAGAAAATCTAATAAAAATCTCTTGCTTACAAAAAGATATTATTTTTATTGAAATTAAAAAGTATTGGATTGGAACTATGAGCTCAAACAGTGAGCTTGGCGTAACGTTGGCGTTGTTATTGGCCTTTTCCTGGTCCCAAACCCTGCTATTTATGTGCAGCATTGTGGGGACAGTGGTGCGGGAATATGTGGCAATGATGAGGCATGGCGGAAGGGTTTGGGGATGGGCTTCAGCAGGCCTGTCCCTAGTATGGTCAGCGACGTGGCTCTTACCTCCCAATTCATTCATGGCATATTGTCACGAACCTGCCCGTTACATTAGATGCAACTCAAATACATTTTTGTCAGTCTTGTGAGGGCCCTGAGAAGAGGTGGTAGCCCTGAGAGGGGAGTAATGGTATCGCCATGTTTTGACAGTTGTGATAGTGAGTTTCTCACTAGCTATGATAAGAGAGGTGGTTCAAGTATGTGGAACAAGTCCCGTGAAGGTGGTGGAGAGCCATGAAGGAACTACAACTCCAAAATGCCAGGCGGTATTGCCCATGGAAGCTTTGGAGAAGGTTCACCAAGTGGTGTCATGGATTCATTTTCAGGCGCAATCTGCTCAAGTGATGGGAGAGGAGACCCCTTTCTCATCGCAGATTGCACAAATTGTGGAGGCACTACCCTCAGACCTGGCGGGGTGGGTGCAAAAACTGATTGAGGAGCAAGGTTGCCTCCCAGGATCCATGGATGAGTGTGTCAATTGGATTGACCAGGATGCATGTCCAGATGAGGCGCAGGACGAGGCATGGTCGGCTTTGCTGATGGTATGTCAGTGGCAAGGATTGGTTGAAGAATATGGGCGGACTTTCTGACCTTTTTTAAAAGCAGCATGAGTATTGGATTTGCAATCATTGTGAATGTTTTGACAGGGGCTGCAAGTGGATACGTTGGCCACTATGACAGCTGCTAAAGTTCATAGTATGTATTCTGAAAAATTGCGTTGGTGGTACAGGTTGAGAAACAATTAGCCTTAGTGTGAAACCAGCGGGAGGATTCTATGTCTCCAGGAAGGGGCCAGTCGCCCGCTGTGGCTCGTAGAGGTCAAGGAGGTTTTCAGGGATCACCCAGGTATTTTTGGGAATATCCATGGAGGGTTCCGCCATGGAAATGTTGAGGAGTTGGGGAGAACAGGAGGTCAGGGACCCAGGAAGAGTAATATTACCAGACCTACCTTAACTGCAAATTTTCAAACTGAGAATGCTTTAAACATTACATCTACCTCTTTGCTTTATCTTCAGCTATTTATTCCGGTGGAGTTATATTCACAAGGTTGGATGGAGAAGGTGTTGGCCCTGGTGGATACAGGGACCGAGAAAAACTATTTGGAATTCTCCCTAGCGGAACGTTTGAAGTTGGGGATAAAGAAGGATCCTTAGGTGATGTTTGCCGACATGTTGAGGAGAGCTCCCTCTTGGCGTTTGGTGCCTTGGGTAGTTGTTCATCTGAACTAGTTTTGGTTCAGAGAGGGCTTCTGTGCAATCAGAAATCTGGCCCATCCTGTGGTATTGGGGATGTGATGGTGGCATCATTTCCAGCACCAGATTGATCTGTCGCATAATACAATAACTTCGAATCCACCAATGGAGCCCCAGATGGGATGGAAGATGGAGGTTGGGAGCGATGTTCCGAGTAGATGCATAAATATGGGTGGAAATGCAGGAGGTAGAGTTACCAGCCAAATATAACGACTTTATGGGTGTATTTGGTCCTATTAGGAACTCACCTTTTTCCCTACTGGTTCTTTTGCATTTTCATTCCAGTTCAAGGAAGGGTTGGAGCTTCCCAGGTGATGTTTGGTATACCCTCTTAATGAATAAGCAAAAGAAGCAATGGAGGTCCATGTGAAATCTATGCTGGACAAAGGTTTGATTGAACCCTCTAAGTCGCTGGTGGTGTCTTCTGTATTACTGGTGCCGAAAAAGTGAGTGGCAAACTACGCCTTGCATGGATTTCCGACGTTTGAACATGATCACTGAGCCTGAACTATATCTGATGCCTTTGTTGGAGGATATTCTCTCAATGGTTACTGGATGTACAATTTTCTTAAAGTTAGACCTCGTGGGTACATTCAATCAGGTACCAGTGAGACTGGAACATCAAAAATACACTGCGTTTAAGTGTCACTTGGGGTGTATCAATACCATGTGATGCTGTTCAGTCTTAGAAATGCCCCAGCGGTATTTCAGTGGATGATCAATAATGTCCTTGGAGGTATGATCAGTTGATGCTGTGCTGCCTATATGGATAATATCTTGATGTTTTTGCAGTCCCAAAAGGATAATTTCTAAGATGTCTGGGAAGGTTCTGGGGTCAATTGGGTGGATAGGTCTGAGATTGAAACCTTCCAAGTGTGAATTCAATCAAAGTTTGGTGACGTTCCTAGGCAACGTGGTTTTCCAGAATGGTTTTAGAGTATGTCTGGATTAACTGCATGCGGTATGAGCATGGAAGGCCCCTACTGATCAAATGGGGGTGCTGAGTTTTTTGGGAACATTGAACTTCCTATGGCTGTTTGTGAAAAATCTATCCCAAGTGCCTTGCCTCTCACACGTTTAATGCAGGATATCTGTTGATTCTCGGCGTATAGGCTTGATTCCACCAAGTAAGTTTACACAGGGTATTAGTCACTGAGCAACCAAATTGGATGATATGAAGATTGCTGACTTACTAATAAAATCTTGACAAACTATATATGGATCTATTGCCCCTTATTTTGACCTTTATTTAATATAAATAGCAGACTTATCTTCAATTACTCAACCACCAAAAAAAGACCCCCCTTCAATCCTCCATGTGACTCTTTATATCTCAGTCTCCCAAGCTGGATGCATACTTAGCTTGGTAGTCTTCTATTTGTCTTCCCTTTTCTAGAAGCTCTTGTTCATATTGAATCTCAGCATAATTTCTCTCAATTTGCCAAATGGTTTTCATTTTGATTTATTATAAATCATATACCCCTTTTGTAAATCTCAAGACTCATCTCAATTCCCCCTCTGATCTGCCAATATGGATAGCATATCATCCAGTCATATCAACTTCCTAACATTACCCCCCCCCTTTGACTGGATAATATGCTCTTACTGTTTGTATGCTCGGAGGAACTTTGTGTGAAATTGGTTGATAATCTGACCCCCCGTGGGTTCCTTGATAGTGTAGATATCCATGACAGTCTTTTCAATTATCTTGAATGGCCCAGCACAGATGTTGGAGAGCTTGTTTTTCCGCCCAAATCCATGATGGTCATGGAATAAAACATGGTCACCCACAGCGAAGAGCGGAAGTACACTCCATCTCTTCTGATTGGCTGCCTGATTGCGAATCTTCTTGGCCAAACTGGTGGAGTAGGCTTCCGTTTGCAGCTTGATCAATGTATCCATAAGAGTCTTCAAATATCGCTGGGGATCTACACCACCAGTGTCCTCCACACACGAATAAAGCAAGTCGGGCAGAGCCAGATGTCAACCATATAGCAGTTGAAATGTGCTCTTACCAGTGAACGAATGATAGCTGATATTATATGCAAACACAGCGGTAGGTATAAGGGAACTCCATACTGAGGGCTGATCCTTTACCAATTTGCAGAGTATGTTCACTAGGGTTCCATTGACCTGCTCCACCATCCCATTTGATTCCAGATGATAGGGGGTGGTCAAAACCCTGCGGATCACCATCAACTCATTCAACTTCAGCAGGATATGTGAAGTGAAGTTGGTTCCATTATCATCAGAATGAACTAGGGGCAGCTGTGTCGCTGTATAACACACTCCATAATAAACTTGGCAGTGGTGACCGCGCCCAAGTCACTAATAGCCCTGGCCTCCACCCATCAGGTCAAAAGATCAATGGCAACAATTATATACTTGGATCGATTGGTGCTAGTTGGCAGAGGTCCCACTACATCAATGGAAACAGTATGCCAGGCAAACTGGGGCTTTACTAGCTGGTATGTGGTTTTCTTGTGGAAAGGCTTTTCCACTTGATACTGATGGCAACAGCTAACCATTTCCAATACGTCACAATGCATGCTCCTAGTAGTATTGGGGTTGCAAAAACTCCAGCGTTTTCCGCAATCCCCGATATCTTACAGCCCAATGAGCATCTATATTAATTGAGGGTCTGGCTGAAGGTTTAGGGAAACTCAGTGTTGAGTCTTTGATCCGCTTATATAATTCCCCCTCACATAGAAAATATCCACCCTGAGTCCATCTAATACCTTGATCACCTGCAGCAGCTCATCCTGGTATTTGTTCACCGCCATCTTCTCGAACATTATGTCAGCTAAATCCACCATGATAGCGACTGTTGGCAGCCAAGAAAGACAATTTTTTTGATGTTTTGCTCCTTGCTGATATAAAATCTTGAAATTATATGCTTGGAGCTTCAAAGCCCAACGTGCGAGTTATCCTTCCAGTTCATGCAGATTCTGTAGCCAGCGCAAGGAAGCATGATCTGTCACTAATTGGAATCTTACCCCATGCAAATATACTCAAAACTGTTTGTAAGCGTTGATCACAGCTAAACACTCCCGCTCAGTCACAGTGTAGTTTTGTTTGTGACAGTTCAAGCTTCGACTACAGAATGCAACAGGATGCTCCATGCCGTCATTGTCCTTCTGGGATAATACTGCCCCTATAGCAGTGAGGGATGCGTCCGTTTGTACTATGAACTGTTTGTCAAAGTTGGGATATTGCAAATTGGGTGCGCTTGCTAACCCGGTTTGCAACACATTGAAAGCGTTCTGACATCATTCTGTCCAAATGAAGGAAGCGTTTTCTTTAGCAACTCGAAAAGTGGGGCCCCAATGCAACTGAAATTGGGAATGAACTGTTAGTAATACCTGACCATCCACAGAAACACCTGAATGTCCCGCTTATTATCTGGGCAAGTCATCTTGCTTATCACTTCCACTTTAGCCAGCTGTGGTTTAAGCCCATTTGAATCCATGAAGAACCTGAGGTATTTCAATTGTTCTTTAAATAAATGGCACTTCTGAGGCTTAATTTTGATATTAGCAGCAGCGAGGCGCTGAAATACTTGTTCCAAATGGGCAAGGTGCTCTGTAAACGTCCGTGAGAACACATTGATGTCATTGAGGTAAACTAGGATGCAGGACAGCTTTAAATTACCCAAAATCGTATCCATGACATGCTGGAACGTAGCTGGGGCGTTACACAACCCTTGTGACATGCAAGTCGTCTGGAACAACCCTCTCAAAGTAATGATTGCACATTTCTCCCATTCCGCTGATGGCAATTCAATCTTCCAGTACCCTGAGATCAGATCCATGGCGGAAAAATAATTTGCACCACCCAATCAATCTAACGCATTATCAATACATGGAAGAGGGTAGGAATCCTTCTTCATTATATTATTGAGTTTACAATAGTCAATAACCACTCGCTTTGAGCCATCCTTTTTCTTTACAATGAGCACCAGTGATGCCCATGGACTGTTTGACAGCTCTATCATTCCTTGCATTATAAGTTTATCCACCTCGTTGGAGAGAACCTCTTCCACTGCTTTTGAACGTTTAATAGGTCGTGATTAAATGGGAGGGTGATCCCCTGTACCTATCTGATGTACCACCCCTTGAGTGCACCCCAAATCATGATTGTCATGTGCAAAAATATCCCAATACTTTTCAGATAATGCCATACCCTGTTATTGCTGTTCTGCCAATAAAACTGTAAGTGCTTCTCGAGGAACCACAGTCAATATGCCAAACGATGAGCTTGCCAGCAGTCTGAGATCTTCCCATGAGCCAAAATCATGAATACGGCGAACTTTCTCTATAAGAACAAAGTGTAGGTAAGCCACCACTTGGTGCCGCTGGATCATTACTGTCTTCTTCTGTAAGTTCGCTAGCACCACTTTCACCTCCCCATTCCCAGGTAGCAGTAACCCTGGAGCCAAATGTGGCTTAAACCTCGAGTTCTAGTGAGGCGTCATAATTTCTCCATAAAGCCCTTTAGGGACATCAATTTCAAGACCATTCCTTACTATACACTGGTGTCCAGATGGTAGGCTCAAATTGCTCACTGCCTGAAGCGGGATCCCTTTGTACTCATAAATCTGGTTGGGGAGGGTCCTGGTCCACCACCTCAGACATTGATAATGAACAGGAAGCTCTCCATCACTGTATGCTAGATTGATTTGACTAGATCGGAACGGATCCATTGGGATTCCACAAGAGGTAAGATATATGGGGATCTGTTGGCCTAAAATAGTGAGAGTTTCCTCCGCCATATTTATCACAACACCAAATTTCCTCATAAAGGCTGTGCTGATTAACATGTCATAGTTGTTATTTGGCAAAACCACCGCTGGAGTGGAAGCCCAAACTGACCCAAATCATAAAGGCAATGCACTATATGCTCCTTCAGACACAGTGCTATGCATTCCAGCGGTCCCATATACTACTCGTTGGTCCTCATCCAGTTGCAACAGAAGTTTAGCCTCCAACCAAGTAGAGACTATGTTCACAGGGGCTCCCGTTTCTATAATAGCGCGGATTTTTGTGTTTTGAACAAAAATGTCGCAGTAAGTACATTTTGAGTAAGAAGAACCATCAGTATTTTATTACATGTACGTCCAAGGGCTTTGTGTTACTCAAAAAGGAGGAAATGCCCTTGTTGTCCTGACTATATTCACTAGAAATTTTCTCCACCGGAATGGATACATTAAACCCTACTAAAGAGGTGATGTTCGCCAAGGGATCCGCGTTACTGGTGCCGTTCTGTTCCAGTATCTGCCACGCATATGGCTTCTGCACGTCCTGGTGGAACACAGGGCTCTGGGGTGAACCTTTACTCTTGGAAGCATAGGCAGGAGTATCTGACGGAAGCTGCTGGTATAAAAAATCTGATTGAGGTTTGAATTCTACCCAAAAAGATGTTTAGGAATTTCTAGGGACAAGTGAATTGGACTTAGCGGAGATAGAGAGTCCCATCTCTACTCCACTTGAGCTTTTCCCTGCTCAATTTTCTCAGTTGGCTTTGCATACACTTGTGGTCTGCTAGGGCAATTACCCGCATAATGCCCTCTTCATCCGCACTGGAAGCAAGTGTTCATAAAAGGTTCACGTATATAGCTTGTGGCGGAAGGACCAGTGTGGAAGTTGCCAGTATGGTTCCAAGGTCATGGATGAACTGGCGAAGTGTACATGGGCTGAAAGGGGTCCACTGACTCATATGAGGGACGAATATGTTCCAGCAGCTTATAACCCAGTCGCTGCAACCCATATCCTGAAGAGTTTGGAGTGGAGACAGCAGAGGTTTTTCAGGCTATGTTGGGGGCACTGATTGTGGCGGAGAGTCAATGTAAGGTGTTCACAATTTGGATAAGTCTGGCATCTCCATCCAACACGTGAGAAATAGCGTTATATAGTTCCTGATGTGGTTTGACAACTGCCATCATCACTATACTGACATCCTTGGCGGATAATATGTTAGCTCCAAGTAGGACATGTGCTTCTGCCAAAAAACGCTCAGCGAATTTTAACAGGGTCTTGTTTTGGTGAAACTGATAGTCATAAAGTTGGCTTTTCATTGAGCCATCTTGGTAGCGCCCCCCCCCAAACAGCCGGAGAACAATCGCTTTAACTTCTTTGTAGGATACTTAAATGTTTGGAAGATAGCAGATAACTTGATCAGCGCTTTCCACATCTATAGTGGATAGCAACAGTTTTGCTTTTTGTCAATCAGTAGCCCCTTCCACAGTGAGTTTAAAACGCTTAAAATAACCTTGTAGTCTCCTGCCATGACTGAAAGGAGGTAATTTTTTAATTTGAATAACTTCGCCTTGCTCCAGGTTCCTGCTGCAAGGAGCAGGCAAATTGGTTTCAGAGCAACTATGAGAACCATCCCTTTGTGCGTTACCATACAGCTGGCCAGACGGACTCACATCCGTCAAAAAAGACTCAGAAGAAGTGGTGTCATGTGTGGGTCCATCATAACGCCTGAGGGATATTTGTTTACTGATCCATAGCATTCTTCCCCCAAATAGCCACTATTTGCCCCACTTCCCCCAGCTCTGGCATGCCTCGCGAGTTCATTGATCAACTGCTCCACTTTAACGAATAGCATTTAGATCATCCATCCTGAAATTCCTGTTGCAGCATTTCATAATGATGTTGCAACTCCCATCGGAATTCCCTCTCAATGTTCAGTTTCTGTTCCATGGCTTGTAATCGCAAGAGGACCTCTTTGATTATCTTTTGCAGGTGGGTATGCTGCCAGCTAGCATTATCCTCTTGTTGACTGGCATCAATTATTTGGTTAACGAGGGAGGCTTGTTCCCATACCAATTCCTCACTGGCCCGTTGAAGGGTATCAAGGCGCCCTTGCATGTCAGCATACTCTCTTGTCTCACCAATTGGAAGAGGGAAGGCTCATTGGTTCTCATCCTGACTAACGACTTCCAGTTGTGTAACTCAACGAATAAGCTGGAGATACTCAGGAGATGTTGACCAAAGGATAAGCGCGTTATCTGCTGTTCGCTGGGTACTCCATTTGATACAAAGTTGGGTTAATTCAGCCAATAAAGAGCCGACTTGGTCCACCACTTGCCATTCCATTAGTGTCATATTTTCTCTAAGATGGGCAATCACAGCTTCGAGAGCTTCCGCCCATTCAGCTTGCTCTGCCATAAAGTGCTCAATATTATTCCCCAACGTTGTTACGTCCTGAATCCACTCTGCCAATAGGCCATGCTGATCCAGCAGTTCTCTTATTACTCGAGGTAATTCTAAATTTAACTGTGGTACCAAAATATCCAATTGACACTGGACGTCCCCAACGCGATGGTCCATCTGTACCAGCGCCCCTTGTACCTCCAAAAACAAATGATTGGGCCAGTTGAGCAGGAGGCTAGTATCGTGCTGCTGTGCTTGAGCAAACCATAATACATCTCCAATTTTGATATTGTTGCGAGCCAGCACATGCAGTAGCTGGTGAATCGATGGTTGCACATAAGTGACTAGATATTCCTTGATTCCGTGGGTACCAAGGCAGCAAGCCAACACCGTTGTAGTCACATCAAAATAAGACATGTACAGGGCGTAGCGATTTTCTTGGTCGCATTGGTTATAGAATAGAACTCAGGGCGCTTTCCCCAGCCTCATCTTCATATAGGCGATATCCGCACAACAGCCACTCCATAATACCTTGTAATTGCTGAGGAGTCACATCTGTGGAGCATCCTTGTTGGTTGGTCATCATCTCAGGGCAATTTTCTAATTGCAGATTGATCATAGCTTCATCATCCCCCGTTTTGGTCACAGTAAATAATGTTGGTTTGTTGTTAGGTGCCTCCCATGCTTCTTCAGCATACCGCGCATGGAATCTGATCAAATTGTGTTGGAACAAATGAGGGCTCGCCATCTTATCCTATTGTTGAAAACTACAGTTGACCAGTGGCCCCCTGTAGTGAGCACCACTGTTGATTCTCAGCGCATAGGCTTGATTCCACCAAGTCAGTTTACACAGGGTATTTGTCACTGAGCAACCAAATTGGATGATATGAAGATTGCTGACTTACTAATAAAAACTTGACAAACTATATATGGATCTATTACCCCTTATTTTGACCTTTATTTAATATAAATAGCAGACTTATCTGCAATTACTCAACCACCTGGAAAAAGACCCCCTTCAATCCTCCGTGTGACTCTTTATATCTCAGTCTCCCAAGCCAGATGCATCCTCAGCTTGGTAGTCTTCTATTTGTCTTCCCTTTTCTAGAAGCTCTTGTTCATATCGAATATCAGCATAATTTCTCTCAATTCGCTGAAAGGTCATCATTTTGATAGATTATAATTTGTATACCCTTTTTTCATATATATCAAGACTTGTCTTGATTCCCTCTCCGACCCTCAATATGGATAGCATATCATCAAGTCATATCAACTTCCTGACAATATCCCATTTGTGTGGGGAGAAAAAAGGAGCAGGCATTCAAACTATTAAAGAATAAGATACTTACCGCACCTGTCTTGGACCACCCAGATCCTAGGAAGCCATTTGTGGTAGAAACTGATGCTATAAATTATGCCATAGGTGCAGTGTTATTACAGGAAGGGGAAGACAGGCTCGAACACCCTGTGTGTTGTTTTACCTGCAAAATGATCCTCGCCAAAACAAGTTATCTAATATACAATAAGCGACTGCTGGTGGTGATGGCAGCCTTGCAGGAATGGCAGCACCACCTGCTCTATGCCTGACACCCTTTCATTACTAAAATGGACCATAAAGCGTTAGAATTTTATCGGGAATCAAGGAAAATGAACCAGCGGCAAGCCAGATGGTATGTGGAGCTAGTCCAATATAACTTCCAGGTAGAATACAGGCTGGGTTATCAAATGTCCTAACAGAGTGGTTGAGTTGAGATGAAGGCTTAGTATATAAGAAGGAGGAATTGGAGGAGTTAATACAGCCACAATGTTTTGACTGGACCATTTTTGATGATTAAGGGGTGGGTAAGGGAGTTGGGGAGGAAGTCCGCCAGAAGCAAATAAGGTCAGAATTAAGCTGTGGACTAAAGGCTGAGATGAAGGAGGGATGGCCGCACAAGCACCATAGGGCCTTTATGAAGAGGCGTGGGGTGGTGTACCATGATTCTCGCGTATGGGTGCCCAACCCATCTTTACAACGGGAGGTAATTTGTGTCTCTCATGATCATCCATTGGCAGGTCATCTGGGAGTGGAGAAGACGATGGAGTTGTTGTGATGGGACTATTTGTGGCTAGGCCTGCATAGGGATGTCAAGAGGTACGTGGGGGAGTGTTTGGTATGTGCAAAAGCAAAACCCTCAAGGGAACCGCCATCAGGCAAGTTAAACACACTGCAGATACCATGTGCGCCATGGAGTTCAATTAGCATCAATTTTCATAATGGGTCTTCCAAGGGTGTAGGGGGAGGATGCAGTTATGATTGTGAATAGACTGACCAAATACACCAAGTTTTTCCCCATGCGCCGGGAGTTTTTTGGCAAAAGACACAGTAAGGATCTTCATTAATGAAGTGTTCTCCCAGCATGGATTTCCTGAGGAAATCATTTTGGACTTTGGTCCACAATTTGTCTCAAAATCCTGGTTGAGTTTGCTGGGGAATTTGTAAATAAAGCCTGGTCAGTCCTTAGAATACCATCCTCAATCTGATGGACAGATGAAGAGGGTGAGTAAAATACTTGAGCAGTATCTTCAGTGTTACATTTCAGATCAGCAGGATGAATGGGTTCCATGGGCTCAGATGGCCCAGTTCACTTATAATAATCATTGTCAATCGTCAGTGGAAATGACTCCATTTTTCACAAATCATGGTCTAAATCCCAAATCAAATGGGGGATCCATGGGCGGAATGTGTCAGGTGGCAGATGAGATGGCGCATACCATGGTGGATATTGGTAAGAAGAAATGAGAAAATTTGGATCATGCAGTGGCTTGGCAGAAGCAACAGGCAGATCAACAAAGAGAACTGGATCCAGCATTTGAGCCTGGGGACTGGGTATTGGTGACGGCTAAGAACTATGCTGTTCCAGTTAAGAGTTGTAAGCTGAGTCCAAAGTTCTTGGGCCCATACCAGATCATTTGAGCCATTAATTGGGTTGCTTTTGAAATAAGATTACTAATAGGTTCTAAGGACCATCTGGTGATTCACAATTCCCAGTTACAGGCATTCAAAGGAATAGGTCCAGATCAACCAGGTCCATTAAACCCTAGGGAAGGGGATGTTCCAGAATATGAGGTGGAATGGATATTGGATGTGAGATGGGTGAGGGGCCAGCAGCAACTTCTGGTGAAGTGGAAAAGCTATACAGTGGAGGAGGCGATGTGGCAGATGAAGGAAGACTTCGCGTGATGCCCAGGGAAGGTCCAGGAGTTTTGGGCCTCACAGGGGGGTGATGTAACGGATCAGGTGGCATTCAATCAAAATATTGCTTTAATACAAAGGGCCTTATACTCAAGGAAGTCAGAGTTAGCGATATTCAACATCCTCAAACCAAAATGCATCTGAGAAAATATGACGTCAGGCTTATGAATGGCGTGGATGATGATACGGTGGGATGTGGAGTCTTCACTAGCAATGTGCTGGATGGTGTCCAGGAGAGCCTAGCGTGGGAGGGAGCTTACACAATACTTTCAGAGTGCTATTTATTAGATGATGTTTTGGCCCTGAATGGCCAATTGTGTCTTCTACAAAAACTAGAAAATCTAATAAAATCGCTTTCTAACAAAAAGATATTATTTTATAAGAATTATATGTATCAGATTGGAATTATGAGCTCAACCAGTGAGCTTGGCGTGGCGTTGGCGTTTTTATTGGCCTTTTCCTGGTCCCAGACCCTGCTATTGATGTGCAGCATTGTGGGGACAGTGGTGCGGGAATATGTGGCAATGAAGAGGCATAGCGAATTTTTTGGGGTTGATCTTCAGCAGGCCTGTCCCTAGTATGATCAGCGATTTGTCTCTTGCTTCCCAATTCATTCACGGCATATTGGCGCAAACCCACCCATTACATGATGAAATTGAACCAGAAAAATCTGGAAGCAGAGCCCAAAGGTCACCAACTGCAAACCCAAAAGGATTGATCAATCTTCTTGCCTCTCCCACCCTTGGGGGATGCCCCATCAAGACATGTGGTTGCCCCCATAGCAGCCATTTGGTTTGCCATGGGCCTCTGGTATTTTTTTGAATTTTCATTTCCCTCACAAAAATCATAGGGTGTACCTCCTACAAGTAACCGGAACTGCTATGCCATTGGCATTCTGGGCTTTCCACTGGGTTGTTACACACCTAGATTAAAATCCCAGCCTTACTTTAATTATCAGGTTACATTATAACCATAAGCAGAGTGCCAGGTCTTATATTTGTAAGGGGAGGAGGAGGGGTGGCTTGAGAACTTCAATAAACTGGATGAATGTTCTCAAAGATGCTGAGAACTTTGCACAAGGCTGTTGCTCAGTCTTCTGTTCTCTGATGTCCTTGTAAATGGTGGATAGCTTTTAGCAAGTCTGATTTGGTGATCTTTACTAATTATTATGGGCGCCAATATTTTTTCTCTGATCTTAGACAAGGTTTTTTTTTGTAAAAATTTGCTTGATTGTAACAACTGTGGGATAATGAGTTTTAACATTAATGTACCTTTCCCTAGATTGAGCATGATAAGTTTGCACATTTCAGGGATCCAATTTTAACCCACTATATTTCTTGTGGAACTCTTAGTAAACACTCTCAATTTGGCCAAATAGACCCTGGCTGAATTGATAATACTAATGGGATTCAGAGTATTTTTCAGTCTGGTGTGTGGGTGAATTCAGTTTGGGGGTAGCAGCCGCCCATTAATTTGTCCAGGGTATGCCCTAAGTAAGCTATTTTCTCTATCAGTAGTGCTTTTG